>CM055100.1:5000-569986 GCA_029204225.1 Diphasiastrum complanatum
CTAAACCGTGAGGTGGCATAGGTATAGGTGTGGAAGTGGAGGATGTGGACGGACCGTGCAGATCTGACGGTGATGGCATAGGCGTAGGTGCAGCAGTGGAGGTTGTGGATCCATGGGGAGTACTGGCGGAAGGGGTGGGGGTGGCGGTGGCGGAGGCGGCGGCGGGTGCAGTAGTTCTTGATCAATTGGGTGAGTCAAGGATTTAGATCTGTTATTTGAACTCTAAACTTTAAACCCTAAACCCTAAACCCTAAACCCTAAACCCTAAACCCTAAACCCTAAACCCTAGACCCTAAACCCTAAACCCTCAACCCTCAACCCTCAACCCTCAACCCTCAACCCTCAACCCTAAACCCTAAACCCTAAACCCTAAACCCTAAACCCTCAACCCTAAACCCTCAACCCTCAACCCTCAACCCTCAACCCTAAACCCTAAACCCTAAACACTATCTCATCGTAATTATTATGTACATCCATATTGATAATGTGGCAATTTTTTATTTACTCTGAAGACATATTCAAAGCCATATTTTCCTACCTTCTTTTTTCAACAATTATTAATGGCAAGTATCAAGTACCTGCCATTCCTTTTCCGCTTGCCTTCTTGCCTCCCTCCCTCTTTCGACTCCATCCCTCCCTCCTCTCTGTCTTTCGCCTACTCCATCCCTGCTCTCTCTCTCTCTCTCTCTCTCTCTCTCTCTCTCTCTCTCTCTCTCTCTCTTGCCTCCCTCTCTCATGCCATCTCCCCTCCCTCCTGCCATCTCTCTCTTTCTCTACATAATAATTACGTCTTGTAATGGGCGTGGGCAAGCCTGTTATCGCGTGTAGCAGGGTAGTCAGTACCTACCGAGCCGCGGAGGTAGCGGGCCCACGCCCGCTACCTAGTACATAGCAGTTGTGAGGAGTCATATCGGACACATGGCATCATCCGGTTGGATATGAAGAGCCATGTTTTGAGTCATAGCAGAGATTTGAAAATGCAATTAATCTGCACTGTTGGATCACAACTGCTATGTTTGGTATTCGTGATCCGACGGTGGGCTACTACTGTAGCCACCCTCGCCGCTCCAGCGGCCTGGAGTGCTACAGCCAGTAGCCCACTTTCGCATCACGAATACCTAGTCCATATGACAACCCACCACCCCGACCAAAGAAGCTAAGCCGTGCCAATCCCCCCACCCCGACCAAAGAAGCTAATCCCTGCCAATCCCATGCCCTGCCTTCGTGGCCCTGCCTCCGGTCTATTTTGGATGCCCTGTCCTGTCTCTCCTCACCGTTCATTTAGGTGATATGAGATATTCACCGTCAGATCCTGAACGAGCTCTCTTCTCGTCTCGGCTCACTCAGGGGCTATGCTTGCCCTCTGCTATATTCATTCATGGCTACGTGTACTAGCGATGGAGGAAGGGGATCGATTGCTCTGATACGAGCTCAATGAGCTTCAAGATTTGCGAAGACAAATAAATTTAAAAGATCTTCAGGATTTGCAAGGGAAAAGAAAAGAAATACGAGCTTCAGGGCTTCAAGATTTGCAAAGAAAAAGAACTACGAGCTTCAGGGCTTAAACTCCTCAGAAAGATGCAAAAAATCTGGTATTGAAGTGTGTGCAGTGGCTGTGATCGAAACCGGAAGGAAGGTAATGAGCATATAAAGGGAAGCCTGCATGCAAACCTGCACAACTTTGATTAATCATTCACTGTATCGTTTGCCATTGAAACGTAACTAATCTCTGTATTCGGTCAAGAAAGGATAACTAAGCTCTGAGGAAGTGGGGATTAATTCGGAGGTGAATCGAGTTTGGCGCAGAGACAAGTCTGGTGCCAGGTCTTTGTCGCCTGAAGATGGCCTTACGCATGACAATTTGGCGGTTTTCGAGGGGGATCAACAATCGGTTCAATCGTCCTTGGGTTCATGCCAGGCCAGAACCAGCAGAACAGGGGTCACCTAGTTTTTCAACACTGAAGGCCTCGGGTATGCTTATGTTTTTGTCATGCTCCTTTATTCATTCCCTGGTTGGGGGGACGAGAGATTAATTTGCAGGGATGCTTCAAGCCACATCGACATTCTTTCCTTAACCATGTTTTGCCAAAGTTCTGATGCATTCTCGTTCGCACTTAGGGTATGCAGGCAGACTACTTAACATGGAACAACGCTGGAAGGAATTTTTCGCAGATCCATCGCAGTGGTGGGACAACAGATTTACTAAGGTGTGGCTTTGGACTTATTTCAGGCTTCACTTGCTTTGGCTAATCACCTCTGACTTGAAAAGCTTTTAATGCTGCTATATGATTATGTGTATGAGGCTGACTGGTTATTGTAGTCGTTTTCCTAACTCGAATCTATGTCTGTGATCTGTCTGTTATGCAGAAAAGTTCAAAACACCCTGACTTTAAACATAAGAGTACACTTGAGTCCCTATGGGTTGATGGTTGGCTGAATCCGTCTTGGGTGAATGAAAGGATGGTTTCTATGGCATTGGGTCATATACAATTTGGTGATGGCTTGAATTCACGGTATACTTTTATTCTGAATGTGGAATGTGAGATTCTAGGTCCGGGTCTTTCAAAATTGACACTTGTTCGTATCTCTTTATCATTATTATGTGATTCATGCAGGGCGCGCGACTGCTTTTGCAATGGTGATAAGGTGAGCAGACTCTGTCAGGAGGGACGGTTGAAAGAGGCACTACATATGGTGGAGCTTATGGTCCAGCAAACTACTACAACTCCAATTGGCGCGTATCTTTGCCTTTTGAAGGGGTGTTCCAAAAGGAAAGCCTTGGCCGAGGGCAAGCAAGTGCATGCCCTTATAGCCCAAAGTGTACTTGATTCAAATATTTTCTTAGCAAACACCCTTGTTCACATGTACTCCAAGTGCGGTAGTGTGCTGGATGCACACAAAGTATTCAGCAACATGCCTCAACGCAATGTGTATTCGTGGACTGCTATCATCTCAGCATATGCTGATAGTGGACAAGGTGAGGAGGCTATTAATCTATTTCAGCAGATGCAAAGAACAGGCTTAGCACCAGACAAGGTTGTGTTCGTTGTTGTCCTAAAAGCATGTGCCAGCCTAACAGCTCTGGAACAGGGCAAACAGCTTCACTCCGACATCATTAAAAGAGGCTTTCAGTCGGATGTGATTGTAGGGAGCAGCCTTGTTGACATGTATGCAAAATGCGGGTGCACAGATGACGCCCGTGAACTGTTCAACAACATGAGTGAACGAAATGTGGTTTCATGGAATGCGATGATTGCGGGATACGCACAGAATGGGCTTGGTAAGGAGGCCCTTGCTCTGTATGAGCAAATGAAACAGGAAGGCGTGCAGCCAAACAATGTCACGTTTGTTTGTGTTCTCTCTGCATGTGCCCATTCTCGCCTAGTGGATGAAGGCCGTTGTGTCTTTGATTCCATGCGTAAATATCATGGTGTTACTCCAGATGTGGTTTCATGGAGTGCGATGATTGCGGTTTATGCACAGAATGGGCTTGGCAAGGAGGCCCTTGCTCTGTATGAGCAAATGAAAAAGGAAGGCGTGCAGCCAAACAATGTCATATTTACTTGTGTTCTCTCTGCATGTGCCCATTCTCGCCTTGTAGATGAAGGCCGTTACGTCTTTGATTCCATGCGTAAAGATCATGGTGTTACTCCAGATGTGGTTTCATGGAGTGCGATGATTGCGGGATATGCACAGAATGGGCTTGGCAAGGAGGCCCTTGCTCTGTATGAGCAAATGAAACAGGAAGGGGTGCAGCCAAACAAAGTCACATTTACTTGTGTTCTCTCTGCATGTGCCAGCTTAGCAGCCCTGGAACAGGGCAAACAGCTCCACTCTGATATCATAAAAAGAGGCTTTCAGTCGGATGTGATTGTAGGGAGCACCCTTGTTGACATGTATGCAAAATGCGGGTGCACAGATGACGCCCGTGAACTGTTCAACAACATGAGTGAACGAGATGTGGTTTCGTGGAATGCGATGATTGCGGGATACGCACAGAATGGGCTTGGCAAGGAGGCCCTTGCTCTGTATAAGCAAATGAAACAGGAAGGGGTGCAGCCAAACAAAGTCACATTTACTTGTGTTCTCTCTGCATGTGCCAGCTTAGCAGTCCTGGAACAGGGCAAACAGCTCCACTCTGATATCATAAAAAGAGGCCTTCAGTCGGATGTGATTGTAGGGAGCACCCTTGTTGACATGTATGCAAAATGCGGGTGCACAGAGGACTCCCGTGAACTGTTCAACAACATGAGTGAACGAAATGTGTTTTCGTGGAATGCGATGATTGTGGGATACGCACAGAATGGGCTTGGCAAGGAGGCCCTTGCTCTGTATGAGCAAATGAAACAGGAAGGGGTGCAGCCAGACAATGTCACATTTACTTGTGTCCTCTCTGCATGTGCCCATTCTCGCCTAGTAGATGAAGGCCGTTATGTCTTTGATTCCATGTGTAAAGATCATGATGTTACTCCAACCAAAGAACACTATGCATGTATGGTCGATCTGCTAGCGCGTGCAGGGTGCTGGGCTGATGCTGAGCTCTTTATCAACAAAATGCCAATTCAACCTGATAGTGTGGTTTGGATGACTTTGCTTGGTGCTGCTAGAAACCATGGCCATGTGGAAATAGGAAGACGTGCCTTTGATCTTGTCGTGAAGTTGGAACCAAAGAATGCTGCACCTTATGTGCTCTTATCAAACATCCATGCAGCTGCTGGTAGGAAGGATGAGTTAGAAAAGATTAGAAATGAAATGAAGGATGCAGATGTGAAAAAAAATCCTGGGTGCAGCTGGATCGAAGTTGATAACCAAGTGCATGCCTTTGTTGTAGGTGATGCAACTCATCCACAAAGCAAGGAGATCCTGGCTGAACTGGATAGATTGGCAGGGTTGATGAAGGAGGCAGGGTATATACCTGGTTTAAGCTTTGTGCTGGATGATGTGGAGGATGAGGAGAAGGAGAAAGCTTTGTGTAAACACAGTGAGAAGCTGGCCATTGCTTTTGGGCTCATCAGCACACCTCCTGGGACAACTATTCGCATCAAGAAGAATCTTCGGGTGTGTGGTGACTGTCACAATGCCACAAAGATTATCTCTAAAATTGTCAGGCGTGAGATTATTGTGAGGGATGCAGACAGATCCCACCATTCCAAGGATGACTTCTGTTCCTGTAGAGATTATTGGTGATGGTAAGTGAAAAAGAGCATTTTTGGCGGCCTTGGTTGTCACATACTTTTAAATACACAGATTTTAAGGTTGATGAGTGTATTCTTATTGATGTATTGAAGATCAATTCTTATTGAACTCTTTGACCTCGGCTTTCTCTTATTTTCTGCTTTTGAGGATTTTTGTTGATTCTTCAATGGACTAACTTTATTGTAAGACTAATCATCTTTGATTCTTGGTTTACTTTGTTAGACTAGGGGCATTGCAAGTATTCAATCTTTAATGTGTGCTCAATAACATCTAATAGGTCAAGTCAAACACACAGACCCTTCAAATGCGTATTTGGGAAAAAAAAGTCTTAATTTCAATACAAAATAATACTCATAAATTAGTTTGATTTTCAAATCTTGTGTGTGCTCAACATCGAATCGATCGATCGATCGATCGATCGGTCGGTCGGTCGGTCTCTCTCTCTCTCTCTCTCTCTCTCTCTCTCTCTCACACACACACACACACACACACTATTATGAATCAATTCAGAAGTATGCTTCAATGTGGTCTGGATTTGAATTGTCTCAATAGGCCATCAATCAATCTTTATCACACATTCATCATTTACTTGAAAGAGACATAGCTTACATAATCTAAACAAACTTGAAATGAAACTACAGATTTCCCTAACCATCTAACAAGTAAATTTCCAGGAAGTCCTAACTAGATAGATGCCAATGCATCATGACCAATTGGTTATCGTGATTGATGGCCTAATTGCTAGTATAAATAGTTGATCATACTTCTATTATTTTCATGTATTGAAGTTGAATAGTTAGCAGCTCTCTCAAGCTTTCAAACTTGAACACTCTTGAGCATTCTATCTTAGTTCTTTAGAGTTGATTTAGAGTATTGCTATTTGCGCTTACTGCTATTTAGCGAAGTGTTTCAAACAGAGTTTCAGCTACTCAGAGATAGCTTAGTCCGCAATTATCTTGTGCTCATTAGCATCTGATTTGTTTCTTTTACTGAATCAATCTATCCTTATTGTGTTCAGTATCATGTCAGAATGTATGCATCTCTGTGATTATTTGTAAATGATAATCCCTTACTGTTTTGTTTGATAATTCAATACTTTACTGTTTGGCTACGTAATCACTTTAGTTGCTAGCGATTTCAAAGTTAGTTGCTAAAAGATTGAACATGATTTCTGTCACTACTATTTGTTCAATATTGATAGGCGTAGTCATGAACAAAAAAGAAGATTCATTCTATCGTGCTTGATAAGTCGTTCATCTCCTTCGACTTGTCATTTTGCTTTCTCTTTTCACGTCACCTCTTTCCAACATGGTAGTAGAGCAGTAATTACTACTCTTTGATTCTTTATTTGATACCAACATGGTATCAAAGCGTTGATCATTATATCAGAGCAAAGTACCATTATGATAGCAGGGCGCATGCTCTAATACTTGATATCAAGTCGATATCATTAGATACTTTTGACAGTATCATATTTTTCAATTTGTGGTATCAAATTTTAGTATCAGATAATTGATTTCCAAATGTAGCGCAACAAGCACGACATCACTCTTAACGTCATCGATCTATTGACAAACTAAAGTTTCAAATGGATTCTCAAAGTAAAGCTAGTCTTATCATAGACAAGCTGAATGGATCCAATTATTACTTGTGTAAATTTAAGGTGAAGATCTTGCTAGACGCCAACGAGTTGTGGGATGTTGTCACAAGTACATAAGTGAAGCTTGAAGATGACACAACTGACTCAAAGTGAAAATCAAAGGATGGTAAAGTTGTTGCGCTTATTATTCTCAACATATCAGATACTTAGATTGGCCACATAGCTAAAGCCAAAAATTTGAAAGAAGTATGGGACATCATGAGCTCACTATATGATTTGAGAGACGTAACTTCCAAGTTACATTTACAGAAAAAATTCTTCACTCTCAAGATGTTGAATGGTGATTCTCCTCATTAACTAGTTTAAGAATCTCTTGCAACAGATGGCCACTGTAGGATCGATCATAGACGATCAAGACACAATTATGACATTGCTTTCAAGCTTGCCCTCTACATATGAGAACTGGGTGATGATCACATCGACACACTCACATTTAACTCTTACTAACTACTTTGAACATTCCGTCATTATAATAATTTCTTGTTAATCTTACTCGATATGGACGCGGAAGATAAGTTTTCTTGAGAAAAAGCTTCTTTGACTATTCTAAAAAAAAATAGAATAAGCATTTTTGCTAATTCCAAAAACATCACATGCACCCACTATCACATTTGCATCCAAGTATGATTGAACCTTAATCAAAACAGTTTTTGCAATTTCATTTTTCATTTTTTCAAACCAAGCATTTTTCATCATTTCCTTTGCTGACTTTCTTGGTAAAACATGACTTACATTAGAGGAGTTTCAAAATTAAAAAAGACCCTTTGTAAAGATACTTTTATTTATTTTTCTCTAGTTTCGACCGTCACCTGGCCCAATCAAAATGCACAAATTTGAAATCTACATAACGTAGCTCAAATAAACTGAACAATAAAAATCCATTATAGAAAACTTTGAAATTTGTGTCCGGGCAGCATGGACGTATCCCATTGATTTGCTCTTCCTATCCGACACGTGCTAATCTGTCCGACGTCAATACCTCAAGTTAAATTTACTTAACTATGCTGGTTAGTATAATGAAATTTGCTAACCATACTAGTTACAGTTATAGAAATATAGTATGCACATATGCACAATAACTATGACTAAGGTGGCATTCACATTAGATTAAATGTGACACAAAAAATTGAAATTAAGTATATATCTGAGAGATTTTTGGTGCCCAAGCTTTCAAAATAGCAATGGCAAGGAGACCAAGATCCACAGTTGAGTCTGTGATTCTTTACAATGAGAAAGATGAAGCTGATAACTGGAAGTCAACAAAATATACGAAGAATTCAAGGGTGTTGTGCATCCATCATCAAAGGGCAATTTTTGACAAAAAAAAAACAAAAATGACATACAAATCTTATTGGAAAGCAAAAATTTTGGAGTTTAAGACTACTCCGAGAGGTCACTCAATATCAGAAGTTTTAGTACAACATACATATATGCATTCAAAAATAAAAGTACAAGATATCAATCCTCATGATCATCGGAAATATAACTTTAAGTATATCAAAACGTATGCACTCCACTGCAATCATAGGTGTATTTTTTTTATTGATGCTCTTCGAACTACGATTTAAATGCTTCAACATTTTTTTTCTTTCAAATTTATATCCATCGTGCATAAGTGAATGGGAGCTAGCACAATCACTTGAGGAATATTGGACGTGATTCACTCTGATGTTGGAAAGCTGCAATACAGAGGAAGAAGTCCAAAGGAACTTGTAGATTGTGGTATATATTTTTATGAATCTTTATATATGCCACAAACGGATGGAGGTTTTGGCAAGCTCAAAGCAATTCCATTGCCTAGTTTTCAGAGTGATGAGTGGCCTACTCCTGACAGTATTGTTTTTGAATCCTTTAGATGCAAGCTACTCATTGATGTTAGAAATGCTATGAAGATAAGTACGGGCTCGAAAATTGTTCACCTAAGTTGGTTTATCTCATTGCATATATTTGTTGATTTTTTCTCAAGTGCAAGTAATCAAAGGACACCAACTTTATTTGTTTGCAAGGATTTATCAGATGAGACTTTGTTAGATCTCATGGATCAAAGCTGGGGTACTAAAACAAATAATGAAATAGAATGCAGGATTAAAAAGTTGTCAATGATCTTCCGTTATCATATCGAAAAACAAATGCTTAGTCTCACATTTAGCTATTAGAGATACAAGATAATTGAAGGTACATGGCTACCACTAGATCAAGACTTTGAACTAAATGGCCACTCAAACCGAATGGAGATAAACATTATCTACAATGAAGAATTTTTTACTATGGTTGAGGTGGAAGAGCTTTGAAAGCTTGACTTTATCAGAACAGAGCTCGTGCTATTACAAACCAATCTACCAACATATTTCAGATTTATCATCAACAAAAGACTGGTAAGTACTCTATGTTTATTGCCATTTCAAAATAGTACAAAATAATTGAAAATGACATAATTTACAATTGCACATTTACTAAGATTTGTCATGTCACAGTTTCGAAAAAGACAAGAGCTGATAACGTGCTGCAAAGATCTATCTACAACAATTACCATTGTGGAAGAACAATAGTTTCAAATAAAGTTTAGTAAAAATCCGTTTATAGACTCTTTCATTCAATAAATGAAAGCCCAAGTTGGGCATCAGTACATGTATTTTGTGTTCCCAAATTCATAAAATGGAACAACATTTGATATACCAATGTATATTTTCATGCCACTTTTATACATGTGCAATCTATATCTATTATGTGCTATCTATATTTTTCTAATCTTTATTTATTATAATAACATCATCCTTAGCACCATCATCAACAATGGGAGGCTGAAGCCTTGCCCTCGCCAGTATGCTTAGGATAATTTCTTGTCTAAATTTGTACACATGGCTTGATGTGTATTCAAGAAGTGTAAACTACAAGATAGAACATTCATGTATTAGTAACGGCTAAAAAAATCAACAAAATAGGAAAACTTAGTCATGATTCCAAAACCAAGAATAAACAAAATAAATTATCTTTGAAATATCAACATCCTCCTGAAGGTTGAACCACTCAAAAAATAACTTTGCATTATATAAAGTGTACCACCCACAGCTGAATGAATCATTTTGCTGGGGTTACTGCAAAAACATTCAGCACACAAGAAATCAATTAAAAAACAGAATGATACAAATACATTAGAATACTGATTTCAAAATGTTGTTAAGAAAGTCAGAATTTACCTCCAAATTGACGATTTGCCAGTCAATTGCTTGAGGAACATCTGTTGAAATATATTTACTCAAACATGGCAATTACAGATCTACATCCTTATGCGTATTGCTAGCCGAGTTAATCTTCACACAAAATACTTTAACAGTATTATCTACAAATCTCTTAATAGAGATCAGGTTTAAACTCTAGTGCTCACTGCAAAATAAGATAGAAAGTCCATTAGCTACAATTCTGAGAACTATTTCCATTGATAATGCCAATGATAAAGCATTTAACAACAAGAACCATTTAACATATCTTACTTGGCATGATAAGGCACGATCAGGTATTTTGTTGCTGGTGTGAATCCACTAGTAAGATACTGTGACAAAGTGTCGTTATCCTCCTTGAAGGCCTGAAGCAAAAAGTTACTGAGCACCAACAATTCATTAGATGAATCTCTTGCAATGTCATATTCCAAGAGTGTAATCCCAAACTCTATCACAAGATCACTGATAGAAGCCCGTCTATTTTTTAGATCCAAACAATCAATAACTCTATAATTAATACTGAAGTCAAGTTCCTCTAATCTAGAACAAAATGGAACTCCAATTCTATCTACAACATCGGATATGTCACCCTCAAATTTAAGATAATCATCGGAATCTCTATATGTATAAAAATTTGAACGAGGAGGAGGAGGTGGATGAGCAGTATCTATAGGAATAACAGAATTATCCAAAATAGATGTAGCTATATTTACAATCATATCAAGGGCAACAATATCTACATTACCTACGGGGTTAGGTTGAGGAGATTCTATAGTATTGGCCCTTCTAACTTTTTTCGGGGCTCTCTTGGGTGCTAGCTGCCTCCTAGGCCGTTTGGTAGGGAGGTCAGTCCTATTTAATGAATTAGTTTTGGGAGCAACTGGTTGAGACATGTGTAACCTGGAATATCTTTTCTGCATCCTCATTAGTAGTTGGAAATCCTTGGGAATAATGGTTACTCTCTTAGCATGTATAGCGAGCAAAAATGAATCTTTAAAAAAAGACTCAAATAGTCTTCAACAGCCTCCTGAAGGCACTGAAGAGCTGAGGGTGTGAATATGACAAAATGACTAAGATCATTCCTAGTAATATGACGGACAACACGGTAGAATGGAGCTCTCTGAATCATCAGAATGGTTGATCTCTGATACTTACAAATATCAGAGAGCTACCTACTGCGGTTGCACCTTCTAGTTCGAATGGGCCATTGAGGTATTCTGAGGGATATTGCACTTGTGCGTGATGAGCCAGATAGGAAGGGGACGAATAAAAAGTGATTGTAGAGAAACAATATGTACGGAAATACAATACGGTATATTGGACCTGTGCGAGGGAAGTATAAGTGAAATCAAAGTATATAGAAGTGAGGCACACCTGTGCGCGAGGAAGGTAGTAGGTAAAATAGCAAATAAGCCAATGGTGCACAAGTGCAATATGCAGAGGAGAAAAAAAAGTGAAAAAAATGCCTCGTAATTTGTGTATATATCACGGTTCGCACGTGCAAAAGAATGTCTTGACGCACGTGCGAACTGTCAACTCATTGGGAAGTGACATGTGGTGCCCATCCAACCAATGATCTAGTGACACACGTCACGTTGTCATTTCACATGTGTGTGATCATTTGGACGAATGGAAAAGTGACACGTGTTATCAAACCAACTAATGACCATGCAACATGTGTCCTCATGTCATTTCACACGTGTCCAGCCGTCACATTACATGTGCCAAAATGAACGAATCAATTGCCGACCAATGCGTGTCCGTTGACCGCACGTGCGAAAAAATTAACTATAAAAGGGACACAACCCGATTAATTTTTTCTTTTCTTTTCTTGAATCTCATGGCATATCGCTCTTGTGCGCACGCTTTGTGTTGTCTGTTGTTGCTTGATCTTTAATTGCGCACAAGTGCGATATCCCGGTGCTATCTGTCGTACATATCCCTCTTGTGCGCGTTCTGTAAGATTTCTTTTTCCGTATTGCTTCTCTGCACAGGAGCGATATTTGTCCTAGATAATGAATCATGTCCTTATTCTGAGATCTGAATAGCGAAGTACTGAGCAGGGACTTAAATCTGAGATATATTTCAGAAAATGCCTCCACACAAGGGCCCTCAATTATAGAAGGTAGAATAAAAAGAAAAGAAGAAAAAAGAGATTTGTAATAGTCCAACCTATCAGTAATACCAAATTCATTAAAAAAAGAAAGCAATCTAGATTCAAAATTAGACATTTTAAACAAAAATAACAGAACTGAAGTTCCAAATATCGCTCTCAGGCGCAAACCGTAGGTCAGACAAGCACGTCAAGGCAACGTGCGCTCGAGAGAGATATTTGAAGTTGGAGTATCGAATCCGAGCACAAGAACACAGAGCAGAAAAGAAAAGGGATGCGAAGCACACTTGAATGCGATATCGGACGATGCAGTATCGGATCTAGGTGCATAATAGTCAATGAAAGGTAATGAGAGCAAGCGGCGCACTTGAAATCGATATACGACAAAGCAATCATAAATTTGCGTGAAAATTCGAGTCGAAAAAGAATTATTTATAAAAAAATTTTGCACGTGTAGAGGAGTGGCAAAGGAACACGTGTCAACATGTGATTGGTCAAAATAAATGCGCCGTACCTAGAATGATTGATCTGACATTTGTCACGTGCGAGAATGACACGCATCGATAATGGATTCGCGCACGTGCCTCAGCCCATGTGGCCTCAAAATTGGGTCGTCATTGTCAGTACAAATATTCCACGTGGCCCAATAATCTAACGACACATGTCTTCGTCGTCTTTTCACACGTGCAAAAATTTCGTATATATAAGTCCTCGGATTTTTCATTTTTTTTTCGCAAAATTTTTGCTTTTAGCTCCTGATATCGCTCTCAATCGAGCTCTTTCACCGTTCAAGCTTCCGCCCTCTCACAGGGCGCTCGAGTCTGATATCGCTGTTAGTACAATATCGCTTTCAAGCGCGCATCTCTTTTCTTCAAATAATCTGTGTAGATCTTGCGCTCAAAACCGATATTCAGTTCTGGTATCGATCTCAAGCGCCCTTTTATTACAAATTTTTTTGTTTTCATCCACTTTTGTTTTGTTCAAACTTCTTTTTGTTAATTTTTTTCTTCTGAAAATGATGGCCAGGACCAAATCCACTGCCCGTGCCATCACCACTGTACAACCATCCCATTCCCGTGTTCCCCCTGGTACTGGTCGTAGGCATGGCAAGAAGCAGGTCTGGCTGAGGGAGATCAGAAAACTCCAGAGATCAACTGAATTGTTGATCCCTAGAGCTCCTTTCGGCCGATCTATTCGGAATGTCACTCTGTCACTTGGGCTGAATGTTTGTTTTGTCATGACAACCATGCAGACCTTACATGGTGCTGTAGAAGATTTTTTGTCCCAGTTTTTGTAGGATACTTGTCTTTTGACAGTGCATGGTAAGCGTGTCACCATCATGCCAAAGAATTTCGTCATTCTCAAAAGGCTTCAGAACAGATATTTTGGTCTGCATGTTGATAACGCCAACACCTCCAGAGACCTACCTTTGGATAGAACCGATGTGCCTAATACCTCTAGGAGGAAGAAAAAACAGCCTGTCCCCAAGAAGGCTGGATCTCGAAGGCCAGCTGCTTTCCTTCCTCCTAGACATATACCGACCAAGAGACCCCGTGTCTTCTTGAGCTCTGAGTCAGATGCTGGAGAATCTGACTGAAATCGAGAATCTCCACCTCTTCCTCCTCCTGTTAAGCATCCAGCTCCTCAGCAGGTTTCATTACCAAAAGTTTGATTACCCAAGAGGAGCTAGACAAAATAACAGAAAAATCTATAAATATTGTTTCTACTTTTGTTTCTGCTCCTATACTATTTTTGTTCTATATATGCAGTGTGTACAGCAAAAAGACGTTTTTAGTTGTGCATGGTTCATCTTGTACAATACGAAGTTATTTTTTGAATGGTATAATTTACAAACGGATGTAAATATTGAAAAGGTAATATTCTATTCATTTGTAGTTCATTTTATTCTGTTATTTTATTACTATCGTTGTTTATAATTTGCTGATTCTCGTGTTTTGTGATGACAGTTCACTCTTGCCGTATACTTTTGATGATATATATAGATTTTGGCAAGAGTTGATCAGAACCTATGCCCAATACGGTGTAAGCGTTGCATCTAAATCGAGGGCCCTAAAAAAGAAGTTGTTTTTGACTTAACAACCTTTCAGGTTGTTCAGGATGCAGATCTTATTTTATATGATAAAAAAAATAAAAGTCCTTCCTAATACAGAGAAAGACAATTTTGTAGCAGATATTCCTCTTGCCTTAAAAGGCATTGAGGCCCTTCCCGAAACAGAGGAGGACGAGATTATAGGAGTTGTTGTCTTATCCATTCCTAATACTGATATAGAAAATATAGAAAAATTGATTGAATAGATATCTATTTGTAGATAGGAAGACATAAAAAAAATACAATCATTTTACTTGTAAACAATCCGTTTATGATTTTTTTGTTATTGATATCACAATAGATTCTTACAATCAACTTGTGTCCATAGTCTAATACTGGAATGCAATTTTTCTATAATGATAAAAAGACATGATGATTGGCATGTATTTGTTGATAGTGAATCTCAATGTTCTTCCATAAGTTGGATTGTTTTGCCAATATCTCTGCATTTGATCTCGAGCTCACGTCTTTTACTTACCTGCATAAAACTAATACAAAGTTAGTTAGAATTAGTACAGAGTCTGTATTAGAAAGTTTTGATTGAAACTATTCATAAAAGATTGAGTGATTACAGTTACTTACGAGTTTACCATTGAAAATGAATCTGAAGTCTGAAAGTACATCATCTTGTAGGAGCAATAGTTCCCGCCAGATGTAGTTTAGACTCCAATCTTCTTCCACCTCAACACATGTCAAAACGACATCATTGTATATAATTTCAATATTTTTTCTTTTTGAATGTCCACTAGCTTTCAAGTCTTGATCGAGTGACACCCATTTACCTTTATTTTTTTTCCATCTTTGATAATGGAAGATAAGCTCAACATTTGTTTTTCAATTTGATAACAGAAGCACATGGAAGACATTTTAATTCAGCATTCTATTTCTCCATCTGATCTTTTGTCCCAGCCTTCATCCATAAGTTCAAATAATAAACTATCTAATCAATTTTTGCATACAAACATCGTTGGAGTTTTGTGTACATGACACTTGAAAAGAAATCCACAAATATATTCTAGGAAATAAGCCAACTCAATCTGACTGTTTTGATCTCGTGCTCATTTTTAATGAATTTTTTACATCGTTACATATCTTGCAACGAAATGATTATGAAACTGTAGCATCTGGTGCAATCCATTCATCACTTTCAAAACTAGGTAATGGAATTGTACTATTTGTCCAAAATTTTCTTTTGTATCAGGAATGTACATTGATTCATAAAAAAAGATCCCACTATCAGCTAGATCTTTGGCCTTTCAATAAGATCAAAATGATAGTTTTGACCTTTTTTTTTTTTGAAATGTTCCTCTTGATGATGGATGCATCAAAACCCAAGAGTTTTTTGAATATTTTCTTGGCACCCATAATTCATTATCATTTGTCTCGTTGAATAGTAGCACATAGTCGATTGAGGAGCATGGCTTCCTTGATGACGCCATTCGTAATTTGCATGCAAAAATCTGAAACAATGAGCTATGGATAACCCTGTTAACCATGGTTTGACAATGCATATACATTAATGGTACATCGTTTTTCTCATCTCAACCATCTGTCATATTCATTTTCAATATTTTTGGGTCTCTTTGGGTAGTGATGAGCTGGAAGGGCAGGCCTCATCAACCAATAGCATTTTCACATGCTGCCCGATGAAACAACAATATATTTACAAAGTTTTTATTTTATTTATATTTGGAAAATTCTACGTTACATAGAACTTCGAAGCTAAGGTTGCAATTGATCCACATGGCAACAAAAATAAGAAAAAAATTTTCAAAGGCCCTCGTCGGGCTCTAAGTTTCTCTAATGTATTGCATTCAGTATATGTCAGAATGCATGCATCTCTGTATTGCTTTTGTAACTGATAGAAATTGTTTGAGAAATCAATACTTTATGTTTGGCTACGTAATCACTTAGTATCTAGCAATTTTAAAGTTAGTTGCTAAAGATTGAATGTGATTTTTCATCACTACTACTTTGTTCAATTTTTGATAGGCGTAATCATGCATTGGAAGTAGGAGTTTCCGCTGCAATAATATTTTCGACAATCAAGATGTGAAGGGGTCGAGGTTTGAGGAGGAGCCTCCTCAACATATGATTTCAAGGGGATCTTCAAGATGGATGGCCAAGTCTTTATGGCTCGTCTTTTATGGTAAAGAGAGGCAAGTTTCAGGTGGTATTTGATTTCAACATATTCTCTCATGCTTCTCTTTCATTACTTGATGTACCATCTTGCTTTTATGAGATTTCTACATCTCATAGTTGGAGTGAGGTAATGGTTGTCTTGTATCATGCCTCTAGTATGTGTGAAAATTCACACATGTGGGAATGCCATAATGTGTGAAATTGATCTCCTAAGGTTGGCTCACTGTAGATCACCTATTGATTGAAATCTAAGATCAATGACAAGATCTAAGGCAAAAAGACCATTCTACATGCATTCATTCATTACCAAAAGGCATTTCACACATATGGAAGACTTCATGAAATAAACTAAGTCCCAACAAGCTCCTCTTTTTGGGTAGAGAGATAAAATACCACTTTTGGGCTCATCTAGTGAGAAAAGGCAATACAAGCAAATTGGCAAATCTCCAGATTGACTCAAAAACTCATAGATCTCTTATACATTAATGAGGGAAATGAAAGTACATATAGAAAATTGTGGAGATCCAAGCTTAATTCCTATTGGACCTCTTAAACATAGCCTCTCTAGTCCTATTGGATGTGTGATGCAACATCGTTCACTTTTGATTGGACCCTTCCAACACATCTCTCTCTCTCTCTCTCTCTCTTATGATTGGACCCTTTGACTTTTGCCACCACATAGGGTGCATCACTGATCAAACCTAAACTTGACATGTGTAAGCAGCCTAACTAGCTTGAGTTACATCACAATTGAATTTTGGCCCAATCATGACAAAACATGTGTACTTGACCATTTGACCTCTAAAGCCAAAATCGGCCCTATCACCTAGTGACACCAAGATGCTTGACTACCAATCTTTATGATACCCCTAAAGTCAACATTATAAAGTATTTATAACTATTTTACACATGTGGGAACATGCTCCACACATGTGAAATGTACTCACAAACATAAAATCATAAAATAATCAAGATAGATTTTTGGCAATTTTTCACAATATGGACATATTACTTGTCATTCATGGCTTATATATGTTTCCAAATTACTTAGATAGCAAGTGGTTGAGTTATCAAGTGTATGCTCTTGGATCTAGTAAGAGCAAGAATGAGCTTGTTGCTCATAGTTTGAAAAATCATGTTTTTACATGGTTTGAGGCATTTTGTAAACTTCTCTTGAGATTAAGTGAATCATCCTTGAAGGACACTTACATCCTTGAGCAAGTGTTTAGCCTCAAGAAGATCAAAATTTCATTTGATATTAAGATAAGTTCCATCATGGAAAAAGTTCATAACATGTGGACTAGTCAAGTTAGTATGCTTAATCTTGATGATCAACACTTTTGTCCATCTTATGGTCTTGATCTCGATGATCTTTGTGATCTTGGAAGCCTCTAATTTTCATCATGTTGTAGCCAAATTCATGCAAATGGTACTTTGAAATCAAAGATCATTATCAAGCATGGAGGAAGCACATGGATATAGTGGCAAATTGGTGGAATGCTCTTCAAAGGTGTTGGCAAATGATTTGATCCACTAAAAAATGTTTCACAATCTCCTCAACCCTCTCTCCTCTCCTCTCTCTGTCTGCGCGCTAGCCACTCCACGGGCCAAATTTTTGCCCTCAAATTTTGAATATTCCACATAAGATTCTGTGATAAATATTCTTTGAATATTCGTCCATTTACCTCCACCTCTAACCCTACAAAAATGTATATATATTCTTTGGTTTTTTTTAAAAATTGCGGTCCCTTCTTCTTTCACGAGCACATGGCTTACCCATCTCAGTGACCAAAAAACAGTTTTATTGTCATTTTTTTAAAAAGATTTATATGAGTTTTGTTTCTTTCACGGTCCAATATCTCAAAGAAACCAAATTCTTTCGGTATAGGGCCCCCTCTTAAGTTGGTTAAATTAAGTTTTGATTTTTGTTTTTTCTATGTCTATAACTTTTCCGTATGAAGTTGAAATTCAGTGGTGTAAAAACAAAAATTGATCAGTTCATTATGTTGAGTATAGTCATCAATGTTCCGTTATCATTACTTTTGTTTTATTATTTTTTATACCCCTTTTTCTTAAGTTGTCCCCATTTTATGCTTCATTTTCTTTAAATTTTCATCTCTCTTCCGTGTGACATCGGATTTCGACGCAGTAAAAAGGAAAAGTGATCATAACGTTGAGGTCAATAAAATGGCACCGAAAAGAACAAGTAATACTGAAGAAATTCTTGCTAGAAAAAATCCAGCTGAAACAGAGTAAATATTAACCAAAGTTTTAACTACTATACAAGACACCACCGAAGTGAATAAACAAACATGTTTTCACCTCATTATCAGAATACTATAAATTTTAATATTCATATGAGTATTATGGATCACGCTCAAAAAAATCAAGGGTTTAAGAAATGATTTTAAAGATAAAATCTTCATGCCTACTTCAGTGGAAACACCGATACTATAGAAGTGGAAGAATGGCTATACAAATTGGATAAATATTTTCAGTTATTTCCAAGGATTGCTTATGCTTCACTACACTTTGAGGGCCCAGCTTATGTTTGGTGGAAGAAAGTTGAGGCTGATCCACACGTTCAACCAGCAATCTACAATTGGCTGCAGTTCAAGCAACTATGTACTAAGGTTTTCTTGAATCCATTTAAGGAGAAAATGTTCTTTCAACGTTGGTGCTCAGTTCAGCAAACGGGCTCAGTCCAAGATTATAATCATGAATTTTGGCAATTGACACTTAAGGTCAAATTGGATGAGAGTGCACATTTAAACCGATATATCCATGGGTTCGAACCCCAAATTGGAGCTGATGTGGAAGCACCTAGATGTACAAATTTGGATTTAGCAATGCAATTAGCTTTGATCCATGAACAAAAATACCCTTCAATGCTAAAATGTATCAGAAACAAGGAATGACCACAATCGACACATCTTATAACACGTTTGGGGCTCCAAAGTCCCAACCTGGTACTAGTTAGCTTTATAAGTCAAACATTTCGAAGGGAGTATTTAAGGATAACAAAAGTAACAATAATACCAACAAGGGTACTATTGTGCATTATCCAATGGTCAAAGTTGGCGATAAACCGGGAACTAAAGTTGATGGGAAGAAAACGATATCTACAATGACGGGCAATCAAAAGCCAAGACCTGTTTAGAGATTGTCAGACGACCAAGAGAGAAAACTTAGAGCATTGGGGCTTTGTTTCAGATGCCAGGAGAAATATGATAAGAATCATTGGAAGGTGTGTAGATTTCATAAACAAGAGGTTCAATTAACGGCCATGAGCAACAATTCCAATGAGGAAAATCAATCAGACGAAGAGAAAGTTGAAAAACTATTGAGTGAAGATGACATTCAAATGCTGCAAGAACGTCAATGTGATTTAATTGATGATGAAGAGCTGCAGATTGATAGCGGGGGATGATGGAAATGCGTCGATAACATCACTCATGTTCATGTCCTTAAACGCATTTAATGGTTCTCATTTTGCTAGGACTTTCCGTATTAAAGCAAAAATTAACGGTAGAGAGATTTATATTTTAGTTGATAGTGGAAGTACGCATAACTTCTTTTAATAGTTGTTCAATCAGGAGTTGTAATATAGCTACTGTGAAGAGTCGGAAGCCATTGCGAGCAAAGACTACTGATGGGAATTTCATCAATCGTGATAGAATCACAACAGAATCCAAGATTCACATGGGTAGCTATGAGTTTAAATCAAACTTCCATGTGGTCGACATGGGTCCTATCAACATGATACTCGGTGCCGAGTGGTCACAGACGTTGGGTGACGTTACCTTTTATTTTGAGTAGGGAATAATGCATTTCACACAGTAAGGAAAAACTTTTGAGATCTATAGTTATAGAAAAGAAGAATCAGGTTCCTATTTACGCCTGATTACTAACGCACAAGCTCAACGCATATCTCGAAAGCATGTAGATATGTTCCTATTGAAAGTGGAAATGGATGAGGGTAAAATTAAAGAAGTTGATGTAAAGCCTATGAATACAAGGATACAACAAGTTTTAGACAAGTTTAAAAATGTGTTTCCAAACACACTACTAAAAGGGGATTCTCCAACCATATTCGTGGACCATGTCATAGAACTTGAACCCGATTCAAAGCCAGTCAATATTCCTCCTTACAAATTATCACAACTAGAAAGGGAAGAAGTTCAAAAACAGGTTCAAAAATTACTTGATCAAGAGTTCATTAGTTTGAGCGAATCACCCTTCGCCTCACTTGTTTTTCTCGTTAAAAAGAAGGATGGCACATTTCGAATGTGCATAGATTATCGTGCACTCAATAAGATTACCATCAAGAATAGATTTCCAATTCGTCGGATTTATGACTTATTAGATGCCCTTAAAGGAGCACAAGTGTTTTCAAAGATTGATTTCCATTCTGGGTATCACCAAATCAAGGTAAGCAAAGAGGATCAACACAAGACTACTTTCTGAATAGACAGGGGGCATTATCAATTCAAAGTTATGCCCTTTGGTTTAACCAATGCACTGGCTACTTTCCAAGCATTGATGAATCGAATCTTTGGGCCATACTTGTACAAATTTATCTTGGTGTTCTTTGATGACATATTAATTTATAGCCGAAACTTAGAAGAACATGCTCAACACTTGGAAGTAGTTTTGGAATTATTGCGAGAATATAAGTCGTTCACCAAGATGTCAAAATGTTAGTTCACCCAACAAGAGATTGAGTATTTGGGGCATATAGTGACTAAAGATTGCATTAAGGTGGATCAACGTAAGGTCGAATTGGTTAAAAATTGGAAGAGCCCTAAAACTTTGCGACATTTAAGAGGATTTTTGAGATTTGCATCTTATTATCGACGATTCATATCCAACTTTTCAAGGATAGCAACAACATTCACACTTGTTGATGAAAGGAAAATTCAAATGGAGTGAAGATGCTCAGAGGAGCTTCAATCAATTAAAGGAGACCTTGGTGAATGCTCCAGTTTTGATATAACTAGATTTCAGTTTACCTTTCAAGGTGATTGTTGATGCAAGTGGAAGTGGGTTAGGAGCCATACTAAGAAGGATGGTGTGATTGCCTATGAGAGTCGAAAATTGACCGACAAGGAGATGTCATATCCTACGCATGACAAGGAGATGTTGGCTATAGTTCAGCCTTGAAAAAATGGTGACACTACCTTTATGGGTCGAAATTCATCATTAAAAGTGATCACCATAGCCTTAAGTATTTCCTAAGTCAGAAGCAACTTACGGACAAACAAAAGAGATGATTAGCACAAGTTCAAGTATATGACTTCGTTATTGAATATCTCAAGGGCAAGGAAAATCAAGCTGCTGATGCTTTATCAAGGTTGTGGAGAATGCAAATGTGTGATACAGACGAATCTTTAGAGGAGTATGCTCCAAGATGTAGAAGAAAATTGCATGTCCACAAAACAAGATCAAGCCTTATAAGGGTTATGTTGCATGTTAGAAAAATACATGTTGAATTTCCTCATTTCTTTGGAAAATGACTGGAAGTCCATCATCTTGGATGAGTATACTAAGGGTGTAACTATGACGCAAATTATGGAACTTATTGGATCCCAAAGTTGGAGAACAACCTCGTCACCAACTCAAAGATGGAATTTTGGTATACAACAATAAAAGGATAGTCCTAGTGCCAAATTCCATGAAAAAGATTATGTGTATTTACAATTACAGCCCTATCGCCAATCAATATTAAAGAAAACCAAGAGAGAGAAGTTATCTCCCCAATTTTATGGGCCATTTCAAATCCTCAAAAGAGTGGGAGAACTAGCATATGAACTGGATTTATCAACCATAACAAAAATGCATAACGTATTCCATGTTAGTTTGTTGAAGAAACATATCAGTAAAAATGTTCAAACTAGAATCGTTAATAAAGAGGCGCAAACAACCACACCATATTTGTATTGGTGGGAGTTGTAATTAAGGAATAAGGCCCCAATGTTGATTAGAGGCACCAAAGACCCACTATAAATAGAAAAGGTCGTGCTAATTTGGAGGCTATTCTACTTTTGTGATTTTTGAACTTTTAGTGATCTTGAAGCTTCTCTTTGAGAGCTTTCTTGATAGTATTGATGGTTCATGTGCCTACAATCACATGAGAGCTATGACCATGCTCTAGTTTTAGGCCTAATCTTGTGAATGATCAATAATGATGAATAATGGATCCTTACTTTGCCTATTTTTGGTAAAGCTTTACTATCTTTGTCTAGTTTCTTGATTTCTTGAGTATTTTCTTGATTTCTTGTATTTCCATTATAATTTGATGTTAATGAATGGATTAGATGTTTGAATGCTAAGATTGGCACATGACACATTTAATTTTTTAATATGTGTTGGTGGTACAATGGAGATTTAATCAGATTGTTTATAAATTATACCTATTCAAGGTGAACATAACATTTTTAGTGATTTCTTTTCACTTCTATCTGTATTTGCAACAAATTTCATTATGTTCATGCTTAATATGTGCATATCGTTCTTGTGCATAGCTATTAGAATTGCTACTTTTGATCATTGCACACAATCCGAAATAAGCATTTGATCTTGCCATTTTTTTTTTTCTTTCATAGAATATGACTTTAGCATTTTGTAGGTCTGATCCAAATATCGTGCTATCATCATTTCTCAATGATTTTGGTATTATTGAAAATAGTTAGTAGTTTGTATCGTTTTTCCATCCTCTTTTTTTCATGTTTTTGTTGGCAAAATACACTCTTTTATGAGCCTTTTTGACAATTTTGTTACATTGCCCTTGCAAATGTTTGATAATATGATTTCTATACATTACACTGACATTGTCAAGCATATCGACATTATTAAAAAAAAAATTGGATCAACTATATACAAAACTTTATGAAAATCTTACGTTCTCATTTAGTTGTCAATTTTGCCACAATAAATGTAGTGGAATATCAATCAACATTTGTATTATATGTGATTACTTTGATCCCATATGAAGTGGAGGCCACAAGCTTCATTCACACTTCACCTCCCTCCTCATCCTGAGAGCAAAAGCTTAAATATATAGTCAAGTTTATTGAGGAAACTGACATAAAATACAACAATGTTATAGGATTAACCCAAGAGACAATTGAGCTACATTTATAGGAGAGGTAGACGGTTGGTGCATTGATTCTCATCATTCATGTCCGAGATTTCATAATACATAGATTCTTGCCAACAACCAAAACTATGATAATCGAGTCACCAGCTACTTCATTGGCTTTGTCTAAATGCAACATGTAGAAGGAAATCTATCAATCAACTCTTGGGCAACCACAAGGTGCTCCACCCCTCGTCTTCTAGTTATAGATAGGCTTGCAAACCTGACAGACAATCGATTGGTAGAAGGTAGTTATAAAGATGAAGAATCCTCTATGCTAACCATTAGTCTCATATGCCAAAAGACTACATAGTCCTCCAAGAGCTAACAAATTCTCACATGGCAATTGCTTTCTAAATAATTCACTAGAACATTTTGCAACATTTTTGACCCTAATACCGAGGCTTCTCTCCAGCAAAAATATAAAAAAATAAGTCCTTTTACATCACTATATCCAATGATCTATCCCTTGATAACAGACCTTCGATATTTTCATCGAGGC
Organism: Diphasiastrum complanatum; assembly: GCA_029204225.1. Classification (NCBI taxonomy): domain Eukaryota; kingdom Viridiplantae; phylum Streptophyta; class Lycopodiopsida; order Lycopodiales; family Lycopodiaceae; genus Diphasiastrum; species Diphasiastrum complanatum. The sequence continues at coordinate 29,080 of CM055100.1, forward strand.
CCAAGGAATATAAATATTTTTGTCTCATTAAAAAAGAAATTTTTTTGAGGTCCCTCGATATATCTCTCAAAATATTTTAGCTGATTGGAACTATTCACAAAAGAGCATTTTTTGAGGGATATTCTGAAGATCATATAGACAATTATTTTGAAGTCTGATAAAACAAAGAATTTTTCTGAAGATTATTTCAAGGGGTCAAAAATTTTAAAAAAATTAGGGTAGAATGGAACTAGTATACTGGCTCCATTCTATCCTAAAACTCCATCCAATTCTGGGAGTCTTTTGCACCACCTCTTATGAAGTTGGTAAGAAAATCATTTGTTTATAATTGTTATTAATTTTTTTTGCAAATATTGAAATTACATTCATGCAATCAAAGATAGTGGAAGACAATTATGATTAACAAAATAGTCATACATAAATGGTTCAAATACATGTTAAAAATACAGTAGCTTGAACCTTGAATGATGCATTTAATGCCTCACAAGAGTGATTGATTGATTGACCATAAAAACAATGCAAAGTAGACACTGAATTTTGAGGTCTAGATCAACAAGTTATTGTCTATCGATCAAGAGCAACCTTTAGTCATTAATCAAACACAAAGTATAGCCCACACACATGTGGAACATTACATAGTACGACTGGTAGACAAAAAACAAAGTGCAAATGACTTTGATCTTGATTGGATCCAAAAAACAACAAGTACATACAGTAGAAACTCGAGTTTTGCCAATGAGCTCTCAAGAATAATCTAAGTACTCACTATAGGAGGATGAAATACATACCAAAAGCATCTTCCTTTGTAAAGTCAATGAATTTCCAGCATGTAATAAGGAAGTTAAGTTGGCTTTCTTGCCCTAATTTTCCACTCTAGCCTGATTTTTAGAGTCATGTCAAGTAGGTGGCTAATTGGTCAATTTTCACCTTAAATCTAGGATGTAGGTCCTAAAAAGTAGGAATCACTACCAAATTGACTTGACCCACTTTTTAGACTTGATCTAACCTACACTAGGATAGGTTTTCCACGTGGCTCCATGGCCTCACACGTGTGGGACCCACATGTGTACATAATTTACATGGTCTTTAATCAAGCTAGATTTGCCAATATTTCTTAATTTCTCACACTCCTCAAATTTAGCTTGATCTATTTATTGTGAAGTTTTTAGCACGTGTGAACTTCACCACACACCCTGCAGGATCGTACTGAGATGTTGTGATTGCACAAGATTGATCAAAGAACAATATGCTTGAAAGATCTAAAGCAAGAGCACAATGGCATACATCTGATGAAAAAATCTAACTCTTCACTATGAGAAATGAATGTCAGAAATAATTCTAAGTGTTCAGTATGGGAAAAAGAGGCTGCTCTCAGGTAGAAAGAGAATGAGTCCAAAACACCAAAATCTCAATATTCACAATATGGCAAAACATGCCCAGCTTTCCCTACATGAGAGAGACTCGAATTCCTATAGTGGAGTTGCATGGTAAGTCCAATTAACTGAACTAATTCACCTACCAGAGATCCACATGTGTAACTGCATGCATGTATGTTGCATGTACTGCATGTCAAACTCATAAAATTGCCTAGACATGTGTAGATCACAGAAACTACTTTGCATGTGGCTTGCATGCATACAGTAAGACTTTGCATGCTATCTAAACATCTGCATGTCATCATAATTGAACCTATCTTAACTCAAATCCAAGCTACACTAGAAGGATATGTGCTCAATTCACAATCCTTATATGTACAACATGAAATCTAGTGGTAATCAACATGGACATGACCCCAAACTCGAGATAGGAAGATAATATTTTAATAATCTTCACACTCCTCCTTAAAATTTATGTTCCTATAAACATAGATTTCGAAATTAGGCCAAGGTTAGAACTCATCTTCATAAATACATTCTTGAGTAGAGGCTTGGTGAGAAGATCTGCAACACAATCTGAAGATGAAACATGCTCCAATGAGATATCTCTCCCAATGACTTTTTCTCTTAAAAAATGACGAGCCACTTCAATATGCTTGCTCCTTGCATGAAAGACTGGATTATTTGTAAGAGCCTGAGCAGAAATGTTATCATTCTTGATAATTGGTAAATCTTCATCAACATAACACTTTAGCTCCAAAAGTAGCCTTTTGATCCATAAAACCTCCTTTGTTATGGTTGTAAGAGATTTGTATTCAGCTTCACAGGATGATAAGGAAATATTGTCTACTTCTTTGATAGCCAAGAAACCAAATTTCCTCCAAGAAATATAGTGTAAGCACTTGTGGATTTCCTATCCAACCCGTCTCCTGCAAAATCTGAATCTGAAAAAATAGTCAAAGTCAGATCTTCTCCTTCATAGAATAGTCCATAATCCAAGGTAGAAGATATATACCTCAAGACTCTTTTAGCCAACTTCCAATAATATAACTTTGGATCCTGCATGTGTTGAGTTGGGATGACCCAATCTCTTGTGCCACAGATCCTCCTATAGAACCTTGGTCTCATAAGCAATATCTGAAATGTTAGCACTCTCCCTAGAATCTAGTTTGTACAACTTACCAATTCTAGATCCTCTAGCAATAACTTCATTTTCTCTTGAGATTATACACTTGTCAACTTGAAACTTGACATCCAATCCACTATCAAACAACTGTCCTACACTAATGAGATTCTTAGTCAATCTAGATACATACAGTACATCATGTAAGCAAAAAGATGTTGATGATGATGCATGCAATGGAATGCTACCTATTTCTTCAATCCTACACTCTACATCATTAGCAGTATAGTTTGAGCTTTTTGCACCTAGATATGGCATGAGATTAGTGAAAGAGTTCCTAGAACTAGAAACATGGGAACTAGCCCCACTATCTATCCACCAGACTTCTTCATTCTTAAAAGAAAAAGATGAAAAAGTAGACATCATTAATGAATCCTCTCTTTCACTCTCTACACCCTCACACTCATCCTCATTAGTAAGGCTAGCTTGCTTAGATCGGTTCTTCTTCTTGAAACAGTTTGATGCATAGTGTCCTTTCTTGCCACAGAAAAAACACTTGATCTTTGACAGCTTCTTCTTGCCACTGGATGTTGCAGCTTGTGAGGACTGATCCTTACCACCTTCTTTGGCTTTGTCCTTCTTGAAGTGCTGTTGTCATTTGCCCTTGCCTCTTGACTTGTCTCTGATAAAGAATCTCCACCATCTTTCAATGAAAGTCTATTGATCCTCAGCATCTTGTTCGCTTGCCTACTTTCTTCAACAATGAGAACACCTTGCAGTGTCTCCAAGGATGGAAGATTCTCTCTGACAGCATAAATCTGCACAATATTGTCATACTCATCTCTAAGTCCATTTAGGACTACTTGAACAAGTTTAGTGTTCTTAAGAGCATCACTTATACCAGCTAACTCTTGATGAAGATCCTTAACTCTCATGACATATGATGAAGCACTCTCATCTACTCTCTGATAACTTAAAAATATTTGGTTTCTAAGTGTAAGCAATCTAGAAGTATTTTTGATTTCATAGATTGTTTTTAGAGTATCCCAAGCTTCCTTGGCAGTGGTGCATGTACTGATTTCTCTTAACACTTCATTGGTAACATTCATTTTTATAAAATGAAGGGCAATTCTGGATCATTTGTGGAATGCTACAGCTTCATTAGGTGCAGGAGGTTCTTCTTCAGCTCCACTCTCAATATCCATTACATCCTGTAGAATCAACAGTGATTCCATTTTGATCTTCCACATTGCATAATTGGAGGATGTTAATCTCTCACTGTGCTCTAAGAAATGTGAACCAGATGAAGACATCTTCTTGGTGAGAAATTCTAGTAATGATAAAAAATGGAGTTGAAAGAATGTTACTTGCTATCTCAATCTAGGATCTAACACTGAGAACAAATTCTCAATACAGAAAATCAATCTATCTTGAATTTGGATCTTGCTTCAGTCACAAAAGAAGAAGCACATGCAAGCAAGAAGTCTATCTCTCCCACGAGTTTCAATGTACTGATAAACTCTCTACGAACTTACTTTCAACTCAAACACAATAATATGTGTGAAATGAAAAGTCTAAGACCCCAGAACACTCACTTCTATCCAATTGTACTTGATTGACAGTGAAAATTGATGAAAATGGTGAAAAAGACAGACGTGTGCTCACTTTGGCATATCCCACGAGTTGAGTACCCTCTAAAACTCTTTGATTGCCTAAAAATCTTCTAAAAACAAATCAAATTGATTTAGAAACAAGAGCAACACATTCTACTCTTCAATACGTATCCAACAAGCTATAGAACATCAAATTTGGATCATTCCTTGAGAAGTAGCACTCATTAATGAGGGCTGATTTCACACGTGTGAGCTCTATGTTCTTATAGAGCTCCGTTGGATTAGATCAGCCTTGATTTGGTCCACTTATGATCCACAAATTGCTTGTTTCTCAGCAAGTTTGAATTCCTCTCCAAAATTTCGAGTTTCTGCAAGCAAAAACATTGATGATCTGATGTATACACCCTCACCTCTTCAAAGCATGAAGTTCTAATACCATGTGAAGTTTTTAGCACGTGTGAACTTCACCACACACCCTACAGGATCTTACTGAGGTGTTGTGATTGCACAAGATTGATCAAAGAATAGTATGCTTGAAAAATCTAAGGCAAGAGCACAATGGCATACATCTGATGAAAAAATCTAACCATGCCCAACTTTCCCTACATGAGAGAGACTTGAATTCCTATAGTGGAGTTGCATGGTAAGTCCACTTAACTATCCAGAGATCCACATGTGTAACTGCATGCATGTATATTGCATGTACTGCATGTCAGCTCATAAAACTGCCTAGACATGTGTAGATCACAGTAACTACTTTGCATATTGCATGCACTGATTGCATGTGGCTTGCATGCATACAGTAAGACTTTGCATGCTATCTAAACATCTGCATGTCATCATAATTGAACCTATCTAACTCAAATCCGAGCTACACTAGAAGGATATGTGCTCAATTCACACTCCTTTTATGTACAACATGAATTTTAGTGGAAATCATCATGGACATGACCCCAAACTCGAGATAGGAAGATAATATTTTAATAATCTTCACATTTACAACTCTCTTTGCTTGATGAATGAATACCTTAGAAGTGACTTCAAAACTATACATCATGCCAAGCTATGAATTCCAAGACATTTTGTGCACTTAATGGTACATCAATTAAGTCTTAAGTGCATAAAGAATGTTCCCAAAGACAACTTGCCTTGCTTGATCCATATGATTGAGCCTTGATGGCTCCATCTTGTTACTCAAAGTTGTTCTTGGAGTCCTCGGGTCTTGAGCTTGCTCCTCCACTTGACTTGACTCCAAACCATCAATGATTTGAATAAGGTGTTGATCCAAAGGTGCTTCTTCAAGTTTGCAAATCTTCCACTCTTGAAAGATCACATTTCCACCATTGACAACTTCTTTGGTGGAAAACAAGTAGATTTTGTGAAAATTATAAAAAGTTATATATCATAGCTTTAGGGGTTTCCTAAGTTTTTATGTCAAAAGCATCTTTGTGTAGGATTGTGATAGGGCCAAAAATTTGCATAGATGGCAAATTGGCCAAATCCACATGTAATGTCTCTATTAAGCCAAAAATAGTTTGTGATGCAATCTCGAACTAGAGAGGCTTGTAAAAAGACTTGTGAAACTTGTGTTAATATAATTTGATGAGTGATCAAGTCAAAGTGTTGGCTTTGGTCAAGGCGTCGAATAGAAATTGAGAAATCTTCATGAAGGGTCCAATAGAATTTCAAGATGGATGCATCACTCATCCAATAGCATTAGAGAGGCTAGGATTAGGAGTCCAATATGAAGTAAGCAAAATTCTCCACGAGTTTTATATGTACTCTCTCTACCAATTATAATGTAATTGAGGTTTTGAGCAAATTTGTGAGTAATCAACTTTTTGTGAGTATTGTCTTATCTCTCTACCCGAGACCAATTGGTCTATTCTCTCTCTAACCGAGGAGAGGAGCTTAATTTTACTTAGTTTTTTTTCATGAAGTACTTACTTCTTTTACATGTAGAAACACTTTGGTTATCAATCTATGCATCTATCTTTGCCTCTTTGCCTTAGATATTGATCTAGATCTTGGATTTCAATCTAGAATTGTTCTAAAGTGCATAAGCTTGACTTAGGAGATCATTCACACACATTAGGGCATTTTCACACGTGTGAAATTTCACATGGTATCAGAGCCTACCTAAGTGTTTGATGCTTGTTTCATCCAAAGTTTCACAAACTTCATGAAAATAAAGATCTAGAGAGAGTAGTTTGCATCTCCCATGCTATCTCAAGCAAAATTGGAAAAAGGGTTCATAATCATAAAGATTGAATCATTTTTGATATTGTACAAATTTTCTTGCTCATACACATATGAAGGACAACCCAATTCATTTTGGTGATTCTTTTCCATGTGTAATCCAAAATTTGTGCTTGATAGCTAGTTTCAAAGTTATTTGAGTCTAGTTTGTGTAGCGATTGATTTATAGTGATTGGATCTCCCAATCAAAAGTTATAGTCAATTGAATCAAGGTGGGTAGGGGCACCCAACCTGGTTGGACACTTTTACTTTTGACTCTATTATGCTTGTTTGTTCAAAAATCTAAATTCTAGGCTTGCCAATCACATCTTCTTGAGATCTAGTCATCAATTTGAGGTCGTAGCCACTTTCTTTCATACAGTCGGCTTGTATTTGAGTGATTTGTGGTTTCTTGGAGTGTTTCGCACGTGCCAAAGATAGCTTGACCCAAACTTAGCCCATACTTCATCAATTGATATGAGAGTGATTTAGATCAAGAGAGATTGCAAAAGCTAGTGAGGTCGATATCTCACTTTGTTGCAAGATCTTGCATAGGAGTTGGTAGCACACCCTTATTGAATCCTATGGTAAGAGAGAGAGCAACATTTTCTTGTCCAATTCACAAGGAGTCTTCACTATTACATGGCATCTATGGGTTCCTATCTATTGGAATCTAGTGAAAGGCTATCTACTTCCAATAATTCTATTTGGAAGTTGAGGATGGAGTCTATTCTAACACTCCAAGATGTGATGGACATTGTACTTGGGATTGAGGAGAAGCCTCAAGCCCTTCAAGACATACAAAAATATAAGAAGAGAGCTAGGATGACTCTCCATTATATCAAAATGAATGTCTCCAATGAGATTTTGAGGGAGATTGGTGATTGCACATCGACCAAGGATGTTTGGGATACTCTCAAAGCAATCTATGAGGCCAAGAATACCTCAAGACTCCTCACTCTTAGAAATCAAATCTTCCAAAGTTCTCAAAAGAGCGATGAGAGTGCCACTAATTATGTGTTGAGAGTGAAAGATACTCATAGGGAGCTTGCTTGCATTGGAGGATCTATTAATAAAAGTGAGCTAGTCCAAGTCATACTTAATGGCTTGAGAGATGAGTATAAGAACCTTGTCCAATCCTAAGCCATCAAGGAGGATCTACCTATTTTGGAAGCTTTGCAAGGAGTGCTAATGGCTGAAGAATCAAGGCAAAAGAACAAGCTATTAAGGATGGAAAAGTTATCACTCAACAATAATGGTGATGGCAAAGCTCTTTTTGCCAAGCACAAAGGAAGGAGCAAAAATCAACACCAACACTTCTCCAAGGACAAAGAAAAGGACAAAGACCAAGATGGAGAGGAAGATGACACCTCTCCTGCTTCTACCTCAAATAAGTACAAATTTTTTTTAACTATTGTTGTTTACGTGATACACACACCAGTGCTTGTAGAGAAATAAGTACAAATTTTTTTTAACTATTGTTGTTTACGTGATACACACACCAGCGCTTGTAGAGAAATATATAATCAGCTAATAAAATATGAGAAAAGCTCAACCAACATAGAAAATGACTTTTCATTCTGAAAAAAAAAAATCACATTGGGGAGCCTCTGGAGGAGGCTTTGCCAGGTTGAAAAATGTCGAGAAAACAAGGCCCTTCTTCAGCCACCGTCCTCTAAGAACATGTAAAAGGATTTTTTAACTATTGTTGTCTATGTGATACACAAACCAACAAATATATAAACAGCTAAGAAAATATGAGATAAGCTCAGCCAACATAGAAAATGACTTCATTCTATAAAAAAAAAATCACATCGGAGAGCCTCTGGAGGCTCTGCCAAGTTAAAAAAATGTCAAGAAGACAAGGTCCTTCTTCAGCCACCGCCCTCTGAAAACATGTAAAAAGATTTTTCAACTATTGTTGTCTACGTGATACACATACCAACGCTTGTAGACAAATATATAAACAGCTAAGAAAATATGAGAAAAGCTCAGCCAACATAGAAAATGACTTCATTCTGAAATAAAAAAATCACATCGGTGAGCCTAGGAGGAGCGCTCCTCCTCCGGAGACTTTGGCAGGTTGAAAAAATGTGAAGAAAACAAGGCCCTTAGCCATTGCCCTCCGAAAACAAGTAAATTTTTTTTTAACTAGTGTTGTCTACGTGATACACACACCAGCTCTTCTAGATAAATATGTAATCAACTAATAAAATATGAAAAAAGTTCAACCAACATAGAAAATGACTTTTCATTTTGAAAAAAAAAAATCACATTGGAAAGCCTGTGGAGGAGGAGCGCTCCTCCTCCGGAGGCTTTGCCAGGTTAAAAAAATGTCGAAAAACAAGGCCCATCCTTAGCCATCGCCCTCAGTTTTTGAATCCCTGTTCTGATGATCCACATATACATTGTTGGTTTATTCACAATGGGGTTGTAGTTCTGGATTGAAGTGGGCTGTAGAATCATCTGTTGGTCGAATTAGCTATGGAAATTATGGCAGTTCGATCCAGTAGTTTGCAGATTGCAGCAGACAGGGCGTTCTTTTCTTGAAATCACCTGCTGCAATAAACACGAAGGCTAGTTGCTGTAGTATACTTTCAAAAAAGCTATCTACAAGCATAGGAATCGTGCTAATGCTCTGAAGGTACTCGCTGCTCATCACTTCATCATTGATCCTTCAATCAGGATTTTCTTGGACTGGTGCACGCGCGCTTCCCAGTTGTGTGGATCTGAAACGCGCATCTGGAAATAACTTCTAGCAGGACAATGCATGCCTCATTACCTTCCCCATGAGTGCGTGGCAGTCCATGGAAGAATGTTTGAAGGAGATGCGTGAAGGAGTGCAGCTTTAGCAGCGATCGGTTCCAACCAGAACAGTCGTGTGTTGAATCCCAAGCAGCAGTCGAGCCTGGTGAGGCAGTGAGGTTTCTGTCAGCGATGGAAGCTGTGTGGAAGAGGCTAATCTGTAGGTGAGGGCTGCGGCCGTTAGGTTTTGAACTAGCAGCCTTTGTGCTCTCAATTAGGGTTTGCATATGGGGTTTTTCAAAAGGCCTCATTCTCTTCTTTTGTGGCATTGGAACTTTTTTTTAAGCTTTTTTGTATGCATATTTTGGCTCTTTTGTAGCTTCGTTTTAAGCCTTTAGAGATGTAACTTTGAAAGTTACACGACTTTCAATTGATACATTGGTATTATATCAATGCCTACACTAAAGCCCAAAACTATGGGAACCTTGATATTTTTGTAATCCAAGAGTCAAGCTGTACTAGGTGATTTCGGAAAGATGATTTTTTTTTTTTCGGGAAATTGACCTTGATGATGGAAATACCGGTTTCTCTAGTTGTTTATTGGGGAACTAAGTGAAGGAATAATTTATTCTCCCGTTCGAGTTCCTAAGTGAGATTTTATGAACAAGGTTCATAAAATTAGGATTGACGGCACATAAGCAACTCTTCAAGGTACGGTTCCCAGGCAAGTACCCAGGTTGGAAAATTTGTTTTTTTTGGTATTGTGCTAAGTAGCGATTTAACTTTGGAGTAAGAATACTCCCTGGAAAAAAGAGTTAACTGGTGTGTCAGGATTTTCTATATATAATCCATATATATTTTTCTTTTTTGGTCTTAGCAACATTAATGATTTTGTTGTTACATTCCTAATGATTTTGATCATTAAGATTGGCAACTAAAAGTTTTCAGTAAGATACTTGTTAAAGTCAAAATGCAGTTGAACTAAGTAAAGAGAAAAGGAAAAACAGCTTGTCATTTACTATATCTCCAAGGAAATTTCTAGTACCTTAGCTGATAAAGTTTTTCGGGGGACCGAAAAATCTAAGGGAGGAAGAGAAATGGACATCAAAGTTAGTACATGAGTTTCTTTGGAATCTTTGAAGACCTTTATAATCCTAATTATGGAGTAATTTCATAATGAAATTGATTTAAGAAGTTCATTGAATTCATATTTGATATCATATATGACTATGAGAATGACTATAAAATTTAGAGATGATGTGGATGATTAAGGAGTGTGTTAACACATCGATCACATTTAAGTGGTTAGTACAAGAAACGGCTTTTCTTAAGGGATAAGGATCCTTGATTTGGAAAGCTTATTACTAACCAGCAAAAAGTTGACAATGTGACGGTAACCCATGTGTAGTGCCTTATTGTTGGATCATCCTTTCATAAATGGATTATTATTTATCAGAAATAAAAATTTATGGATTTTCCAGTGTTTGGTTTATCTAGGGGTTGATAATGTGAAAAATTTGTGGTAAGATGTAAGTGGGTTGGAAAACTTGTGAGAGTGGATGTGTTTTCAATTTCAGAGATTTCCCAGATATGTTATTTACTCATGAGAAATAGAATTCTTAATTTGTAACTCAGTTACAAGATTCTTAGTGAGATATGAGAGTAACATATGTGGATTTTGGAGGAATTTGCCAGATAAGGACATATGTGTTTATGCACTGGGTCATAGTGAGATTATTCTCATATGTGCACGATTAACCTTGTATGGATCTACTATGTATTCCTGGTTACTAGGGTTATTTGGTGCATTTAACCTAGTTGGTAAACACAGACATATGATCAAGTATTGTGTTGGACAATTACTTGTAGAGTTAACAATTTTTAGTTAACTTAAAAGTGATTTGGATATGGAGCTAAATGTGGTATTGTACTAGTACGATTAAGATCTGCACCTGGACATGTGAGACTTTTGATTCATTAGCAACTAACTTGAGTAAATGATTTACTCTGGTGGAAAGTTAATTTAGTGAAACAGATAGTGTAAAGAGAATTCACCAGAAACGATTTGTTCATATGTGTTGCTTGCAAGACGCATGATTTGTGAATCATTGAGATTCATCAGAAAAGTTATGTGCATAGAACATAGACGAATTCTTGGTAGAGTATTTCTCAAATGAGAAATAGGCTCAATTTCATTAGTGATTGTATCCCAGAGAGCTCAATTGGATAACAAATCATAATGGTTCCAAGAATGATAACTGAATTTTCAAGGAATTCAACATAATTTTGGACATCTAGATTTAGTTCAATTTATCTCTAAGTATGAAATGCATATTGACCTAAATTGCCAATTAACAAAAATTAAACTAATTTCTCACAGAGCCCACACTACATTTTTTCTTTAAATCATTTTTTATGTCAACATCTCATTATTCATTTAGTAAATGGATTTCAAGTTTATATAAAATTCAATATACAAAGCCTGAATTTCATATGTCATTTTTTTAATATCAAGCCTCAAGAAAAGCCTATTTTAATTTTTTGACCCTAAAAGTTTTTGATCTCCTATTCTTGCACCAAAAGTAGTCAATCACCATGCAAAAGTTCCATATGTTGAATTAGAGCACATGGGCCCTCAAAAGTTTATTAATTACATTTAAGGTCTAGTTCAATCGATTGTAGGAATAATTGATGGCATACATTCGGATATCAATATTTTGCAATATAAAGGTCGTTCTCTAAAATCACTTTTACAGACAGGAGTTTTCTTTTATGATTACACCTATTTTCCTAATAAAAATGGTTTAGTTGGTAGATTAGAGCCATATCCTCTACCATATTTTTCGAGTGAGGAATGGATTTCTCCTGATGCAACAATTTCAGAAAGTTTTCGATCTAGACTATATATTGATATTCAGAGTATATTATAATGTAGCGCTGGTTCAAAGAATAATATATTAAGTTTTTACTATTTTTGTTGATTTTTTTTTTCAAATGTAATGTTTGGATAATGAAAACAATGTTTATTTGTAAGGACTTGAGTACTGAAATAACCGTCGAGTTGTTGGATGATGGTTGAGATACGAAACAAAATCAGCAAATTGAGTGCAGAGTATGTAACTCATCAATGACATTTAGATATCACATCAAAAAGCAAATGTGTTGATTTCACACGTGTGGACTGTCCACAACATGTACTTGTGATCTCCTAAGGTGTGTAGATGCACCAAGATCAAGACTAGATTGAGATTCAAGATCTATCTTTGATTTTATGGCAAAAACACACTACTACATGCATTCAATCACTTCCAACTCTCACTCACACGTGTGGGAAGTATTCAAAAAATAATCTAAGTAAAAACAAGCTGCTCTCCTTGGGTAGAGAGAGAAAAATGATCATGAGCTCTCGGGTAGAGAGAGAAAGCTAGAAATCCAATAACTCACAAAATCCATGAAATCACCAAATCAATTAGATCCAAAATGAGGAGTACAATGATACGAATAGATCCACGAGCTACCACTATGCTTAACTATGATTGGACCATACTTTGTCACCTCTTGATCCTATTGGACCATTGATCCATGCACCTCTAAATTCTATTGGACCATTTTCAAGCAAACCTCAAATTCTATTGGACCACTCATGGTTCCACCTCTAAATCCTATTGGACCTCTTAAACTTCATCAAACAAAAGCATTACACTTGTCTACAGTCTAATTGGCACAAGTTTGGCCTCCTACTCTATTTTGGCTCAATAGTGGCATTACAAGTGGAAATGGATAATTTGCCATCTATGCCAAATTTGACCCTATCAACATCCTACACCTAAATGCTTGACTATGAAATTCTATGAGACCCTACATCAAACATTTTTATTTACTTTACAATTCTCCACACGTGAGAACATCCTCCACACATGTGAGATTCACTTACAAACTTCTATCATAAAAAATACCAAGCTAGATTTTTGCCAGTTTCTCACACTCCTCCTCAAAAAATAGCTTGGAAAGGTACTAAATCACTTGAGAAGTTTGTAAATCTTTTTGAGTGGATCCTTTGGTATGCATAAGAAGTGAAGATCAGCCAAGGGATCCATCATAGCAGCACACTCACCATATCCATGATAAAATCTCTTTGGTAGAGATCTCTTGCCAATGCCTTTGAAGAGTGCTCCACCAATATGCCACTATGATCATGGGCTTCCTCCATGCTTGATGATGATCTTTTCTTTGAAAGTTCCACTTGCATGATGGATGCACCATAAATAGAGAAATATGAGGCTTCCAAGCCTCATAAGGATCATGGAGATCAAGATCATAAGATGTGAAACAATGACGAGTATCAAGATTATGCTTTCTAGCTTGACTAGAAACTATATCCATGATGGATCTAATCTTGATATCAAAGACTATCTTGATCTTTTTTAGGCTAGTTACTCTCTCAAGGATGTAAGTGTCCGCTTTGGATGCTTCACTTAATCTCAAGAGGAGTTTGCCTCAAAACATGTGAAAACATGATTTTCAAAAAAGTGAGTACCAAGCTCAATCTTGTTCTTACTAGAACCAAGAGCAATATCTTGCTTTCAAAAAGTATTGGAAACACATCTAAGTCAATAATGACAAGAAACATGTCCATACCATAAGCATCATACAAAACTAGTATAGCTTCAATCTTGGAAGTGGCCGAGATCAAGGCTTATCAAGAAGCATCACAAGTTATCTTTTTTGAAGGTATTCAAGTTATGATGGGGCCAATTTGTGAGGAGGAGTTTCTTCTTCATGTGATTTCAAGAAGATCTTCAAGATGCATGGCCGAGTCTTTATGGCTCACCTTACATGGCAAAGAGGGGCATCTTTCATGTTGTATCTACTACAACACATTCATATATGCTTCTCTTCCTTTGCTTGAAATGTTATCTTGCTTCATTGAATTTTTTGGATCTCAAAGTTCAAGTTCACAATCACTTTTGAAATAGAGAGAGTAAAGACACTAAAGGCCTCCTTGATGGATGAGTATCCAATCATGATCCATGAGCTTGGATCATCCTTCCTCCTTGTTTCCAAGGGAATATGTGCAAAGCAAGCACTACCAAGTTCACTAAGGTGATCAACCTTAGGCTTCATATTGAATAAAACTTCATATGGTGCTATATCTTCAAGAGCTCCAATACTCCTCAAAGCTTTGATCTTCAATGAGAATTTCTTCTCAACATATGCTTTGAATAATAAGGAATAATCATACACCATAATACTTGAAGAGAGAAGATATGTGCATCTTGTGTGATCATCCTCCTTTGAAATATTGGACACATAAGAAACATCAAGAGAGTTTGCACTCTCACTTGGATCCAATTTGTAGATGCCTTCAAATCTTGATCCATATGCAAGGATCTCACCATCCTTTTTTATCACACAATTGTCAATATTGATGACATCAAAGCCACTATCAAGAAGTTGGCCAACACTTAAGATGTTCTTTGTAAGCTTTGGGACAAAAAGAACATTGTTGAGAAAGAGATCTTTGGAAGATGCAAGCTTCAAGGGAATAATCCCTATCCTTCAATATTGCACTCATGCTTACTTGCAATGTACATGGTCTTCTTGACTCCATCATAAGGCATAATAGATGAAAAAGAGTGCTTGGAGCCACACATATGTGAAGATGCTCCACTATCAATATACCATGAGTCATCCTTGTTGAAGGTGGAAGAGGAGAAGCTAGATGCCATAAGAGAGCCTTCTCCATCACTTGCAATATAGTCTTCTTTCTCATTGGTGATGTTGGCTTGATTGAGTTGATTCTTCTTCTTGAAGCAATTGGTGGCATAATGGCCTTTATTGCCACAATAAAAGCACTTGATCTTCTTCTTCTTGAGATTTGAAGTAGAAGCATGAGAGGTATCCTCCTCCTCTCCATCTTGGTCTTTAGCTTTGTCATTAGAGAAGTGATGGTGTTGCTTCTTACTCCTCTCTTTGTGCTTGGCAAATAGAACTTTGCCATCATCATGATTGAGTGATAGCTTGTCCATCCTCAAGAGTTTGTACTCTTGTCTTGATTCTTCAGAAATAAGCACACTTTGAAGGGCCTCCAAACTTGGTAGCTCCTCCTTAATGGCATAGGATTGGACAAGGTTGTCATATTCATCTCTCAAGCCATTGAGAATGACTTGGACTAGCTCACTTTGATTGATTGAGTCACCAATACATGCAAGCTCCCTATGAATATCCTTGACTCTCAAAACATAATTAGATGCACTCTCATCACTCTCTTGACTACTTTGGAATATTTGATTTCTAAGAGTGAGGAGCCTAGAGGTGTTCTTAGCCTCATAGATGGACTTGAGACAATCCCAAGCTTCCTTGGATGTAGAACAATCACCAATCTCCCTCAATATCTCATTAGAGACATTCATCTTAATGTAGTGGAGAGCCATCCTAGCTCTCTTCTTGTATTTTTGTACTTCTTAAAGGACTTGAGGCTCCTCCTCAATCCCAAGTACAATGTCCATCACATCTTGGAGTATCAAGATGGACTCCATCCTCAACTTCCATATTGAATAATTGGAAGTAGACAATCTCTCACTTGGTTGCAACAAGTATGAACTCATTGAAGTCATGTAAAGTGGAGATAAATAAAAGTGATGAACAAAAAATGTTGCTTCTCTCTCACTATAGGATCCAATAATGGTGTGCTACCATCTCCTATGCAAGATCTTGCAACAAACTGTGAGATGATTCTCACTAGCTATCTCAATCTCTCCAAAACTAGATATACTTCACATCAAATGATGGAGTATGGGCAAAGTTAGGATCAAACACTCTTAGCACGTGTGAAATATACTAAGAAATCAAATTTGACTCAAATACAATGATATTGCATGAAACAAAATGGCTAAGATCTCAAAACAGTGCCTAGATCACATATAGATGAGATTGGTAAGCATTCAACTGTGATTTTGGATCAAACAAGCAATCGCTTGACCAAACCAAATGTGTCCACCCAGGTCTAGGTGCCCTACCTAACCCTCTTCAAAAGCTTATAACTTCTAATTGGCACAACCAAATGGAATGAAACTAATCGCATCAGAAACTAGACAAAAGTAGCTTCAAAACAAGCTATCAAGCAAGATAAATGGATCAAACATGAGAGA
Source organism: Diphasiastrum complanatum (assembly GCA_029204225.1). NCBI lineage: Eukaryota > Viridiplantae > Streptophyta > Lycopodiopsida > Lycopodiales > Lycopodiaceae > Diphasiastrum > Diphasiastrum complanatum. The sequence continues at coordinate 45,326 of CM055100.1, forward strand.
GAACTTCCAAACTGAAATTGGATGTTCCTCACACGTGTCTGAGCACCTGATTCCGTACAGTACCAGGTCAGACCCAATCAATGTCCTTTTGATTTCTTTTGATCCAAAATTGAACAAGATAGCTAGGAAAATGGGCCTTGACAATTTCTAGCTCAAGATTGATGAATAGTTTTCACTCAAATGATCAAAATGCATGGTAACCTTAGGTAGGCTCTGATACCATGTTGATTTCACACGTGTGGACTGTCCACAACATGTACTTGTGATCTCGTAAGGTGTGTAGATGCACCGAGATCAAGACTAGATTGAGATTCAAGATCTATCTTTGATTCTATGGCAAAAACACACTACTACATGCATTCAATCACTTCCAACTCTCACTCACACGTGTGGGAAGTGTTCCAAAAATAATCTAAGTAAAAACAAGCTGCTCTCCTTGGGTAGAGAGATAAAATCATCATGAGCTCTTAGGTAGAGAGAGAAAGCTAGAAAACCAATTACTCACAAAATCCACTCAATCTCAAAATCAATAAGATCCAAATGAGGAGTACAATGATACTAGTAGATCCATGAGCTACCACTATGCTTAACTGTGATTGGACCACACTTTGCCACCTCTTAATCCTATTGGACCATTGATTAATGCACCTCTAAATTCTATTGGACCATTTTCAAGCAAACCTCAAATTCTATTGGACCACTCATGGTTCCACCTCTAAATCCTATTGGACCTCTTAAACTTCATCAAACAAAAGCATTACACTTGTCTACACTCTAATTGGCACAAGTTTGGCCTCCTACTCTATTTTGGCTCAATAGTGGCATTACAAGTGGAAATAGATAATTTGCCATCTATGCCAAATTTGACCCTATCAACATCCTAGACCTAAATGATTGACTATGAAATTCTATGAGACCCCTATATCAAACAATTTTATTTACTTTACAATTCTCCACACGTGGGAACATCCTCCACACATGTGAGATTCACTTACAAACTTCTATCATAAAAAACACCAAGCTAGAATTTTGCAAATTTCTCACAAATTGCTCACTTTGCTGCTATATTATAGAAGATGGATAAAATACAAAAATGTTTGGAGCCACTTGATCAAGATTATGGGATAAACCCTCAAGAGGAACTTCAGATAACAGTGAAAAGAAATGACAACATTCTTGTAATGGTTGAGGTCGAGGAAGATTGGTGTCTCAATCACATTCGATCATAACTAGACATGTTGCAATTCGATCTACCTCAATATTATCAATTTTGATTGAATGGTGTAAAAGTACATTATGTCATATGAAATATTCATTTTTTTTTCTATTTCTTAGTGAATCAGTTTAAAAAAATAAATTGACTAATTCAATTTCTCTTGTGCAAGTGAGAGTAAGGCATGAAGAGCATGTAAAATGCAAAGACATTGGAACATCCATCAAAATTGAAGATTATGAACAATGTAATTTTGTATTATGTAATACAATTTTTTGTATACATCATTTTTGGAATATATGAACCACTTTTTCTATGAGGCTCTTTCTTTTCTATGATTTCCATTTCCATGGTGGAGGAGACAATGTAATTGCAACAGGATAATATGAGTTTTTGATAAAAAGCTTAGTTTTCTCCTGCCGGAAATGCATTATCTCCATTGGGAAGATCTTCGGGCACTTGAACTCCAGTGACACTATAATCAAATATCGAATCGACGCTTGCCCTTGTTGAAGTCTCGGACATTGAACTGGTATTGGTCATATTTTTGGTCTTCATTGCGTTGGTCTATATTGTCCTTGTCTTGGCATATTTGGATATGTTCAGAAGATAATCTGATCGAACCTTTGCCGCAACAAATCTGAGTGAACTTATGCTGCATGTTTGGATTGGTTGTGGCAAAGGTTCAATCAGATTATCTTCTGAACTTATCTAAAAAAAACCATGGTAAAGGCAAGGCAGACCAAGGCTATGAAAAATAAACAGGTAGGAACATCATAGAAATTGAAGATGAATGAATAATAATATGAAATAATAACAAGAAAACAAACATGTAAGAACAACCATAGAAAAATGTTAATATATTTGTATAAAATTTTTCTGTACATGTGTTTCATCCACATTAAGGGAGGCCAATTTTTTATCAATATCAACTTGAGAACCATTCCTCAATTTGAGAGTCATGCTAATCTATGATCTCTAAATCCATTGGAGAACACTTTGCCACTGAAACTGAATATGAATTTTTGATCACAAATTTTATCGTCTCCTGCTTGAAGTGCATTATCTCCATTGGAAAGACTTTCGGGCATTTAAACTGAAAAAAAAAAAAACAAAAACACAGTTAAATGTTATTAATCAAAGATTAGTTATTAGGAATATTCTTATGAATGTGATTATGAAAAAAACAAAAACACGATTAGATGTTATTAATCGAAGATTAGTTATTAGGAATTATCAAGAATAGATTACCTCTTCTAGATTAGGAAGTTTATCTTGTAGTGCAAGCCAATTGAAAAACAATTTGGCATTGCATACTGTATACCAACCACAGTTGATAGAATCAACCTGCTGGGAGGACTGCAGTATTCACATATAAATGAAAGTTAGTAATAATTTTAACATTATGTAATATCAGATCAACGTGCACGAGGTGATGATAAAATCTACAAAGGAACCAAGCGTGCATCAAATCAATATCCAAAAAATATTGTTTGAATATCGGATCAGCATGCATGATATGAAAAGAAACTCAACAATAACTACAAGGGCACGTCGAACCGATATTGAAAATTTTTTACCTCTGCATTAACCATTTTCAGTTTCGTATATGGTGTTGCACCTGGTACTAGAAAGTGTTCCAGTATTTTCTTGATATGGCTCCTCACAATTTTGTGGGTGTGTGTAATGGAGTTCATCTTTATACAAACTGGATTACACACACCGTCATCATTGACATATAATGACATCACATATAAGCTCCAAAACAATAAATTTATGAGAATGAATGTGAAATCAAAATTCACATGAAAAATTCAACTTAATAAAATCTGCAAAAAATACACTTACTTTATTATGTATGGGAGCACGAGAATTGGAGTCCCCAGTCTGACGTATTGGAGCACATCATCGTGTAGACTTTTGAATTCGGGAAAATCAAAAGAAGCACAATACTACATCTATAAATAGTGTTGCCTAGAAAATCTCCATCCACCAATACTAAATTGCCCCCTCTCCTACATTGTCCCCTAGCATTTTATCCCTACTTTCTAATTCACCTGTATCTAATTTAGAAAGGGGAAGACCAATATTTGTCTTAGGCATCTTAAAATTGTAAAGAGGACCTAAAGCATTAAGATATGTGTTTAACAATTGGTCATATTGTACATATTTAGGAGCATTTACAAAGGCAAGTGCAGGGGGTGAAAGAAGTAATACAGATAAACCACTTAACAAATTGTCATTTAAAATCAATTCGACCTTTAAATTTACAAAATCATTTAAATCTTTTTCTGAAATTGGAGGGGGAAAACTAATATTTGTGAGGGTAGGAGGAGACTAAGATTTAGATGGAGGAGGAGATTTATTAGGAAAGGAAGATTTAAGGAGCAGAAGATGGAGATTGAGATTTAGTAGAAGAAGGAGACTTAGGAGGAGATTGTCTAGCAGTTAGAATATCATACAGAGGAGAAGGCTTTGAAAAATCTGTAGCCTGAACACAACGTTGAAATCCTTCGGCATGATGGTCACCCTATTGGCACGGACAACTGCAAGAACACTATATGAAAAAAATTTCACTTGGAAATCCTCATATGCAATGTGCAGCGCTTCAATTGTCGTTACAGTCCATCTCACATCTGCAAATAGACTTCTTGTTATCTGTCTGATGGATTTTTGTATGTGAGCTTTCGAAATCAGAAGATTATTGGTCTTCTATAGTTCCGAATATCCTTCAACCAGGGAGGGTCTCTTGGTTTGCCCATTGGCCTTTTTTTTTTGGGAGAGTTTGTCACTTTTTCAATCGTGACATTCCCTTTATGTAGTCCTACCTTTGATAGAACTATTTCCAACCTCCTAATTGCTACTTTAGCCACAGACTCTGGTTGATTCCATGCTAGGAGAATATGCAGATAAATAAGTCTCTCAACCTGATGAGAAAAATTTTGAAAGTGCAATTTTGTTTCTTGAGACAAGGCCTCTTCATGGTGGCGTAACCGGCATGTCAAGCCCACAACCTTGGAAGAGTTTGTTGAAGTATTCAAAAAGTCGTTCGTGTTTGCGGATGATGTTGATTATTACCAGAAATTTGTGAATTGCAAAAAGGAAACTAAAAGTTTAGAATCTTACATCCAGGAACTTATGGATTCGTGGAACCGAGTTCCATCATTCGATTCTAAATTGGCTCTGTGATCATTTGTCCTAGGCTTGTCGGCTGATTATCAAAATGAATGCAAAAGAAACATGTATCACCCCCGAGTGGTTATTAGTTATGCAAAGCAAAAATAAATGGAATAATAATAGGAGGCGTGGGGGGTGGGCCCCAGGGGCGTTTATGGGCAACACGACTTGGAGATGTCCAACTTCCAACGATCAAGACTAAAAACTGTTGGAATTTAATCTAACTCCTACTCATCCCAACAGCCCTTCTTGCTTCTCTGATTTTTACTCTCTCAAATGCAACTTGCAAAAGATGAACTGTTTTCTAACAGTCTGCATATTTGAACTAATTGTCACCATACTCTGCATTTTCACTCGGGTTTTACCACGGGCAAAAAATTCGACACTCGACACTGTCGCTATTTCTCCTACCTTTTTTTGCAACAAAGTGTTTAGCGACACTTATCTAAGCTGTTTTTGGGCCATTTAGGCACTTCTAGAAAAGCGACACTTTTTGCGAAAAATGCGAAAAAGGTGACACTGCATTTTTACATGCACTTTTTGATAGGCAACAATCAGGGCAAAATGCGACATTGCAATTTTACATGCAGTTTCTAACAGGCGAAAAAGACAAAAAATGCGACTGCATTTTTCGTCGCAGTTTCTGACAAGTGACAATAAAAGGCAAAAAACCCGACACTACAGTTTTACATGGGATATTACACAGGCGACACTCTACAGAAATACACAGTATTCCATGTATAGACTCTCTACATCTTCACGCTCCAATAACAACTATCTAATTAGGTAGTTAATCAGCTGTTAAGTAATCTTGTAAATGTAAAATTAGAATAATGCAAGATCTTCTAGCTACTATAAATGTAAATGAGCGATTGAAGATGTGAAGAGCGATATATGAGATCAGATAGCAGTCATTGTAAGCGTCATCATAAGTCATCTGATAGAGATCAAACGACCAAAACGGGTCTTACAGTAGCTGACTCCTTAGAGTTATGATCAGAGAGAGAGAGAGAGAGAGAGAGAGAGAGAGAGAGAGAGAGAGAGAGAGAGAGAGAGAGAGAGAGAGAGAGAGAGAGAGAGAGAGAGAGAGAGAGAGAGAGAGAGAGAGAGAGAGAGAGAGAGAGAGAGAGAGAGAGAGAGAGAGAGAGAGAGAGAGAGAGAGAGAGAGAGAGAGAGAGAGAGAGAGAGAGAGAGAGAGAGATTTACAACATTAGCTATCGTCTTGATTATGAGTCTGTAAGTAGGATCACGCGCTTATCAGCACAATTGTATTGTGATCTGATCGTTGTTACTACAACTTCATTATACAGATTCACTATTGTTTTATATCCTTTTGCATTCTTGTTGAATGATAACTCTCACTCCTCTTACACAAACACTATTATCAGAGAATTGTATGGTTGTCTTTGATGCCTAAATTGATTCTACATTCTCTTCATACCAAGTTATCAGTATTAGAGAATTGCATGGCTATCTCAAACAACTAATCGTTTTCGTAATCTCTCCAACAATCTATGACTCCTACACTGACAATCTGATTCAACGCAAAAAATAACTCAAAAAATCCATTCTCTAAAGTAATCCACGATCCTGCTTTCAAGAATTTTTTGTTTCTTCAGTTGACATCAATCCAAACGTCAACCGAAGTGGTATCAGAGTTGATAAATTAACAATCCATCTGATCCCACAGATTGGTATCAGAGCCCACAAAAGTAGTATCAGAGCCTCATGTTTATTGGATTACTAGAGTCTCGGAATTATAATAGAACTTAATACACTTTAGCTGATTCATTTAGTTTGTGTTTTATCTCTGCTACTCGATTACAATGGAAGGTTCAACCTCATAGATCCGTCTCATCAACAAATTCAACGGAGATGACTTCCACATGTGGAAGTTCAAAATGGGGATGATACTGATCGAAAAAGAGTTATGGGGATACATCAACGGTTCCATAGCTAGATCGACAGAACCCGAACAACTTCCAGCTTGGGTCCCGTGTAAAACTACAGTGTCGGGTTTTTTGCCTTTTATTGTTGCCTATTAGAAACTGCGAGAAAAAATGCAATGTCGTATTTTTCACCTTTTTTGCTTGTTAGAAACTACATGTAAAAATACAGTGGCGCATTTTGCCCTGATTATTGCCTGTCAAAAACTGCATGTAAAAATGCAATGTCGTCTTTTTCGCATTTTTCAGCAGATGACCTAATCTTTGATGTCATAAATTAGCATCTAAACAGCTAATAGACTCGGTATATACAAATTTTCTTCTTTGGAAGCAAAGATGATTTATTTTGAATTCTCATCTAAAATAGTACATTGGTTGGCAGTGAACATGGCTTTATAGCCTTGATCTGTGATCTTGCTAATAGATAATATGTTCTTAGTTAACTTGGGTACATAAAGTACACCATTAAGCTGCCTATGATGCCATCAGCGAATTGTAGTTGAATAGAGCCTTGGCCTTCGACTTCATGTGAACTGGAGTCACCAAAGAAGATATACTTTGATTCTGTAGCTATGAGTGTAGAGAAGAGTCTTTGCATGGCGTCATGTGCTGAGAGTCACCTGAATCAAGATACCATTGATGGGCATCTCTATTGGGTTGATCTTGTACCATCAACGCTTTATCATCATCTTAGAAATCTCTGATTGTGTCAAAGTTGCCTTCTTGTTGCTGCTGCATCTTCTTCCTCGCTTCATTATGCTTGAGGATACGACAGTCTTTGATGTTGTGGTTGGTTCTTTTGCAGTATCTGCAAAATAGCTTGGTCTTGGATGATGATTGACTGTGTTGCTGTTGTTGTGGTTGTGATGTTGCTTGCTGTTCTGCCTTTGTCTTCTTATCCTTGAAGCCTTTCTTCTTCTTGGACTGCTACTTGTTTGAGTAGAGTGCCATGGATTTGGTACTCGTTGTCATAGACAAGCTCTTCCTCCTAGCTTCTTCTTGCAATAGACTTGATGTCAAATTTTGGAGAGACAAACAGGAGTATTTCTAAGAAGCAACACAAAATTGTCGTAGGAGGATGGAAGACTGGCAAGAAGAGACATGGTAAAGTCTTCTTCTGAGATAGGCGAACCTATAGCAGCCAGTTGGTTGAGCAACTGTTTGAACTCATTTAGATGGTCGCTTATTGAGGTGCCTTCACTCATTCTAAGTGTCAGTACCTTCTTCCTCAAGAAGAGACGAGTGGAAACATCTGAGGTCTTGTAGATGCTTGTAAGTGTATCGCACGCTTCTTTGGAGGTGGTGCAGTTGGATACATGAGCGATTTGAGTGTCTTTCAGGTTTAGAGATACAATGGCAAGAGCCTTGTTACACATGCGACACTCTGCAGAAATACACAATATTCCATGTATAGAGTGTCTACGTCTTCATGCTCCAATAACAACAGTCTAATTAGGCAGTTAATCAGCTGTTAAATAATCTTGTAAATGTAAAGTTAGAATAATGTAAGATCTTCCCGCTGCTATAAATGTAAATGAGTGATTGAAGATGTGAAGAGCGATATATGAGATTAGATAGCAGTCATTGTAAGTGTCATCATAAGTCATCTGATAGAGATCAAATGACCAGAACGGGTCTTATAGTAGCTAACTCCTTAGATTTAGTGATCAGAGAGAGAGATATATATATATTCAGAACATTAGCTATCAGTTAGTGATGAGAGAGAGAGAGAGATATTCAAAACATTAGCTATCATCTTGATCATGAGGGTCAAGATCGATTTGTGGGCTGTTGAAGTACTGTCCACACGTGTGAAACCATACAACAACTTTCAAATTAACTTCTTTTAGTATTTTTGACTCAAAAATGTGCATATTATTCCAAAATTCAAGGTTTTTGGTGCATTGTCTAGATCTAGGTTCAATCTATTGAATGCTAATGATCAAATAGTGATTTGAGTCATTAAAGCAATTCATTTTGAAGCATTAGGTCAGATCTATAAGGCTGATTTGTTTAGATATTAAGTGTGTGTGAAATATCAAACAAAATTGTACTAGAATCAATTTTTTGGAGGAGTGATTGGCTAGGATATTTGAAGTAGATCTATTATACCATCATCCAAGTTGAATTAGGATTGGTTGGGCTGAGATTAGAAGCTTATTGAAAAGCTAGAAATCTATCTTAGATCATTCTTTATCAAGAGATATTTGTGCATCTCATAGGCTTTCATTCACAATGTCATCCATGGGTGGATATATGTTAGAATCTAGTGAGAAACTAACTTCCACAAACTATTCCATTTGGAAAGTGAGGATGGAATCACTACTTGTGGTTCATGACCTCTTTGATATTGTTTTAGGAGTTGAGGAAGAGTCTCAAGCCGCGCAAAAACAACTAAAGTACAAGAAGAGGGTTAGATTAGCCCTACATTGCTTAAAGTTGAATGTAAGCAATGACCTCTTGAAGAAGGTGGCTTCTTGTACCACATCAAAAGAGGCTTGGGATTCACTAAAGAACATTTATAATCCAATAACACTTCAAGAGTGCTTATGCTAAGAAACTTGATCTTGCAAAGCATGAGGGGAAGTGGAGAAAATGGACAAGAGTATGTCCTAAGGATAAAATCTTTGAACAAAGAATTGGGATCTATAGGAGAGAAGATCCAAGACAATGAACTAGTACAAGTAATTTTAAATGGATTAGGAAATGAGTTTCCTAATCTGTTCAATCTTTTGCTATTCAAGACCAACTTCCATCAATTGATAGATTGCATAATGTTCTTGTGGCCGAGGAGAGTAGGCTTCTACACCTCAAACAAGAATGGGGTCCTTGTCACTACATAATGGTGATGAGAAAGAAAACTTCACATCTAAAGGCAAAAAGAAGACTCATCCTTTCAAGAAGATCCAAGGCAAGGAGGCCGAGGAAAAGAATGGAGGATCTACCTCCAAGGGGAAGCAAAGAACAAAGCCAAGCTAAAGTGTTTCATTTGTGGGAAGAAAGGACACTTTGCTTCCGAATGTTATAAGAAGAAGAATGCACAAGGGAGTGAAGATCAAGGCAATCTTGCACAAGGGGAAGAGGAAGAGGATGGCTTCAACGCATCCTTGATGGTAGCATCTACACCAAGATCAAGCCAAGAGACATGGTGGATTGATAGTGGGACTAGTTCCCACATGTCATTCAACAAGCATTCTTTTTCTACTCTACTTTCTTGTAATGATTCTAAGAAGTCAATCTACACTGCTAGTGATCAAGAATGTAAGATAGATGGCATAGGATCTATTCCATTATGCTTAGGATCATCTAAGAGGATAGATCTTGATAATGTTTTGTATGTGATCTATCCATTACAAAAAACTTGCTTAGTGTTGGTCAATTAATGGACAATGGACTAGATGTACATTTCAAGAATGGAGTGTGTTCCATCTTGAAAAGTGATAAGTGCATAGCTAGTGGCATTAATCAAGGAAGGCTCTTTAAGTTGGATGCTAATGTGGCTATTGAAAGTGTGAATATGGTTAGGGAGGAGTTGACTCAAGTGGAGCTTTGGCACAAAAGATTGGGCCATCCTAATCTTCAATCAATGGAATCCATGGCATCAAAGGAGCTAGCTCTCGACCTACCAAAAGCTTTCAAGAAGTGTGGCAAAGTGTGTGAGGCATGTGGCCTTGTAAAGTCACACAAGAATTCCTACAAGATATCTTTAACAAGATCTACCTCACCTTTGGATCTTATCGATTCGGATGTACATGCTTTTTCTCATGAAAGTAATGGAGGTGCTTTAATGTATGTGACTTTTATAGATGATTGTACTAGATACACTTGGATTGAATTATTGCCTAAGAAAAGCCTTGTATATGAAGCTTTTGTAAAGTTGAAGTCTCTAGTGGAAAAGCAACTTAGTTCTTGCATTAAAGTTCTAAGATGTGATAATGGAGGAGAGTATATCTCCAACAAGATGAGAGACTTTTGTGAGATCAATGGCATTAAGAGAGGGCTCACTTGTCCTTACACCCCCCAACAAAATGGGGTGGTCAAGAGGAAAAATAGGAGTCTTTGTGAATGTGCAAAGTCTTCAAGACTTGATGCATCTCTACCCATCACTTTTTGGGGGGAGACCATAACTTGTGCTAATCACTTATGTAATAGGCTTCCTAGTAGTGCTATTGGTGGGATCTCACCATTTCAAGCTTTGTTTGGCAATAAGCCCAATGTAAAAGATTTTAAAGTGTTTGGATGTATATGTTATGTCCACATTCCTTTGGAAACAAGAAGGAAAGAAGATGCAACTTCCTTCAAAGGAATATTTGTAGGCTATAGTGAAAATAGCAAAGGATATAGGATATTTGATCCTATTTCAAGAAAAGTAAAAGTTAGCAAGGACATCTTATTTGATGAATCTCAAAGTTACAAGTTGTCTCCAAATGCATCTAATCTTTTAGATGATGAAGATCTTGCAACACCCGAGGAGGAGCCTCTTGAAAATGATCTTTTGGAAGATCAAAATCAAGTTCCAAAGGAGCCGAGAAGATCCACAAGGAGCAAGGCCGAGCCTTCAAGGCTCACATACTTTGAGAAAGGGAAGCAAAGGGAAGACACAACTCCTTCTACCTCTTACTCTTTTCTAACCACAATGCTTAAAGAGCTATCATGTTATGAAGATGCAAGTAGATCACAAGTTTGGAGAGATGCAATGCAAGTAGAGTTTGATGCTTTGATAGATAATCAAACTTGGAATCTTGTACACCTTCCATATGGGAAGAAGCCACTTGTGTGTAAGTGGATCTATAGATTAAAGTACAATCAATATGGATAATCAAGCTTCTCAACAAATTGCTACCAAACCGATCTTCCATGCTAGAACAAAGCAAAGTTGAGATAGCTCCTGACTTTGTGAGGCAGAAGGTGCAATCCAAGGAGGTTCAACTTCATCATGTGCCATCATTCGAGTGCATAGCTGATATCTTAACCAAAACTTTGGCTAAAGATTCATTTTTCAAGTTAAGAGATGCTCTTGGAATTGTATATAGATGTACATTAGCCTTGCCAAGTTAGAAGTGACGAGGAGTGTTAAAAATATCATTTCCAACTTGATGTACTTTTTGTAGATCTTAAGATAATTTGACCTTGATGGGATCTCACACATGTGGAGTTTGTTCCCACGTGTGAAAGAATGTACATAAGTCACTTTTGTAAAGTTAGATTGATTTTATCTAGACCTACACAGTGTGAATTTGACCTTTGAGTAGAGTCTTGAAATTTGTCAAACTTTATGTAAATAGATTGGACTTCCATTTGAATGAGTTATTACTCACATATGTCAAGATACCATTCACACGTGTGGATAAGCTTCTAGATGATAAGATAGGAAGATTTCATTAGATCCTATTTCATAGGGAATATTCCTATAAATGTGGAAGTCTAGCTTTTTGTTTTCTAGCCAAAGAGAATAGTCAACTTTTAGAAATGAGCACATATGGCTCCCCTTGGTGGGCACTCTTCACACGTGTGAAGGCTTGCTGGACAGTACACAACTCGTGGATGTACTTGATCTATAAAGGGATCAACCAAATCAGTGAGAAGTTGATGTGACATTGGCAAATTCTAGTCTTGCTTGTATTTTCCACATTTGTCTTGTGTTTTTGTGATTGAAATGCATTTCTAAGCTTGAGTACTTTACTCTCTATAAACATGCCGTACAGGTACTGTCCTCCACACGTGTGAGGCCGCTCATCCAAGTTTTTAATCATTTGATCCATTGCTCTTGCTTAAACCATAGTGTAAAGCATCTAGATCAAGATCTAACACCTAGAACTTGATAGATCTTTGGATTAAGCAATCAATAACTCTTAATGATTGATAAGTACAATCATAATTGTCTTTTTTCTCTAAAAATTGACAAAAAGGCACTTTGTTTTTGCCACAGTACAAGGCTAGAAATAAAATCCACCCCAAAAATAAATGCTAAATATTAAAGGCCAAAACTATTTAGCCAATCCTTTTTCGTTTCAAAGCACCAATGAATGTACTAAGTAAAATGGATCATGACATAGGTATTAGGTGGGATTCGAAAGTTTCGACTCTCGAGTTGGAATTCAAGATTGATTGTTGATTAATTATAATTTACATTGCTTAAACACTAAATAAGCACTTGTTTTTGCCATAGTAGAAGCTAGAAATAAAATCCCCCGCAAACAATAACTGTAAACCATTTCACAGTTTCTTTCCCAGCATTGTTGTTTCAAACCCGTTTCGAAAAGGTGTTTCGAAAAGGTTCACAAAACATTGAATAAAATAGAGGTTGCTATTTGGAGTATTCGTCACAACATAAATAAGTTAAGTGTTTAAAATAGAAAGTTCAAATATTTGTTGAATGGGCTGCTAGGAACCTTGGCCTGACTAGCAACTTGGTGAAAAAGATGTTTGAAACATTTGCCATGAGAATGGTTCATATTATTGTTCGTTTCCTTTCGAGTAAAGTTTTTATTGCTATTCCACTATAACATAGCAATGCAACGTATATTTTGAGTGGAGGGTAAGTATCGCAATAGGCACAATTGTTTTGGCTTCTCCAAAGGAAGTGGTTAAAATTGTTATTCATGTTCTTCTGACAAAAGTTTGTCATGGTATAGTTCATGTTTTTTTTGAGGAAGCTATTGCATTTCAACATGTGTTTTCAAGTGAGCGCCTTACCACAGTTCCTAGCAAACAACTTCAACTAGAGTAGCTACATGTACTTGTTGCAACCTTAAACTCTCATGAGACCAATCCAAAGGTAGTCATTGCTTTGTGTTATGTTGTTTATTCTCTACTGCTCATATCTTCTTCAAAAGTTCCTCGCAACCTCCTATTGAATCCTTCCAACAAGGTTCACTAGTTGAACTGTCCATTTAATAATATTGCTCTCTCACATGGTCAACTTTTTGTTGTGAGTAAACTCCACCCACGTATTATTCACATTAAGATTTAGATGCACAACATTCAATTGTTGGAAAATATTTTTCTCTATGCAAATTGTTCACAAGCTTGGTAAAGATTGTTGTTGATGATCATGTCATCCATCTCCCAAGACTTGATGTAACTCCAAAAGGGACGTGGAAAATTTCTTACACACAACCTGGGTCCCTAAATATTGCCAATCTTCCCACCACTATCCTACTTTCCATCTGAATTAGTCTCACTATAAAATTTTATCATTTGCATTCCATTCTACACAGAAAGTTAACTATAACGCTGCAAACTCAAATCAATCAAAGACTGCAACTGATTTGCTTTACATGAATTAATTATTGATGGCATCTCTTTTGACTCATGCAATACTTCTTGAGTAGAAAGAGCCTTCAAACTTATGTATATCTTCACAAGAATATGCCACTTGCTTCATTTATTGGTGTTGATCCTCACCTTGTCAGTTTCCCTTATCGATAGAGCCTTCATGAGGACTGACATGCTTATTTCAATTTTAAATTGCTCTTTAAATGGGAGTCATAATCAAATCCAAACATGGTGTTGTTTTTTGGTTCCTTGAAGTGGAATGGTTTCTTGAAGTGGTCTTAGCCTCCATCCCCTTAAAACCATATCATTTAGGCATAGACTAAGAAGAAATGTAAACATCAACTTGAGATCATTGAGCGAATTGTGAGACAGATGCACGTGAATCCTAGGAGGACAATAATTGCCATGTTGAAAACTATGTTGAGGATAAGTTTTAAGGCTATTTAAATATTGTTCAAACTTCGTGTACTATATGCCGGTAAAAGTCAGCTCGTCTATAAAAGTATGATGAAGCAACCTTTGCGCACTTGCAATAATCATATCACAAAAAGTACTCATCTACACTATGTAGCCACCCTTCCACATTTATAGCATTTGATTCACCTTCAAAAGTAGGGGCACATATCTCAATTGCCTCCATAATAAAACACACGAGATATGTGATTCTCCTTAAGGAGAAAGTGCAACGGAAGATACTTTAACCATGCTATAAGAAATAGCACGAATATAGGTAAATGGGCGGTGTTCATACACTTGATACCCTTAATATTCTACTTTTATTCATACCCAATCTAATAAAAAACATGTGCATAGGCCTCTTCATATTAGGGCTATTCCTATTCTTTATATTATTCCTTGTACCTCAAGTCTTCTCCATATTCGTACTCTTCTATGTGTTCAAGCTTCACCTTGTAAAAAGGTAAATTAGAGTAGTTTGATAAGCTGTTGAACCTAGGTCTTTTAGGAACTTCATGATATTTCCAAGCAGCATACAAACAAAGAAAATTTGGGTAACAATGAAGGTTATAAGATGACAAAATTTTCTTGAATTTTAATCACTCTTAATATAAAAAGTAAGAGACGCCATAAGTTCTTGATAAAGAATGAACTTGATTCAATATCCATTCCTAATAGAATATTTGCAAGCAAATAATAAAAAATAGAGATTGAACTGTTTTGGTAGCACATGTAGCAGACCTTGGCAATGTGCAAAACAGATGTCTAAAGTCAAGGATGTTCATCATTGAACTTATGTCACCTTACACAACATTGAACAAAAGAATAAAGTCTAATGTGCAGATTTTTCCACATTAACAAAATTATGGTGAATATTTTTTTTTCTTCAGAAAAACACGTGGCTATTGCCCAAGTCACTTTCTAAGGAATGACAATACACGTTAAATGTTATTTATCTCGAGATCTCTGATAAAACAAGTTTTTCTTGGATAGCTTACACTGCTCGATTTATTCTTAGGGCATGTATCAGCTGGGCTCGTGTAAGATTCTTGGGATAACAATAATAGTACACACCTAACAGGTTCGAGTATGCAAGCAACTATAAACCTCGTGCTAAAAGATGTACCTGAACTTCTTCAACGGCTAATCGAAGTCCTTCAGAGTCCGTAACAACCTACTCGATTGTTTAAGTGTATTTATGTGAAACTTTAAAAGTCACAATATCACACCTGCATTTATTATTTCAAGATTTGGACAAGTACTAAATGTGTAATGCATCTTTACTATTTTTAAACACATAATAAGTGCATTACACTTTGTAATGTACTCTGACTATTATTAAAAAGTACAATTTTATTATTTTTAAAAACTTGAACGTTAAACATATTATTATTAGTAAACCGTTGGCTATTTTTAGCAAAAAAACAAAAAACAAAAAATTCAGGTGGTTGTCACGGGCCTATACTTAACTGCCATCAGATGGCCCACGACACCCCAAGCAACAGATAAGCGATCTAAGATTCTCTCCAAAGGCTAAACCAAACCTGGCCAAGATGGTTGGAGATTTGCTTCCAGCTTTGCTAGTCCATTCTCCTGTATAACAACACCAACCTGAGATGATCAGATCACTACCATGCTCCTTGCTGTGTTCGGAACTTCTCGCTCTGCTAATCATCTATTGTATCAAGATAACATGAAGATAGGAACCTTCATAGGTCAATGCTCTGTTCAACCGGCCGCTGAGCTAGACAAGCAAATGATGTAAACAAATAGAATAGCAGGGACGCTTTGAACTCGTAAGAATAGCGTCCAGTGCACAAGACTTCTAACAAGAAAAGTAATGGAACACATTCGAGGATGCCATTACAATGAGAGGTAATACAAATATTTGCAGAAACAGAAAATGGACCAGAACTGTCTCTGCATTCTGAAAAGGTTAGAGTGTCCCGAATCAACAATAACATGTAGCTGAATATTTTCCATAATTGGAAAATTGAACAGTGAATCTTATTAATACAATAATGAGGATAGAAAGAGAAAGCCCCAAATCTGTCAAAAGCTGTCTGATTCCTAGAACCACATGGCGGGCCTCCACTGCATCAAACCTCAGAAACTTAGCATCTTCCAGCAATGGATTGTCCACAGCTTGCTCTGCCACTGCAGTTGCCATTGCCTCGGGGCTTCCAATCCTGCTGCTGCTAAACCTCGGCCCGCCTGTGCTGTCCCAACAAAGCCTTCATCTTTTCTAACCATAAAAATGCCCTCAACATCTTGCTTGTTCATAAATTTGTTGACATATTTAGCTAATAATTGAAAAACAATTCTTTCGAAAAAAACAAGCACTACTAAATTAAATTTTCCTTTTCTATATTAAGAATGCAACCACACTAAATACAAATTCTAAAGAGACTAAACTCAGCGGCAGCATCACCATCACCAACAACAGCAGTAGAGCATCAGTAGAGTAGTGGAATATACTCACGATCCTCCTGATGCAGCTCCTGATGGTGATGCTCTACTGCTGCAGCTCTAATGCTACTGCTACTGTTGACGATGGTGCTAGTGATGTTAGTGGTGATGATGTCGCTGAGTTTAACAAGGTCAACAACAAGTAAAAGGTTACAACCAAAATAGCAAATGTTACAAATGTTGGAACTTCTGAATGGTATGATAACTCATGGCAAAGAATTAAATTATATTGATACGTTTGAATTTACCTTAATAGAAAGAAAAGGAAAGAAGAGCTCTAATAAAACATAAGACAAATGTGGGTACATAAGACAATTTAAGTACAAACTGGTTCATATTTGGATTTGTTAGATTGAGAACATAACTTACAATACAATCTCTAACATCTAAAATATGAATTTTCGTCATATTGTATGTAGAAGTTATGTAAAGAGATGTGTAGAAGTTACAAACCAAGGAGGCGGTGGAAATGTCGTTGCTGTTGCTTGGAAAAATCGGTTGCGAAAGGAGGGGTGCACAAGTAGCGGAAAGAGAGATGAATAAAATCATCTCAACTTTGAACTTTGAAGAAAAGCAAAATTATGGACCATACTTTAGAAAAGAAATATTTATCTTGAGTCTTAAGGTTAAAGGTAAGTCTTAAGATTAAAAGTGAGAAGAGTCTAATCCCACTTGTAGACTAAGGTGGCAAAGAGTCTTAAAAGAAAAAAGACACTTATGGATGAGGTGTCACAAGGAGAGAGTGGGAATTGAAGGAGACAAGACACTTAATGTACCACCCCATATGGATTAGTCTCAAAAGAAAGGTGTTGAACATCTTCCATTGAGAAAACATCAAGTGGCCACCTATGATTGTGTTATGGCCATTGCCAACCTCTGTAGGTGGTACTCGGGGATGGTATGTGATGTTCACGGGTATCATGGCTATAGTAAACGGCTGTGGGTAACAAGGGGTACAAGGAGGGCTCGTTAGTTCTAGGGGGTCCCGACACAGTGACACTCAGTGGTGTGCGGGGCAATAACTCTTAGGACTAGGGGATGGTCCAAGTGTCCCATAGGGAGTGCCACAGTTAGGCAGCCCTTAGTGATAAGGGTGGGTCTTAGGGCCTTGAGTGAGGCTCAAGTAAAGTGTGCATGGGACCAGCTAGGGTCCCATGCTACCTAGATGGCTTATGCATTAAGGTACCCCTGCATAGGTACTATTCTGGATACATGCTACAGGTGGTGTTGGGCATGTAGGACCGTCCAGCCATGCTAGTGAGGGTGTGTTGGCTCTCTAGTATATATGTGGCCAATGGGAGTTGGGTCCATTATTGGATCTAGTGGGCGGAGACTCAGAGTTCCTCCTCAATTGTTTTTTGAAGTTCCATAGTCATACTAGTGGTATCAAAGTTTCAAGATCCAAATCGTGGGTCTCTCGCGTCTTCTTTTTCCATAGCTCCTAGAAAGGTGGCACCCCTCTCCTAGGTGGAGGATCTTCTCTTCTCACTCGTTTAGGCTCCATTTTTTTGGAGATCGGATCATTAGCTTCCTCTTGCTTTAGAGACTCTATTCCAGGAGAGATTGCTATACTTTTCTTGCTTTTTGGATAATTGTTTGATTGTCTTATGTTCTTGACCTCACCCTATCACATATTCACCCTACAATTTTTTTTTCACCATGGATGATGCTTGCTTACAAGGTTTCTGCCAAAAATTTCGACTGAGTAATACTTCACTAGACCCCAGTAGAGGAGAGCTTGGTGATTTGTTTATCTAACACAATTCACGGCCTAAGGTACTTGTCCTGCACCACATGGGTAAGGTGTAGAGCTTTTAGGTAGCATGCACCTAGAAGTTGTAATTATAAGCTTGGACAAAATTTTTCCCATTGTAAATAGTCTCGTTGGATCTTGGCACATGTGGTGTGTTCTACTCCATATTGGTAGTTTGTTCTTTGGTAATTACTTTTATGATTCCTCTAGTTATATTTTGCCTTGATCTTGCATTAGAAGCTTGTTTGATCATCACTAATTGCTCTAGCCTTTCACACGTGTGAAAGCTAGAGAGAGAGTAATTGTCTCTCTCGCCCATAACTTTTTCAATATTGATTTGTACTCGAGGAAATTTGGTGGACATCATTTGTTCCTACTTACTAACATACTTGTGAAGTTTCATGTCAACATTTTAGGGTTTTGAGCTCATGCCAAAATCTGAGTCTCACATGTGTGAAACTGATGCATACAATTAGGTTTTGGACCGTACATGTCACGTACAACCTTGGGCTGAGGTCCATAGGTGTTTTTAGTCTTGATCCATCAATGTTTTGTGAAAATTCCAAATTTTCCTAGTGAAAATTAGGTTTTCTATTTTTTGTTCTATACCAAAATTAGGATTTCCTAGTGAAAATTAGGGTTTTCTATACCAATCCATACAAAATCCCTACAATTGCACTGAACTGTAATATAGTCTATACACTTTGTAGTGCAATGTTTTAGCTCTGATCTGAACCAAGTTTTGGGTCATTCAGACTTCGGAGCAAAACGTTATGATCATTTCCGTGTGGTATGTCAGTTTTCAGAATTTAGGATCCTTTACGACACTTCTAATGTTGTTTTATTGTTCTAACAATTGGTGCACATATCCCTTTTAATACCTTTTATGGAGGAAGGCTTTCCTTGCAATGTATCTTACTCCAAACACCTAGCCCTACAAGCTCGTTAGCTCTTGAGATAGCCCAGATGTTCTTCTCACCAGTCTCTCTCGACTTCATAAACAAAGTATTTATAGCTCACTGTCACTAGAATCGCATCCGATGAACTCTGATCAGATCCGACAAACCCTTTTTTATAGAATTCCTATCGAAAATATAATTCTATTCTAAGATACTATCAATCACATATTTCAAAAAATATCAAAAAAACAAACAAACAAACAAACAAAACAACAAAAAAAGAGTTGAATTAGTTCTCATGGCCAAACTACCAAAAGAAGTTATGGATGAGTTCACACTGATCAATCATCCAAATGATGAGAACAAGCCCTACCATCTTATATCTCAGGTAAATCAAAATCTTGGACCATCCAGGTGGAGACCCAATCAATCTGAAAACTTGATGATCAACTTGTTCAACATGCTCACCATACCACCAGATCCGATAAACGAACACCCAGATTGGTTCAATGGTAATGTGGAACCTCAACGATTTTTACAAGTCTTTGAGAATCCATGCAAAGTATATGGAGAATATACTGACAACATACTTTTTTCAATGACCATGGTAGGTAAAGCACGAGAGTGGTTTTTTAACCTCGATCGTGATGATCGATCAGATTGGTCAAAGCTAAAAGAGTCTTTTATTAAACGCTTCCAACCTTTTAGACTCACATAAAGCCCAAT
The DNA here is from genome assembly GCA_029204225.1 of Diphasiastrum complanatum. Classification (NCBI taxonomy): domain Eukaryota; kingdom Viridiplantae; phylum Streptophyta; class Lycopodiopsida; order Lycopodiales; family Lycopodiaceae; genus Diphasiastrum; species Diphasiastrum complanatum. Next base: position 65,243 of record CM055100.1, read on the forward strand.
TGTACATCTTAGTAATTTAAAAATAAAAAAAGATGAACGCGTACATGACTATATCGAGCGCTTCAAGCATCTCAGAAGTCAAGTCCAGGAATAGTCAGCTGATAAAATGTTGATTATATGGTTTATAGTTGGCCTTCCAAGACGCATTCGGAAAGAGCTTAAACCTATCGAAGAGTATTTTACTCTTAAGTATGCTATGTCCAATGCTATCCGTGAAGAAGATGAAGGGTTTGATGATGAGAACCATAAATCCAGAAACACGAAGCCTTGAAGAGAAACCATGAAATTTCAGAAGACGAAAACAACAAAAAGCTGTCAACACTCAAAGAAAGCGTTGATAAGATCCAAGATGAACTCCTCCAATCTAAACAACGGATGGACCTCATTTGGAATACATCTTGTAGACTCAACGTAGGCGTATCAATACAAAAAAAGGACAACCACAACGATAATGCCGGAGCTCCTGAGCAAAGCCGATCCAACAAGGTGCTGGTTTGGCATGCCATATCAAGGTTCCACCGTTGGCTCTCTCCACAAACCTGTCGTGGACTCCACATATACTTAGTTGCCCCACTCGTCTTCTTATTTTTCTGAACCATTTTCATCTTAGCAACCTTCATTTTTTCCATTTGCTTATTCAACCACCTAAACATCCACTTCTAACACCATACCCACCACATCATCTCGTAAATCTGATGACCATTTTCTGAAACAGTTTGTTTCACCAACAACTCAATATAACCTCATAACTAACCCTCTACCGTCTACTCATAAACCCACTACCCTCTAACCCACTACCCTCTACTCGTAAACTCTTCTCACCTCAATCACAACCTGATTTTTATTCTTTTGATCAAGATCCATTTGATGAGACTGTGCAGCCCTCAATGGGACTTTCTTCATCTCTTCCAAAGCAAAAGAGTGACATCTTCACTTGATCAAGGTCTGAGCATTCAACACCAAGGATTCCTGATACAAAGAGTGCCACAACCTTGGATGACTATTTGGTAAGGCCCTCAAGGAAGCTACCCAAGAAGTCCATAGAGAACATAAAACGACGATATGATGATCGAAAAGAGTCTGATGAATTCCAGAAGACATACAAGAAAGGAGAACGAGGGGGGACAAAGAAAGTAATCACTGAAGAATATTCCAAGCTCGATAGCCTCATGAACGCCTTATAACCACAACACTCTTGGAGGATCATGATGCTACTAAATAGTGACAAGCAGCTTCAAGAGTACCTAAGGGCACCAAGCTAGAAAAGGGTCGACCTCTTTTATGTGCCAATCAAGAGAAGAGACCCTTGGAAAAACACGAAACCAGCCGAGCGACAGGTCAATTGGCCTATTATTCCAGGAATTGACTCAAGCTCAACTTTTGTAAAGTATCAAGACATGCTACTAAAGTTTGGATATGCTTATAGGGGAAGTGCGGATACAGTAGTCCAAGAAAGTGCAAACTATTTCTTATCAATAGCCTTTCTCGTGACATTAGACTGCTATGGCAAAGGCTTTATTTTCAAACTACATTTACTTCTAGTAAGTACGTGTAGATGATCGAGAAGTGGTATGAAAATAAGTTCACTCTGACAGTGAGTCAGAACTTCAATAGAACGAGCAGCATCAAAGGGTCAATCCAGAAGATTAAATTGACACAGATAGCCTCCATCTCGATTTATGGATGATCCGGCCTACGATTTTGTGCAGAAGCCAAACACAGTTCATGAGGCTATGTCAACACCTGATGCTGACCAGTGGAAGGCTGCCATGGATGCAAAATTCAATTTTCTCATTGAGAATCAAACATGGACTGTGACTGAGCTGCCAAAGGATCAAAATCTGATCCCATGCAAGTGGTTGTTTAAGGTGAAGTATGATGGTGAAGGTAAAATAAATCGATACGAAGCCAGATTGGTAGCCAAAGGTTTCTCCCAAACCTCAGATCTGGATTATTCTGAAACCTTTAGTCCTGTGGTAAAACATGCTCAATGTTAAAAACTATGCAAACACAGTGAAAAATATAAAAATAAAAAATAAAACTCCGTGGCATGTGTATTGTAAGCCCATGTATGACTATTTGCCAATAAACTTCTACTATGGCATGTGTTTTGTGAGTCCATGGGTAGGAGCTTAAACAAATAAAATAACTTAAACTTAGACTTAAGAAAACTTAAGCTTAGAAAGATTCTAAGTTATCTTATGTCTAGAATTAGAAATCCTAAAGTTCTAAAGTTCTAAGTTAAAATGTTAGAAGTCTTAGAATGGCTAGTTTAGATACTAATCCCATAAGCTAGTGGATGCTTATGGAAGGCCCTTCTTGTTATAAGAAGAGAGGCATTTCTCTTGTAAAGAACACTTTTTTGACCAAAGAGGTATATCAGATTTCGCTGAGCTGTTTGCAACCATAACAAACCCTGATTTTTCATTCTATCACCTCCACAAATTCTGACCTTACTCAGATTTTCTGAAAACACCTTGTTATACTATCAAAATCCATTGTTTTTCAACCAAATCTACAAATCGTTGGCTTTACTAAGGCTAGATCTATCAAAGATCAGTCCTCCAGCAGCTCCGCGAATTCTATCTCAGAGATTTATATGTTTTCTGTCAAAAAAATATTTGTTCCACCATTTCCCTTGACTGTCAACAAAACACTTTATCAGAAATCGTAGATAGTACCATGAAATCGTTCACACTCTAAATGATTACTATACATCCTCTGCGAATTCTGTTTTTATAAAAAAAAAAATCCAAAAATCAATATTTTATCAATAAAACTCCCTATCAGAAATCGTCGGCCATACCACGAGATCGCCCACAGTCTGTACGATTTCTTGTCATCTTCTGTGAATTCTATCTCGTAAAAAAATTCCAAGAAAATAAAATAAAAAAGTATTTTGACAGAGAGCACTTTTGTCAAAATTCGCGAGTGCTGTAGTCTGATATATCTAACTGTCCATGATTTCCAATATTATCCATGATTTCTATTACTCCAGAAAAGTCTAGTTTTTTTTTAAAATTCTCCAATCTGCAAGAAAACTGACTTTTGACCTTTTTTGACCAAGTACAGTACTATCTTGATTATTTGTACTGTTTCTCAAAATTGCATTGTCTCGAGATTGTGCTTAATCTTCCAATCTTGCTCCTCCACAATTAGAACGTAGAATTCCACGTATTGATGCCCCAAAGTACGATGGAGGATCTGACCTAGTTAGATTTCTCCGAGACTTTGATAATGCATGCCGTTTCTATGGAGATACCTCTAAAACCAAAAAGCTTTGACTAGTACCCTATGGAATAGCCAAAGAGTGGTATTTCAACCTTGAAGCTCTTGATCTTACTTCTTGGACTATCCTCAAGGACGCTCTCATCAAGCATTTCAAACCATCTAAACTGACTCAGACCCCTTTCATCCAAATCACCCATATTAAGATGCGTCGCGAAGAGTCGGTTCAAAACTACATTGAGCGTTTTAAACGTCTCAAGGTAGAATGTATTGACGAAAATATCACCAAAAGAATGGCCATCAAATCTGATGATGACTTTGATAATCGTGAAAAGAAATCTAAGAATCCTGAACGTCTTAACCACCCGAAGCATGAAAATACTGCCCAATCTTCTGAACTTCTGCATCAAATGGAAACTTAGCAGAAAGCTCAACAAACTCATATGGATAAACTCATTGCTGATTTCCAAACCACCATGAAAAATATTGTTGACAATTTTTTTCCAGCAAGAGAGAATGTTTGGTGTCTGATCTGTTCACAACATCACAGTGCTAATGAATGCCCTCAACTAAGAAATCATTTTCCATCAGCACCAAGACCCATGTATCGAGCGTACCACCCCTACCCTCCACAATAGCCCATGCCACGACCAAGAGTGCACAACCAAGACTAACTGCACCAAATCAGTACCAACCATGTCAACAGTTTATCGTTAACCAGCCCACTCCACAACAAGCTGTCCATTATCTTGATTCCAATACCATCGATCCAGCAACTTATTATGTGGAAGACACTACTCAATCGAGATACACCACTGAGACAATTTTTTATTGTGCGTATGATCCTAAAGCTCAAGTGGTTGACCCCAATGCCCAAACCTATGATTCTAACCAAGCTGTGTTTGCCATGCATCAACTTTCAGCAATACGAGAATGTTTTATCTACGCAGGTAAGCAACCTAGTATTCGTTGCCAAGATAAACTTCGCTTTCCACCAGCTTGTGAAAATTGCAGCATTGAACATCATGTGAAGGATTGTCCTTCTCGATCTAAACCAGCTGCTCGTGTATGTTTCGTGCAAGTTGAAACATTGCCAGTCAAAACTCATCCAGCATGGGTCTTGACTCATGCACAAACCCAACGCCAAACCCCTACAATTGCACCCAGCAAAACTCGGCAACATAATATACCTCCAAGTGAAGATTCGACACCCATTGTCTATCCTCACCCATCCGAAGAAATTAGGCTGCATCACCAGTATTGACAGCCAATGCAGACCAACACTCTTCCACCTCCCATAAAGTACCTCACACATCTATTGAGAGAAAAACCCCTTAAAGACACTAAAGTTTGGGGGGATTTATTTACAAGATAATGTAACTCTCCCTTTCCATGTTCTCTGGAAACATGCGAGTAAGTGGAAACAACAAATCCAATCCACCGACACCACCACCCCTGACGAGCTACCCAAAATGCCATTACACCTCACAAATCCACTCAGTAAAAGAGGCAATATCAAGATTCCAGCTACTCATTGCCAATCTCGTGAAGTCCTAGCTGTACTAGATGGTGGCTCAGGTGTCAACATCATTTCCACCTCCCTCATGTTAGAATGGAATGTGAGAGACAAACTTACCAAACCCACTTGTCAGCTTAGGATGGCTGGTCAAAGTGTGGTTCGACCTACCGGTTTCCTTTCACAAGTTCTGATCAAATTAGGAGGCCTAAATTTTTCATAGACCTAGTCGTACTTGATATCCCTAGTAATGTCTATTCCTATGAGTTACTACTTGGTCGCCCATGGCTCACTAATGCAAGAGTCGTTCATGATTGGAGCAAAGGATGAGTCACCTCTGAAAATAATGACAACTCTATTACCATTGATTCATCTGACAAACCCACATGTTTTCACGACGAGGGATTCTCTATTACTAATTCAGTGTTTGAGCCATACTAGTCCTCTCAAGAAAAAGGTCATTATGTTGAATCTACTGATATCATAAACTGGAGTATCAATTTGGCTACCATTGATTGTGTGAATGCTGACTATTGTGCTCAACATCAAGATGACTGTACCTATACGCCGTTGGCCGATAATGAACAAATTCCTGATCTAGACACCCCTATCATTAGTATCAATTTTATTGATATTCTTCCACACAATGATGAGTTGTTAAATATTGCATGGCTACCTACTGATGAGTCAGAAGATTTATTCGTAGATGACGAAAATGCCTTACGAATTCATAATTGTCTAGAAGGTTTGAACATTTCTGATATTCAGATCCTCAACTACATGGAAGCACTCCTAGCTTTCTGCAGTATTCATCCGAAGTGGAACCAGTTGCCAAGGTTACGGTCAAAAAACCTAATACCAAGCTATACCGTGTCAAACGACCAAATTATCCATGGGACCTCTGTGAGGAGGAAACAATCTTTCAAATCGATGACACCCTCCATCATGTGCCACCACTTTCTCATCCGCACACCTCACATCCTCCGAAGCCACAATCTCGTGGCCATACCATGAAAGAAAAGATGAAGAAACCCCTTCAAATTTACCCGCTTGGAGATCTTACCACTGCTAGAGAAGTTCACACCAGCTCATACGCCAATCCCCGAACCTCCCAAATCACTATCCAGATAGTTGAAAGGCAAGGCCCCCTTGAATCTCCAGCACATGATGTGCCTGCATATGCTAAAGACTATATGATCGAGGATGTGACCATCCAATTACCACAAGCTCAACGTGAGCCAAACGGTAATTCACCTTACAAAGGCCCTGCTCGAACCATCACTCTCTCCTTGAGTGAGCCCAATGAAAGTAACGAACACATGGTCCACATAGGGGCTCATCTCAATCGGGAACAACGCAGAAGGCTTGAGAAGCTTTTGCACAAATATCGACATGTATTTGCTTGGTCCTATAAAGACATGAAAGGAGTCTCACCCCAGGTAGTTGTGCATCGTATTCCCCTTAAATCGGTAGTCGTCCCTACAGATGTAATTCGATCTACAAGGCCAAAATCAAAGAAGAATTACAATGCTTGTTAGATGCAGGATTCATCTATGACATTGAACATATTGAGTGGGCCTCCCCAATCGTCATTGTTCCTAAGAAAAATGGCAAACTTCGCAAGAATGTCGATTTTAAAAACTTAATGCTATCACCAAACGCTTCGGCATCTCCTTGAACCTTGAAAAATGTCAGATCTGGGTAACACATGGTATTGTGTTAAGACATATCATTTCAAAAAACAACAACTCAACTGACCCTGACAAGGTCCTGATCATTCAAAATCTGTCCCACGCACCATCCACGAAGTTTATTATTTCCTAGGCCACGCCAACTACTATCAGCGCTTTATTCTCGATTTCTCCAATAAAACACGATTAATCTATAAAGTGGTTGTTGTTTCCAAATGGACTGATAACAACGAGTCGCATTCATTCAGCTAAAGAAAGCCCTTACCAATGCATCTATCCTCCGGGCTCCTAATTATTCCAAAGAATTCCACGTGCATACCGATGCATCCAAGTATGTCATTGGAGCAGTGCTCACCCAACCGGGAGAATTCAAAAAGGATTATCCAATACGATTTCTCAGTAGACAATTGATACCTGCTGAAGTCAATTATACCACTACCGAGCGTGAAGCTTTGGCAATGGTGTATGCAGTTCAGAATTTTTGTCATTATCTCCTGAAAAAAGTTTTTGCCTTCTTCACTAATCATCAAGCACTCATATATCTTATCAACAAGACTTGCAAAATCAGTCGTATTACTCGATGGATTCTATTATTGCCAAAATTTGAGTTTAGGATCGTGGTTCGAAAGAGAGTTCAACATTTTTTAGTAGATCATCTATCTCGAATCCCTAACCTCCCAACTCGAGACCAAAGCGTCAACGATGATTTATCCGATGCCATCTTATTTCAAGTTGACTCTACACCCGTCTAGGCCAAGGATATCACAGAATATTTAACTTTAGGGCAGATGGACCCATCCTTATCTAAACCTGAACAACGTGCATTGGTCCTCAAAACCAAACCTTATACATTAATTGTAGGCCAACTTTACAAGCAAGGGTTAGATGGAATTCTTCGACGTTGTCCTACGGAAGGTGAATACCCTCTGTTATCTCCCTAACTCATGAAAGTGTTGGACCAGGTCATTTCTCTTCTAAAATGACTGCCAAGAAAATCCTCTTGGCCAACCAACTCTTTTTAAGGATACACACACCTACACTAAGGCCTGTGATGTTTGTCAAAGAACTAAATGCTTTCAAAAAAACCGACTACATGCCTTTACACCCTGTCACAACTGATCAAGCTTTCTAGAAATGGGGAATTGATTATGTTGGACCAATTAGTCCCACTGCTAGACACACTCAATCAAGATATATTGTAGTAGCCATGGACTATTGTATCAAATGGGCTGAAGCTAGAGCTGTTGGCAATGCTGTTGGACGCTCATTCTACAGCAAATTTTCTCTATGAACAAGTTATTGTTCGTTTCGGTTGCCCCCTAGAACTTATTAGTGATAGGGGGACAAAGTTTCCTTAACTCTGTCATAGCAGATCTACTTTCAAAATTCTTTGTGGTACATCGCAAAAGTTCCCTGTATTATCCACAATGCAATGGAATCCACCAGCAAAATATTATGTGGTGTTCTAACCAAGACCGTTGAGTCCAGCCGGTCTGATTGGAAACTAAAACTTTGCGCTGCTCTATGGGCCTATCGCACTACCCCGAAAAGAGCCGCAGGTCTAACTCCTTTCCAACTAATCTATGGCCAAGAAGTTGTCATGCCTATGAAATTCCATATTCCATCCCTACGAGTAGCCTATAATCTCGAGCTAGATCATCGACAGATCCTAGCTAATAGATTATTCCACCTAGAACAACTCTGTGAGACTCGCCAAATCAGCATCCATGCCCAACAAGTCTACAAACGTCAACAAAAAGCATGGCATAATCGATCCTTAAAACTCAATGAGTTCCAGGTCGGAGATAAGGTCCTCTTATACCAAGCCAAAGCCTTCAAAGAAAAACTAAATTATTTTGGTCAAGGACCTTATGTAATCCAAAAAATATATGCCTCTGGTTACGTAGAACTCCAAATCCTACAAGGCAATATTTTAGACATTGTGGTCAATGGGAGCAGACTTAGAAAGTACAATGAGCCCTGTTTTTATCTTGATATGTCATGGTAGCCCTAATCGCGACGTACGATACTTTGGGAATAATTGCGGCTTGGTGGCAATTTTTGGCAGAGCTCAAAGGTTATTGGGATCGAGGGCTACCACCAATAGCCATTGATATCAATAAATCTCTACAAACGCAAGATGATCACATCAACGTAGCGCGGCTTTATTATCGAGCAGCCCTCACTTCGACGCTACACATTGATATGTTAGAGCCGTGGAAAATCCATAACTTTCTCCAGGGTATGCTCCACTATTACAAACCCATGCCTTTCCTTAACAAACTACGCTGACAAATGATGGAGGACATCAGCAACAAAATTAACCATCCCGACAACAACAATCTCGCCTCCAGGAAGCTCAAAAGATCTAGGAAAAAAAAACTTTGATTGGTGTGGGACCACCAATCCAATAAGGAGGGGGATAATATAAGCAACTGTGCAAACACAGTGAAAAATATAAAAAATAAATAAAACTCCGGGGCATGTGTATTGTAAGCCCATGTATGACTATTTGCCAATAAACTTCTACTATGGCATGTGTTTTGTAAGTCCATGGGTAGGAGCTTAAACAAATAAAATAACTTAAACTTAGACTTAGAACTTAGACTTAAGAAAACTTGAGCTTAGAAAGATTCTAAGTTATCTTAAGCTATCTTAAGTCTAGAATCAGAAACCCTAAAGTTTTAAAGTTCTAAGTTAGAAGTTTAGAAGTCTTAGAATGGCTAGTTTAGATACTAATCCCATAAGCTAGTGGAAGGCTTATGGAAGGCCCTTCTTCCTATAAAAAGAGAGGCATTTCTCTTGTAAAGAACACTTTTGAGATTAAGCTATCTTGCTCTCTATTTTGGAGAATTATCACTCTATTTCATTTGTGTTCCCTTTGGGAAGGTGCATAGCTTGAGGGAAGGTGCTCGGGCCTCCTCTTCCTCATTTTCATCAGTTTTATATATTGTGGCATGCTTCCTATTTTTAATATGCTTAGTATTAACCGCAATCTTATTTCTATTATCCTTTGGGTGTTAAGTAGGAATTAAATTAGTCACCTTTGCTAGTTAAGTACTGCCTTAGCAAAGTTTATTTCTTAGTAGATATTGGCTAGTTGGGAAAGCCTTAGCTGAACCTTAGTTGTTTTTTCGAGCACTAGATGAGAAGCCTTGGTGCTCTCATTTCTCTTTTGTTTGCACTTTTAATTTCCATGGTAAGCTTCATGTAGATCTTAGAAAGTGGACAAACCCTTCTACACAATACTACATCCGTGAGTAGATCTAGCCACCGTACGAACTAGAATTACTTCCAACACTCAATCCGTTTACTTCTTTCCCATGCAGCTGCAGCCGACCTTGCAGTTCACCAGATGGATGTCCAAACTGCATTCCTTAATGGCACCATTGAAGAAGAGATTTACATGTCCCAGCTAGAAGGATATGAGCTAAAAGACAAGGAGCACCTACCTAGTGTGCAAAATTCATAAAGCTCTGTAAGATCTGAAACAGTCTCCAAGAGCCTCGTTTAAGAAGATTAATACATTTCTAATGGAGAATGGTCTCATCCCAAACTCGGCAGACTCAAATGTTTATTTTAAGTCTGTATTGGATTCCTTCATAATCATCATGGATACCCGAGATCAGCTTTGGAAATCACAGTTGGAGTTGCTTAATTAGCAACACCAACTACAGATGGAGAAACACACAAATGAGTTTCAAAATGCCATGAAGTCTATCCAACGTAGTATGCCTGGTCAGCCAAACCTTGCACAGGTTCCTTATAGATGCAAACCCATCTGGTGCCCACATTGCCGAGCTACGCATCCTGCTAATGCTTGTCCTTCATATCAACCTATTCAAGAGCATACAGTCCAACAATATGAAGAACAACCGTCACAATCTGGACATTCCTTGACTTATCATGAACATCCACCTGAAAGTCCAGAACCACTAGCCATACAAGATGGCTATGCCGTTATACAAGGGCCATTGAACAACATATGTTTCATTTGTGGTGAAACCGGCCACTTTATGGTTGATTGTCCAGTCAAGACCAAGTACCACGTTGACTGTCCCGACTGTGTAAGAAAACACAGTTTCAAAGATTGTCCAAAACAACCCAACAAGATCCTACCTGCCCAACACATCAGTTATGAATCACGTTAGGATCCTCTAACAAGACAACACGAGCACCATAGCACCCAACCGCTCAACCTGCTGCTCACTCGAGAAGTCTCTTGCAAACTTCTACATTACCACGCAATTCAACAGCTCCATAAGGCAAAAAAAGACACTAATATGAAATGAGCCCTTGTAGGAAGAAAGTGAAACCCAATATTCCATCATCTGCTACAATGTCCAACCAAGAGCAACCGCCACAGAGAATTGACAGTTTTTCTCCTCTTCTGCAACCTCAAATCTATTTGTCTTTCCACATGCTCATAAGATTTCCAATGTGCCAATACACAATAGATCTAGGAATTGGAAATCCAGATAGAGATTCGGTTCTGAATCTCTTGCTCAGAGAGGTACTCAGGACATAGTACCTCAACCATACCTGCATCTCAAGTTATATCTTACAACATTTGCTATCAACGATGGTAGATTCAGTGTCACTATTCCTGTCTTGTTTTTGACAAGGGCTTATGAGAGTTCTTTCATTACTCTAACAGATCAATAGAAACATGAAATTGTCAAGGTGAATTACACATATTGATGAATGCAAGTTTTGTTCAACAAGTGCTATACAGTTCTCACTCTTTGTACTGTTTGTTTATTTTTTTGTTTCTCTTCACCTGTTTCGTGTGATTGATTTTTGCATGAGAAATAACTACTACACGAAAGTCTTCCGTAGAGCATCTCAAGGACACATTTTCATTCATCTATCCATCTTCAGATCACCTTGCACAGAGTTCAAGATCTTTGCACATACTTCAAAAATCCCTATCACTTCAGAGGTGCTTCATGTATCTCATCATCATATTCATCTTTGACTCAACTACAGCAAGATCGAAACAAATTTAGTTAAAATTTGTTCAATCTTTAGTCCAGTCACATGTTCAACATGTTTTCAACTACGTGTTCCACACGTCGATCCAATCTTGAGCATGAACAATTACCAGCAACAACATCCCCACAAACATAACAAAAAAAAAAAAATTGGTGGGGGGGGGAGAGGGAGGAGAGTGGATTTGCAAGCAGCCACATTGCCAGCAATATCATCAATAAGATCAACAGCCAAGGTTACAAAATCAAAGACGATAGCGACAAGGCTAAGAGGACAGGTGGGCAATCCAAAGCGACACAATCAGAAGAAGTACCCCAGTCACGATGAAGATCCTTCAAAAAAGAGAAGCACAAGTATTGGGAAATCAGTCTCCTTCTTCAACCAACCTCTTGCCATACTTCGACACCCATTTTCATGCCTATCGCCCACACCATCTATTGTTGTCACCACCACCACCATCCTTCCTTCCATATGTTTGTTTATCATCAGTTCACTGTTCTTCTAAAAAATCCCCAACTTTTAATAGTCTTATCGAAGCGGCTAAAAGATCATTGCAAGTGTCTTGCGGAGACCAACTACCACCTACAATGATTGATCAGATAGAAAAGATCTAAGAAGCAGGTAAACTAGCTAGAAGAAATAAAGAGAAAGATCCAAGAAGCTGAGGAGGAAAGGACGAAACCTAAGCAACAGTTGAGTCAAATCAATCTTGATCAAAAGAAATTCTCTGGAGCAATGATAGTTGAATCCCCTCTTATGAAGCCCAAAGAGATCCAAAAGTAATGGATCAAAAGAAAGAGTTATAGAAAAAGAAAGATGAAGACAATCATGAACCTACAAAATAAAACGAGCTCCTCACCCAGCAAGTGGTGGTCAAAGTTTGATATTGCAAGGGTCCAAGGCTGCAACTGTAGAACTATCAATTCTTTTACCCACCCACCAAGCCTTCATCATGTTTCCTTAGCGTTACCAAACTGTCCATCCAAATCTGTTCCTACCAACAATTTTTTGATGATGAGTCCATCCCCTTTGAGATTGATAATCAAAGTTTGTGCAACCTGTAGATTGAAGGTTTTCCTTGAGACCGAAACTTCAACTGAGAGAGGAACTGTGGAAACACCCAAAAGCAAATGGAGGACACAGACCTCCCAGAAGTTAGAATCTGCCCAGAAACAAGAAGTGAAACCATCCATGGCAGATGCAACGAAAGAAAGAGACACGAAGATAGCACTCAGGCATGCCACTTGTGAAGCTGCTGGGGAGCTCTCCAAATTTTGAAAATGTCAACCACCTACAGAAATAAGAGATTCTAGTTAAATTGCGGCAAATCGCAGAAAATAGTTTTTTGTGATAAAGACCGGCAGTAGTAGGCACTTGGTTTTACATAAGCGAATGAGGATCTACATTTATACAAGTGACGATCGAAGATGCCAATGCGGAATCGGAGCGACATCATTCAATATGAGTTACAATGGGTCCTACAACACATTAGGGGTGTGATGATGTTGGCTGATTCTGACGAATCCCCAAAATACTCGGCCAAGGATGCCCAAGAGCACCTCTCACCTTAATAGACCAAGGAGGTCTCTAAGAAGATGAGACAAACAAAGACTGAGAGCCGATATAAGAGTCAAGAAATGCTAGTTAGGAATGACAAGCAAGAACTGTGTAAGCCTCATGGTGAATCCCGGAAGATGGAATGACCATGTAGGAACTAGTATTTCTAGACAAAGTAATAATTGCAAGTAGACCCCTCTTAAAGAAAGTAGAGTGAGCCACCTTTTGATGGTGACCTCTAGTGGAGAGCATTATTCCACTTGTAATTTGTGTAATGTGGAAATGCCACTAGGATGCCACCTAAGAAACTCTCTTGCTTATTTAAGAGACTCCCTCTTTGAGAAGAAGAGCTTTTTATGCATTGTATCTACTCCATGTCCAAATGAGCAGAGCCTCCACGAGTTTGATACAACACTAAGCTCCTTGATCATGGCGGTTTTCTTGAGTGATGCTCCTATGATCATGCCCTTCCATCCTTTGTGTGTAGTTGTGGATAGTAGAGTGGATTAGTTTTCCTGCTTTCCTAGAGTGGATTAGATTTTCCTTCTTGTTTGTGGATTAATGTAGGATTCAGCATTCAGGTAAACTAAATAGACTGGGTTTGTGATGTAATTCTTGCATATTCCCTTACAACCTTGTTCCAAGATGTCCAAAAATCAAAAGACTGGTTGGTTTCTTAATTCTTGGATGTCTAGAATGTTGTAGAATAGTTTCTTGTTTCTTGTTTTGTGCATTTATGCGAGTATAGTAGTGTTTAGGATCTGGTTTGTAACTCGTTTTTGCAGCATTAGAGTAGGATTTCAGTCATTGTTCAACGGGTTTGCATGCTATTCTGATGGTTGAACGTTTTGGCATGCATGATTGACTGCTTGTGGTCATTGATGCATGTGCTTCAATGCAAGAGTGACCAATCTGAGTGTCCTCTGACAGGCAAGACAATACTACAACGTTAATCAGTCCATTCTGCCTAGTTTTGGGCAATTTAATAACAAGAAAACATTTTGAAAAAGCCTGATAACAGGCAGAACCAACCTTGAAACTATTCTGGAACAAGAAGAAAGAACCAGAACAAGAGAAAAAAAAAAGTCAACTAATTCCCTAGAGTAGGGGATCAGTAAACATTTGGCCCGTTGCCGCTTGCCCACTCACATTCTGAAACGATCAATGCAGAAGGCGTTCAAATCTCGTCCGGGTCCAAAAGTGCGTCAAATCTCGACCGGGCCTGAGCGTCAAATCTCGACCGGGTCTAAGCTTCAAATCTCGACCGAGTCAGAACTTCATCAATTCTCAACCAACTCCTCCATCACACACTCAACCGACTCCTCCATCACCATCTCGACCGAGCCTTTCCTCCGTCAACACTCGACCGACCCATTCATCATGCTCTCACCTAAGCCCTCCAAAAGCCATCTCTACCGAGGCTCAACCATCCATCCATCACGATCTTGCTCGAGCCCCTCCACTCCATCTCGACCGACGACTTCATCTCCCATCTCGACCGACAGTTTCTAATCACCATCTCGACCGACAGTTTCTGATCATCATCTCAACCGACACTCCTTCATCAAATCTCGACCGACGCCTTCCTTTAAATCTCGACCAGGTCTGCCAATTTAAAATTTCGACCGCGTCCTGTTTTTTTTTCGAGTTTTTTAGGGTATTGTTTTTTTTTTTTGGTTTTTTCGCGTTTTTCAAATTTTTTCGCATTTTTTGAGCATTTTTCGCATTTTTCGAGGTTTTTTTTCGTTTTCAAGTTGTTTCGTTGTCGAGTTTTTTTCGCTCCATTAGTTTTTTCGAACTTTCACTTTTTCGAGCCTTCGTTATTTTTCAGAGCCTTAGTTATTCTTCGAGCTTTCGTTATTTTTCGACCCTTTGTACAACACAAAAACAAAAAAATTTCTACCGATGACCCTCCTTGCGAACTCGACTGACGACCACATTGACATTTCGACCAGACCAACAAATCTTTTTCAAGTTCTCATTTTTTCAAATTCCCAATTTTGCGAGTTCTCATTTTTTTTGAGTCACCAATTTTTTGAGTCACAAATTTTTTCAAGTCACCGTTTTTCTCGAATCCCAGTTTTTTCGAGTTTTTTTTTTGCTTCCTTCGTTTTTTTTGAGTTTTTTCACCTCCGCATTTTTCGGCTTTTGCCCATAGCCCTAAAACTTTCGATTTTTCATTTTCTACCATTACACTTGTGTGTCGCATTTTTTTTTCATTTTTTTATCCTAAACCCTAGATTGTCGCATTTTTCATTTTTACCCTAACCCTACACTCTCACATTTTTTGGCTTTTACCCTAATCCCTAGATTGTCGTATTTTTTGTTTTTACCCTAACCCTACACTCTCGCATTTTTTGGTTTTATCTCTAACCCTCGATTGTCACATTTTTCGTTTTTCGCCATAACCGTAAAACCATCGCATTTTTTGCATCTTCATACAATCAAAACCTTCGCATTTTTCGCTTTCTCCACTTTCGCGTTTATCGCTTTTTCAAATCCTGCAACTGTTGCAATTTTCGCATTGTCACAACCCTAATCTGTCGCAGTTTTTGCTTTTTGACCATCATCCTCAACTGCCGCATTTTTTCGTTTTTTTTAATGATCCTAAACCTTTGCATATTTCAAGATTTAGCCACGTTCGAGTTTTTTGCTTTTTATTATTTAAGTTGATATATTTTTTGTTTGTCGGGAATTTCTGATATTCAAAAAAAAAATAAAAGACCAAGAGGACTACATACCCAATCCTAAGGTACTCTAGATTTGCTATGGATCATCCTTACGATCTGAATTCCACAGAGGACTATCCACCAGAGATGGTCTCTCCATCTACCGAACAGGCTCGATTCAATAGATATTCTAGGATGAAGTCCTAAGTCCAAGAGCCCTCAACCAACCCATTTGAAAGGTGGGAACCCATGTGTGCTGAAGTTCCATATGATCTCTCACACTTTCACGCTGCCGAATCATCACACACATGAGCTCACTTAAATGGGGCTTTCGCAAATAATGCCCCGCGTACTGAAAAACGTACTCCCAAGTTAGATCTACCTTAGTACGATGGCAACACTGACCCTCAAAGATTTCTTCAAGTCTTTGAGAATGCATGCGATGTCTATGGCGAAACATCACTAGAGGGCATGGTCCAACTCTTCTCGATGACCATGATCGATCAAGCATGCGAATGGTTTTTTAACCTTGATTATGACGATAAACGAGACTGTCACTCTTGAAGGAGGCCTTCTGTCAGAAATGGTGAACTCTTGCAACTTTGTTGCAGCACAAACAAAAAACGAAGGTTGAACGAGAACAATTCATGACAGTCAACATCCCTTGACTCGAAGCACGAACGATTCGCGAATCATTTGTGAATCGTAAACACACCTCTAGGACTGCAAACCGCAAAGGGACGCAAAATAAAAAACAACGAAAGAAACTAAAAGAATGAAATAAACGAAGAGGAATCTTTCACGCTGTCGTTTGGCAGCTCAACGAGCTTGGAGTCCTAGACTTCCTGCCCAGCTAAAACGAGTGGCAACGACGGAGACTAACTAACTAGTTGATTAGCGTTAACTAGTCTTGTGATTCTACGTTTACCTATCTTGTGAAATCCTCTCTGGATCATAAACTAATCTAAAGAAGAAATTTGAATCGAGAGATCTATAAGAGACAGAGAGAGACGTAACTAATAGAGCAGAAAAGAAAAACACCAGAGTTGTGCATGAAAGTTTGCCAACCAACTTCACAGCGAAAGAGCAAAGTGTCATTCTGCCAACAAGCGAGACACTTACGATCTCGCTCTAAAATCAAACTGATAATACAATAGCTCCATTTTCGTGCATCTCCTTGTCTTGTACTGTCTGTGTCTTGATTGCTAGAATACAATGTGTTCTGTGATGTGTAGTCGCGTGTCTAGGATTCTTTAAAAGCTTTCGTGCAAAAAGGAAAATTCAAAGACACAAAATCGTTCGCGAATAAGAAGATGAAAACAAAGCAGAAAAAGTTTCGCTTCCGCGACATGGTATCAGAGCCCACAGGTTGTCACTACTGATATCCCAACAGTGATTCTTCTAGACAACAAAATATGGCTACAACAATCCAGACAAGAGTGGCAATCAGTCTTGATGGCGCAAATTACAGAATCTGGAAATTCAAAATCAAAACACTTCTCTATCTCATATATGCATCATAACAAAATGGTCAAAGACATGAATATAAACGTTGTTACTATAGCTAATTAGTCTATCTATGAAAATCGCCGACTAGGGAAACAACCTAGAACTAGTTTTCCAAGAGGACAAGCCAAAAGGGCGAAGTCCATTTTGTCACTAATACGGTGTGACTTATGTGGTCCTATGAGCGTACCTTCTTTAGGACAAGCTCTGTATTTTATTACATTCATTGATGACTACTCCCAATTTACCATAGAAGCTGCACTCACACTGACTACCTATTCATATTCCGATTGGACAGGAGACATGTATACCAAAAAATTCACATCAGGTTATATTTGTTTCCTTGCAGGAGGATCCATCTCATGGATAGCAAAAAGCAGAATTGCATTTCGTTGTCCTCTTGGAATCAGAATATGTTGCAGCTGCATCAGCAGTGAAAGAAATTATTTGGCTGAGGAGGCTGCTGCAGGATCTGCAATTCTCACAGATCGATCCAACAATCCTCCAATGCAACAATCAGAGCTGCATAGCTCTATCTCTGAACCCACGTACTCATGCTAGAACTAAACACATAGAATCTTAGTTCCATTTCCTTAGAGAGAAAGTTCAGAACCAAGATGTTGTACTAAGTTACTGTCACACAGATAGTATGTTGGCTGATATTTTGACAAAGCCATTGTCTAGAGATAAACATTCTACCTTAGTAAAAATGATAAATCTCAATTGCAGATCAGATTCATAGCAGTTAGTTTAAGGGGGAGTGTTGGAATTTAATCTAATTCCTACTCATCCCAACAACCCTTTTTTCTTCTCTGATTTTTACTCTCTCAAATGCAACCTACAGAAAATGAACTGTTTTCTAACAGTTTGCATATTTGAACTAATTGTCACCGTAGTCTGCATTTTTACTCAGGTTTTTCCACAGGCAAAAACCCAACACTCGACATTGTCGCTATTTCTCCTACCTTCTTTTGCAACTAAGTGTTTAGCGACACTTATCTAAGTTGTTTTTGGGCCATTTGACCGAACTCTTAGAGTTGCAGCCTCCAAAGGGAGATCCGAGGAGAGCTAAATGGATCAAAAAAGATGAGCGCACAATGGCGGTCATCGTTTTGTCCATAAATGAAGATCTACTCATGCAGATTGAAGACTACGAAAGCAGCCATGCAGCGTGAGAAAGATTAAAATAGAAGTATGAAGTGAGGACTACAACTTCAGTCATGCACCTTCACAATCAGCTGCAATCCATACAATGGGATGGCAATCAGTTGGATCAGCATGTTGAGAAGATCAGAATGATCTTCGCTCAACTCGCTGCATCAGGACAGGAGCACCAGGTCCCAGCACCACAGCAGCTGATGTACTTCATGAAATCTCTACTAATGTCCTATCAGCCGCTGAGAATGCTCATACTGAGTCTACCAGATATGACATTCGACAAAGCAGTCAATCTTGTCGCTGATGAGAGACTGATGAGAGACGAAGGAGAGAGAGGCAGTGATCAAGAGAAGGCTCTCTTCACAAAGGGAAAGAAGAAGAACAAAAACAAGCCAAGATTCGAGAAGATGAAGTCCTCAAATCAGCAATCTTCTTCCTACGATCATTGCTACAAACCAGGCCATATGACCAACAAATGCTGGTTCAATCCAGCAATACCTTGCATGCACTACAAGAAGAAAGGACATTATGCATACGATTGTAGATTTAATCCAAAAAGAAAAAACAAAGTTGAAAAGACAGACATTGTAGAGTCATCTAAGGATGATGACAAAGGTGACGAAGCTTTCATGATACTCGACGAAGCTTCAACGAGCTACACTGAACACGACTACGATGTATTCATTGATTCAGGAGCAACATCACACATAACCTGCAACAAGATCTTGATCAACTTTCGCAAATTCGAAAATGATAGAGCAGTGATTCTAGGTGATGGGAGCAGACACGATGTCAAAGGCATCGGCACTCTACAGCTGCAAACACTCTCAGGACAAGTTATGAAAAAAGCAAACCTTGGTGGCTCAATCCTCTTGCGAAGCTGAATATGTCGCAGCTTTGAAGGTGGCGAATGAGGTAATGTGGCTGCAGATGATGCTAGAGGCAATTGGGATACCACAAGAAGGGCCAAGCACAATGATGATGGACTCTCAGAGTGTCATCTATCTGTCCCAAGATCCTGTCTTCCATTCAAAGACAAAGCACATACCTTTGAAGTACCATCACATTCAAGATTTAATCTCGAAGGGGGAGCTCCAGGTCCAGTTCACAAAATCAGAAGACATGATTGCAGATCTGCTCACAAAACCACTCGACAAGCCACTCTTTTCCAGGCAAAGAAAGGCAATTGGATTAAACATACAAAGCTGCAAGGTTCAAGAGGGAGTGTTAGAGATGGTGAACTCCTACAACTTTGTCGCAGCACGAACAAGAAACGAAGGCCGAACGAGAACAATTCACGACAGTCAACGTCCCTTAACTTGAAGCACGAACGATTCGTGAATCGTAAACACACATCAAACGATTCAAGCCGTTTCATTTGATTGAAAGTCCTTTTGTCAAATTGAGTACTATCAAGATGGCAAAAGATTAATGCGTACGAGACTACATCAAGCGTTTCAAGGGCCTCAAAAGTCAACTACAAGAATAGCCCTCCGAACAGATGCTCATCATCTGGTTTTTAGTTGGACTTCCACGATGGATAAGACGTGAGCACCCAATCGCTCAACTTGCTGCTCACTCGAGATGTTTCTTGCAAACTTCTACATTATCATGCAATTCAACAGCTCCATAAGACAAAAAGACACTAATATGAAATGAGTCCTTGTAGGAAGAAAGTGAAATCCAATATTCTGTCATCTTCTACAATGTCCAACCAAGAGCAACTGCCACAGGGTATTGATAGTTTTTCTCCTCTTCTGCAACCTCAAATATATTTGTCTTTCCACATGCTCATAAGATTTCCAATGTGCCAATACACAATAAATCCAGGAATCGAAAATCCATATAGAGATTCAGTTTTGAATCTCTTGCTCAGAGAGGTACTGAGGACATAGTACCTCAACCAAACCTGCATCTCAAGTTATATCTTACAACATTTGCTATCAACAATGGTAGATTCAGTGTCACTATTTCTGTCTTGTTTTTGACAAGGGCTTATGAGAGTTCTTTCATTACTTTAACAGATCAATAGAAACATGAAATTGTCAAGGTGAATTATACATATTGATGAATACAACTTTTGTTCAACAAGTGCTATATAGTTCTCACTCTTTGTACTGTTTGTTTATTTCTTTGTTTCTCTTCACCTATTTCGTGTGATTGATTTTTGCATGAGAAGTAATTATTGCACGAAAGTCTTCCGTAGAGCATCTCAAGAACACATTTTCATTCATCTATCCATCTTCAGATCACCTTGCACAGAGCTTAAGATCTTTGCACATACTTCAAATTTGAAAAATCTCTATCACGTTAGAGTTGCTTCATGTATCTCATCGTCATATTCATCTTTGAGTCAACTACAATAAGATCAAAACAAATTTAGTTAAAATTTGTTTAATCTTTAGTCTAGTCACATGGTCAACGTGTTTTCAACTACCTGTTCCACATGGGGGGAGTGGATTTGCGGGCATCCACTAGAGCAGTCACATTGCCAGCAATATCATCAACAAGATCAACAGCCAAGGTCACAAAACCAAAGACGATGGCGACAAGGCTAAGAAGACAGGTGGGCAATCCAAAGCGACACAATCAGAAGAAGTATCCCAGTCACGACGATATTCCTTCAAAAAAGAGAAGCACAAGTAGTGGGAAATCAGCCTCCTTCTTCAACCAGCCTCTTGCCATACTTCGGCACCCATTTTCATGCCTATCGCCCACACTATCTACCGTTGTCACCACCCCTTCCATCTGTTTGTTTATCATCAGTTCACTATTCTTCTGAGAAATTCCCAGCTTTTGATAGTCTTATCGAAGCGGCTAAAAGATCATTTCAAGTGTCTTGCGGAGACCAACTACCACCTACAATGATTGATCAGCCAGAAAGATCTAAGAAGCAGGTAAACTAGCTAGAAGAAATAAAGAGAAAGATCCAAGAAGTTGAGGAGGAAAGGACACAACTTAAGCAACCGTTGAGTCAGGTCGATCTTGATTAAAAGAAATTCTCTGGAGCAATGATAGTCGAATCCCCTCTTACGAAGCCCAAAGAGATCCAAAAGTAACGGATCAAAAGTAAGAGCTGCAGAAAAAGAAAGATGAAGACAACCGTGAACCTGCAAAATAAAGCGAGTTCCTCACCCAGCAAGTGGTGGTCAAAGTTTGATATTGCAAGGGTCCAAGGCTACAACTGTAGAACTATCAATTCTTTCACCCACCCACCAAGCCTTCATCATGTTTCCTTACCGTTACCAAACCGTCCATCCAAATATGTTCCTACCAACAATTTTTTGATGATGAGTCCATGCCCTTGAGACTGATAATCAAAGTTTGTGCAACCTGCAGATTGAAGGTTTTCCTTGAGACCGGAACTTCAACTGAGAGAGGAACTGCGGAAACACCCAGAAGAAAATGGTGGATACAAACCTCCCAGAAGTTAGAATCTGCCCAGAAACAAGAAGTGAAACCATCCATGGCAGATGCAATGAAAATAAGAGACATGAGGATAGCACTCAGACATGCAAGTTGTGAAGTTGCTGGGGAGCTCTCCAAATTTTGAGAATGTCAACCACCTACAGCAATAAGACATTCAAGTTAAATTACGGCAAATAGCAAAAAACAGTTTTTTGTGATAAAGACCGACAGCAATAAGCACTTGGTTTTACATAAGCGAATGAGGATCTACGCTTTTCCAAGTGACATCGAAGATGCCAATGCAGATCGGAGCGACATCATTCAATATGAATTGCAGTGGATCCTGCAACACATTAGGGGTGGGATGATGTTGGCTGATTCTGACGAATCTCCAAAATACTCGGCCAGAGATACCCAAGAGCACCTCTCACCTTAATAGACCAAGGAGGTCTCTGAGAAGATGAGATGAACGAAGACTGAGAGCCGAGTATAAGAGCCGAGAAATGCTAGTTAGGAATGACAAGCAAGAACTGTGTAAGCCTCATGGTGAATCCCAGAAGATGGAATGACCGTGTAGGAACTAGTATTTCTAGACAAAGTAATAAATGCAAGTAGACCTCTCTTAAAGATAGTAGAGTGAGCCACCTTTTGATGGTGACCTCTAGTGGAGAGCATTATTTCACTTGTAATTTGTGTAATGTGAAAATGCCACTAGGATGCCACCTAAGGAACTCTCTTGCTTATTTAAGAGACTCCCTCTTTGAGAAGAGGAGTTTTTTATGCATTGTTCTACTCCATGTCCAAATGAGAAGAGCCTCCACGATTTTGATACAACACTAAGCTCCTTGATCATGGCGGTTTTCTTGAGTGATGCTCCTATGATCATGCCCTTCCATCCTTTGTGTGTGGTTGTGGATAGTAGAGTGGATTAGTTTTCCTGCTTTCCTAGAGTGGATTAGATTTCCCTTCTTGTTTGTGGATTAATGTAGGATTCAACATTCAGGTTAACTAAATAGACTGGGTTTGTGATGTGATTCTTGCATATTCCCTTACAACCATGTTCTTGATGTTCTTGGGATGTCCATGTTTAAGGGATTCTTGCATATTTCCTTACAACCATGCTGAACGTTTTGGCATGCATGATTGACTGCTTATGGTCGTTGATGCATGTGCTTCAGTGCAAGAGTGACCAATTTGAGTGTCCTCTGACAGGCAAGACAATACTACAATGTTATTCAGTCCATTTTGCTTGTTTTTGGACAAGAAAACATTCTAGAAAATGCCCAAGAAGCATGATAACAGGCAGAACCAACCTTGAAACTAATCTGGAAAAGAAGAAAGAACCAAAACAAGAGAAAGAAAAAGCCAATTGATTCCCTAGAGCAAGGGATCAGTAAACACTACACTTGTCTCCTATCTCGTGGCTCGGGGGGTGAGGCTACTGGAGATTAATCTATGGATTTTGGTTGGTTGGGTGGTTTTACTCCATCGTGTTCTCTTTGTGTTTGTCTTGTAAGAAGGATCTTGAAGAGCTTTCCCTTACAATGGTATTAGAGCAAGGCTTATGAAGATCAGAGTACTTGGAGTTGTGAAGCTTTTCATCGGATCTTAGGTAGTGGATCGATTGAATTTCTCTTCCAGATGGAGAACAAGCTTCCAAGTCAGTGTTTTTTCAGTGGTTTCACTTGTATGTCGTTAAGATCTGTCACATCTATATTCGGTTAAAGACATGAAATAGTCCTAATATGGTAGACCGGCTCTTCGGTATTCAAGTTTATTAGCCACGCCGAGATTTAATTCCATGTCAAGGCCTGTTTGTGACTAATTACTTTGAGAGGACCCAAACACTCTAATTGAGACATATGGAGTAGTGCATGTACGTGTGACTAATATAGGCAAGAAGACTGCATGAAGAGTTGTGACCTATT
The DNA here is from genome assembly GCA_029204225.1 of Diphasiastrum complanatum. Taxonomy (NCBI): domain Eukaryota; kingdom Viridiplantae; phylum Streptophyta; class Lycopodiopsida; order Lycopodiales; family Lycopodiaceae; genus Diphasiastrum; species Diphasiastrum complanatum. Next base: position 88,896 of record CM055100.1, read on the forward strand.
TATAGTTGACCTGCATGGGGATTGCATGGGTTTATGCACATGAATCTACTCTCTATATATTGGGGTAGGGATTCTCCTGTCGACAACTTGGATTCAAGTTACAAGTTGCTCTCTTCTTCTCTAACATTCACATGGAATGGCTCGGGGGCTAAATCCATGATTGATCTAGGTTTGGTTGGGCGGTTTTGGCTCCAACGTCTCTCTTGTTGTGTTCTCATATCCTCATCTTAGGGGTTTTCCCTAGTGGTCTTTACATTGGTATCAGGGCAAGGCTAAGATGCGGTCTTGGATGGCATTTAGACAAGCTCTACATCAAATCAGAAGCACATGGATTTATGTCCTGGATTGGTGTGCGGAACTCTCAAGGGGAAAATCGAGTTTTGGATCCTCTAATTCTTGATTGAAGCATGTTGGCAAGAGGAGTGGTAGAGTGCACTTCCACCGGATTATTTTTTTTTAATATTGCTTCTAATTAGTATGGATTCATGTCTGATTTTTTGGAACTTTGAGAGAAGCCTTTCTGAGGTAGTATAATTTGTGTATACAAATCCAGTAGCTTGTTTCCCATGTCATTGAAGATTGATAACATGCAAGACTGGTTATGGTTGTTGATAGATTGAGAGTGTTCAGTTTATCCTGGAAAAAAAACAAACTATTAGAACAAAGTTTTTGGGTTTCTAACATTTGCATGCTGAGGATTCAGTTTTGAAGACGTTGATCCTCGAGTATTATGTGCCAACTGTAGACCCTTGTGAAACTGCTGTTATGTTTATATTCTTTGATGATATGCTGTTAAGAACCAGAGACTTGTTGAAGAAAATCATCCTAATCTGTTTGTTTTTTAAATCCCTGGAAAATCTTTGACATGTATACTTTCTGCTTGATTTGAACTTGTAAGTTATGGAAAGAGGAAGTTGATGGAAAAGATTGGAATAAGAAAAACATGCAGAACCCCGTAAGGAGCAGTAGGAGAGATGTGACCCTGTTTGTTGCTCTTCCACTGTCCTTTGGGCCATTTGGATGTCTTTCAGCTCCCAGGAAACCAGATTTCTGGCAGTTCCCCTGTCTGTCGCCTCAATCGACTGTGTTTGATTGCTTGACAAGGGACGATTGAGTCTGAAACTACTCCTAGACAGCTGTGTTGTCTGAGGTTTAGTCTGTCGGCTGTTTTAAGAGGCCGTGAAGCTGCTGATGACCTGGTTGATTCAGTGATTACAAACACAGTTACCTGTTTCACAGAACCGTGACTCGTTGATGTCTGGGAAGCATTTTTTCTTGGATGTTGTGGTAAAGCTGTGTGTTGCATATCTGCAGCCATGGATTAGATTACCCAATAATGGCAGCAGCAGAATTGGAGTTGAAGCAGTACATTTACTTGGCTCCAGTGATGGTCGGGGACAGAGATCCCTCTATGTATTGCTTTCCTTTTTAGGGCTTACATAGCTTTGAATAGAGGGTATGCCATTTGCTTGGTTTTTTATTTTGGCTTGAAAAGACTTTGCATGGATCTTTTTGGAAAGGAAATTTTTTCTTAGTATTGCATGGCTGTATGAAGTTTACAAGTGTTTATTTGTAGCTTATGGTTTACTGGTTATGCATGTCGTGTGGGCTTGGCTTGTTTTTGCATGTGAGGGGAAAGGGAACCATGTGTATGTGAATGGATTTTCCGTCGTTTGGTTACTCTTCCGGTAATTGCATGAAAAACGGCTAGACCTAATAGTGGGTAACCAGGTGTGAACCCTATAGGGGAGAATATAATTATCGATTCTCTGGAGCATAACTAAAAAAATTGGGTGAAGATTTATTATGCTATCCTAACAGGTAGTCTATGAGTTTGGTTCATAGATTTAGGATTGACGGCGAGTTATTGGTTCTTCATGGGGTTTATCCAAAGTGGTACCCGGTTCAAGGAAAATTTGATTTTTTTTCCTGCTACTGTGCCATTTAATTTATTATGGAGTATGGATACTCCCAGTGATTTGAGCTAAATGGTGTTTATGATTTTAACTTTTCAACTTGTTACACCGGCAATTTTTGTGGCGTATTCTCAATGGTTTCGATCATTGAACAAGCCAAAGCTTTTAGTAAGACACTTGTTAAAATTGGAAGTTAGTGAACTAATGATGCAAGTATTGTTATTAAATGGAAGTAGTTCTTTATTCAATTTAAATTTATTGTCGAATATAGTAAAAGAAGTACCGGAGATCCGAATTTTGTGGATCTTCCATTTATATATATGCTTTTTATTAATTACGTCAAAACAAAACCAATTTTAACGAAGTGATACTGAAGCCACAAAAGTGAAAAGGGAAAATAGATTATCATTTTTAATGTGTTTACGAAAAATTCTGGTACCTTAGTAGATGGAATATTTCGGGGGACCGAAAAATCTAAGGAAGAAAATGGGGCACCTGAGTTAGTGAATGAATTTGTGTTATTTAATTTGGATTTCTTGATAATCCATGTGGGAAGTTGCATAATACCAGTTATGGAGTGATTCCATAGGAATGGATTTCATTTAATTGAGTTTTTGTTTGATATCATGCATGACCATGAGAATGACCGTAAATATTAATATGATTTGGATGAATAAGGAATGTGTTACACGTGGATCACATTTTGTTAGTACTATAAAAATCATTCTTTAGAGATAATGATCTTTGAGTAAGCTTTTACTAACAAAAAATATTTAGATATGATGGTAATCCATGTGTAGAGCCTTATGGTTTGATCATCCTTTCGTAAATGGATTATTATCTATCGAGAAATAAAATTTATCGATTCTCCAGTATCTGGTATTGATATTTGCCTATACCTAGTATAGGAAATCCAGATGAATTGATTCTTGCCTCTCTTTTTATTCAAATTTAAAAAAGTGTGGGAACCATTAAAATTGGAGGGAAACCCAACTTTATTCACTAACTTGACATTTAGGCCCTGCGACATTAAAAGTCCCGCAAAAAGGCCTAAAGTCCCTTATTAACTTTTAACTAATCAATCAAATAACTATGTGGTCATCGGGTTGGACTTACACACGCAGGGTGCCAAATCCCTCTCACTTATTAACTAGGGTTAGGGTTGCCTTGGGATCCGCAAACCCTCCAACAGTATCCCCCACCAAAATTGGTGGCGGTCCAATGACACCTGCAATATGCAGTTATTGGGGACTTTTATTGGCTTCGCGCCGAATCTTAATTAAATGATACTGCACCTTCTCCATAAAGTCAAAATGTGCAGTATTGAAATCCAAGTTGTGTGGCAGGAAACAATGGTGGGCTCCGGCAATCCACTTGGAAGTTGTCCATGAGGTGAAACGGGATTCCCAAGAGCCTCCCATCATAGCTGCACGAAAATACAGTCGAGCAATCGGCAGCTGATCTTTGATTTGCTTTGAGGCCATCGGCTTATTTGGATCGAATGCTAGGGTAGGAAGGCAATCATCCCATTTGGTTGCCACTAACGCCAACAGAGTTAGATCTTTAGCAAACATTGTCAATTGTCGCACCGTTGAATCCGGAGAGTGGACATACTCTCTCTAATATGTTTGTAAGGCACGGTGGAAGTCCACCGAAATGTTCCAGCTGTAAGACTGATGGATGATTGGCCAATTGGGCGTATGGATGGTGATTTTGTCCATAGCCAATCCCAAATCTTTCCATTTATGTCTTCGCGGCATTGGCACGTAATAAGGATCTACCCGCAACTGGCGAGGGCTGGTGACGTAACTCCTAATTGATTCCGTAGTTTTCTCAAAAACCGTGATTCTCCATGCCGGCTGCTCTCCTAGTGCAGGTATTTTGTCCAATTCTTTGTCGACCTCGATCTCGGAGGTCTTAAATTTCAGAACCCATCCACCACGCGACGACTCATGCGGATGTTGCTTTAAGAAGGTCTGGATCTGGTCCTCGACGCTGATGGGCCTTCTGAATAAATGTCTTGTCCTTGATGAGGATGGACCTGCTTGTATTGCCGGTATGGTTGGCAGTTGATCTGCTAGATCTGGAGCTTCCCCCTGGTCCATGCTCGAATCAATCCCTGTATCCAATTGTATAGCTTCTTGGCGTGAAGGGGAGAATTGCGGCATGACCGGAATGGGGATTTGTGGTCTGGCTTCCAACACTTGAGCGGCTGCTTTTTCATAGGCAGTAATGGTCTCTTTTGCCTTTGCCAACTCGGTTGAAGCTGCTCCTTTGAACCTATCAAAGCGGCCTTGGAATCCCTGAAGGGCCACTTTGTATGTTTCCACTTTCTTGAATAAATACGCAATCTCTGTTGGTGTGACCGGATGATCGGGTATTTGCGTTTGCAGATAGGCATCACGCTCAAGGGTGGTCGCATCCAATTCACCTTGAAGCCGTGTGCAATCTTGTTCGGCCATCTATAATTGTCCCTTCAGTAGTTGCACCTGTTGCTTGGCATCTTGCACTTCCTTATCTACCTGATCTTGTGCGGTTATCAGGGCGTTTTGCAGGGAGATGATGTAGGTTTCCAAACGATCAGCTTGTTGCTGGGCCAATTTCTTTTCGCTTTCAACCTTATCTTCATGTTGTTTGGCTATCTTTAACTTTTGATCCAGCTGGACAATTTTTTGGCTGATTAAAGTGTTTTTGGATCCTAGATCAGAGATCCTCTGCTCCATTTCCTTCTTCTTATCCAGCATAGACTGGATCACTTGCCCAAGGCTTGAAACTAACCCGAGAGCATCACCTGAATCGACGGTCGTCGAGGTGGCAGCAGCAGGAGAACCTGATGGTACTGTCCTTGGTAGGCGTGGAATAGGTGCCAAGGTCTCTTCTTCTTCAAAAGTATCCTCTTCTTCAAACCCTTCAGGCACCGTGGCGTCGAACTGCTTTGGTGACTTTACAGCTGTGTCGACCCGAAGTGTGGTTGGGCTACCTTGTGTGTGTGGTTGCTGACTGGTATCTTCGACACCAACAGTAGATTCATGGATATGCCCGAATCCTCTTCCAGGGAATTGGGGTTCAAAGGGCGCTGGGCTCTGGGGCATTTCAAAGATTTCGGTGGCCCCAAGGGGGTCGGAATCATCGAACATATCCATGAAGAACTGTGTGTTGGGTGAGGTTGCTTCGGTGTGCGGGGGTGAGGCGGCCTGGGCAACTATGATGGGAATGGTAGGCCCAATGGTCACAGACTGTCCTTGTATGGGAGCAGAGGCGAGGGAAGCATCAGAGACGAGCGGAATGGGAAGTTCAGTGCGAACAACAGCAGGGGGTGGAAACGCAGCTGACGAAGTATGCCTAGTGCGACGTCGTGACGTGGAAGGCGAGTTAGGAATTACGATCTCGCTGCATGGACGACGACGACGACTATGAGAACTTGAGGCATGATGAGATGACTCGGCCGGTGCTTCTTCGTAAACCGAAAGCACAGAATCCAAGTGGAAGCCATGGATTTTGTTTTCTAGGTGAGAAGCGGCTAAGAGGGACATTAGAGAGCCAGCAGCAAACTGCTGCTTAGTATTGGCCTTAATAGCTCGCTTGAGCTCACCAGAAACAGTCTTGAGGGGCTTTGGCCAACTTGGTGTGGGACTCCACTATCCTGTGAAGGATTTGAGATGTGATGCGGTCTTTCCTAAGGTTGCCAACCATCAGGAAATGATTCAGCAGCTGGGCAGCTGCGTGGATGGAAGGCTCAGTGATGGCTTCCAGAAGGTAGCTATCATTGGTCCAGTGCAGATCGTTGGTGAGGTCAATGTATGGCTTGATGGGCTGTTTGGCGTGCTTGTGATTGGGTGAGGCTTGCGTACTGGATGAGATTCCTATAGCTGCAAGTGCGGCCTCAATGACGCGCACTTTGTGTGTGGCTCCCTGGAAGGTGATATTAAACTTGGATTTCTCTTCCTTCCATGTACTGAAGGCAAGAGTGATAAAATCTATATTGATAATGACCCAAAAAGGCTCTCTCATGAATACCCATTGCAGTGAGTAGAGGCTCCGCAAGGGCCATCCACCGAGTGACCATGCTTGTGCTAGGAAGAATCATGATGTCCGTTGCAGATGGGACATCACAATGGATAGTATAGCGCAGAGACTGGGAAGTATCAGTAGAAGACATGATGATCAGAAAGGAATTATTGCGTGAAAGTGTATCAGAAGGAAATGCAGGAAATTTGGAAGGCTTTGGTTGCAAGAAAAATTCGCAAGAGCTTCGCTAGCACAAGTGAGGAATGAATCGAATTCAACCAACTTATAGGTGAATTTGGTGTGTCCATTACACTGAATAGTAGTTTGGCTGATCAGTTCTGAACAAAAATTTGCAGGCACGTACATTACTGTAAAAATAGGCTATAAAAATTTTGGCGAAGGTTTCTAGGGATCTGAACCTATCAGACGACGTTTTCCAGGGCTGGCGAAGGATGAACCTTCGCCCAGGTACTGTCATAAATGCATTTTTTTACAATTTGAACCTATAGACAACCTAATTTTGACATTTTAAGATCATCTAGCAGGTCGACAAAGGTTAATAATGAGGTTATGATGTTCGGCGAAGGTTCCCAAAATGGCATATCAATGAACATTCGTCTGACTCAAAAATTGAATTTTCTCTTGTCGGAAACCTTTGCCCACCTTAATTTAGATAAATCAAGGGTGGATGTACAGTCTGAGAGCTCAGCGAAGTTTTTTGATATTGTATTGGCCAAATCTGCCCAAAACAGTCGTTTCCTAAGGCATTTTCCATCAAAAATTTTGTGGTGTCTTTTCCTATGCTGATGACTTCTTGACTTTCGCTCATCAGTCTTTCCTTATTTTTATTTTTTATTTTTGTAACTGTCCTTTTCCAAAAAAGTCAGCAAATTAAATACTGAAAACAAAAAATTGAAAAACAAATAAATTGAAAAACCCATTGAGATCAGGCTTGCTGAACTGGCGGAGCCGGCTGCCAAAACTTGCGTAATCGATTGCCATTTACCGGAGTATCAAATCGTTTTCCATCCAAGTGCTCAAGAATTACAGCGCCATAGTTCAGGATTTCCTTCACTTTATACGGGCGTTCACCAGTAAACTTCAACTTACCCTTGATCAGCTTGGTTGTGTACATCAATGCAAGATCTCCTGCTTTCAGATCTTTTTTGTGCAATCGACGATCGTGCCATGCCTTGCGGCGGGCTTTCTCTGTTGCTAAAGCATGAACTGCCATCAATCGGGTTTCACATAATTTGTGCAACGCTTCATGACGGAGTTGTAAAGACATATCATCATTGAATCGTTCGGTTGCTGCTATGCGTAAAGATGGGATTAAAAATTCAATTGGCATAACAGCATTTTGACCATAAACGAGTTGTAAAGGTGTTTGATTTGTACTATTTTTGTAAGCGGTTCTAAATGCCCATATTGCTGCATACAGTTTATGCTCCCAATCAAACCGACTCACTTCAATTGTCTTTGTCAGAATCTTATTGGAAGATTCAGCTTGGCCATTCTCTCTGGGATAATAGGGAGTACTAAATCTGTGTATAACAAAAAAATCTTCCAGTAAACACTTTATGGTTTGATTAACAAAGTGTGTACCCCGATCACTGACAATTTTGATCGGACATCCAAATCTGATTATAATATTTTCATATAGAAACTTGGTCGTAGATTTCGCATCAGCCACTTTGACAACTTTGGCTTCAACCCACTTGGTCATATAATCAGTTGCGACGATAATGTATCGGGCCTGAGATCCTTGCGCAGCAGGATGAATAGGACCAACATAATCCAGTCCCCATTTTTATGGCAATATGACAACTGATCCTCTGAAACCCTTTCTATTTTTGGTATTATTCTTTGCCGACCTGGCAGTAGATAGATCTAAATCACATCTAAACACAATGAATCGGGCAAAGGTTCTTTTTTTGTATTGTTTAGGGTTTTGATAATTATTGGTGTTTTTTGGTGGTTTTTCTGATGTTTCTGGAAATCTACAGGGAATTAATCTTCGCCCTTAAAACTGAAGGTTCTGTAAACAAAACCGAAGGTGTCGACAACTTGGCGAAGGTTTTCCGAAAGAGGGTAAAAAGTTTTGAGCTCTGATGATGCTTTTTGCCTCTTTTTGACCAAATTTGACAGATTTGACCGATTTTTGTTATTTTCTCTGATATCTCAGATCCAAATGGATCTTAAGATTGGTGATATGAATAGCTTGTCCTGTTTAATAATCAGATTAGATTTCAAAAAAGCAAATCCACGCAAATCAAGCAAAATCAATCCCAAACTAATCCTAAAATACAGATTTAACACTATTCATGCCACAACAAGATGCCTAATGCAAGCTAACCATCAACCAAACATGCTGCAAACTGAAAAATTGGCGTAGCTCCCCGGCAACGACGCCAAAATTGTAGTGAATTTCTTTCCTTGCCTAACCTGAGTCCAGGATCTAGTCAATCTAGCATCAAAGAGACGAAAATAGTTGTCACGCGTAGGTTCGTTCCCATGAGAGCGATAGTATAGTTCAGATTTCAACATGAATGGAGGATCTAACACTAACATCCATTTTCACTAAGCATTAACACTACATCCATTAACCCTACTTCCTTTGAATTTGTTTTTTGCTTTGCAGGTCAATCCCATATTTTGGGTGCCTTTCAGGTATTGCAGAATTCTCTTTTCCATTTGCCAATGTGCTATGAAGAGAATTGACTCAATGCATAGACATAGAAGGCTGATTGTTAAATACATTAGACTACTGATTAAGTTTTGGTATGGTATACCTTCCATTTTTTGTCTCTCCTCGTCTGTCGTTGGACAGTCCTACTTCGACAATTTTGCTCCAACTATCATTGGTGTGGCTTTTTTTTTTGCAGTCTAACATTCGGTACTGCTTCAGCACCTTTTCGGCGTATTCTGATTGACTCAGATGCATCACTCCTCTTTTTCGATCTCTTATGATCTGCAGCCCAAGACACTTTGTCGCTTCTAATCTGTAGCCCAAGACACTTTGTCATCTCTCCTAGATCTGTGATTTCATAACTTGCAAAAATTTGACTCTTGGTATCATTGATCAACATCAAATAATTTTCTACCATTAAAGAGTCATCTACAAAAATTGTTAGAATCACAAAACTTCCTCCTACTCTTTTTATGTAGACATTATAGTCTAGTTGTGTAGGAACGAAGTCTAGAGACTTCAGAAGGTTGTCGTGACAAAATTTTACAGAAAATTCAATCTCTATCAATCCTAAAAGTGATGGAGGATGCACAAATCAAAGATCTAGATCCAAACTATGAGCTAGATCAAGACTAGTTACCAAAACTAGCAAATTTGGCATTTAACTCCACAATAGGCACATAGATTTCATCAAATACACTAAAATAAAGTGCAACAAGATTATTAGACCTGTAAACAACTTCAGTACCTTCTAGAGCAAGTAATTAATGCATAAAATCACTCACATCCAATAGCTATAACTCGCCACCCAAAGACAATGTTGATAGAAGTGGAAAAACTCGATTTTTCTTCAAATTTTGATGGAGATCTCATCATACATTTATACATTTCAAGCTCGGATTTGAGCATATTAGGGCACCTCTGAACTTATCATACCCTAACCCTAATATCTACCCTAATAGGTCATTGGATCCACCCTAACTTGGGGTCAAGATCCCGAGATCCAAAAACAATGTAAATGTTACGAGCTCGTAACCAGTGCCGAACCCTAGAGAACACAGATAGGTCAGATACCACAGTCAGGGTCGTGTCCAGAGTACATGACCAACAGGGCAAGACAGTGTGAGTAGTGTGCCCCAGCACAGTCCATAGCCATGGCGGGCCTAACACAGCCTAGGGACCCTGTCAGCAGGATAGGGCTCCCAGTTGGGTCCCGACGTGCAGTCGGCCACGTCAGTGCCACGTGGCCGACACTTGGCAGTAGCATGCTACCAGTCCTCACACTGGGCTAGGAGGGGCTTACTCTATATCAGGGAGTAGGCAAGGTTGGGTGGATCAGTTAGTGTTTGCCCTACTGTGGTGTTAGGATCTATTACACTGGTATCAGAGCCATCTCCATCCTAGGGAGTTCAGGAGCAACAGTAGAGAAAGCTATCAGAAGATAGGAAAGATCTCTCAATTTTTCAGAAAAGATTAGAGGAGGAGAATCGCTGTAGGAACAGCCTTCAAACCCTTGAAATTCACTGAGAATTTACAGTTGTAGGAAGTAGAATTCCTTCTGTAGGTAAATCGCTGGACAGGTAGCAATCTATCTCTATTTTCAGGGATCCGATTGAAGTTTTCAAAAAGGAATTTCACTAGAGCTGAGCGGATTCTGGAAAGGAAGGATAGAATAGGTCCATCGCTGTAGAAACAGCAAGCTACCTCTGAATTTCCAGAAGAATCTGAGAAATTTTGAGGGGATTCTAGAGCAAATTTCCCTAGCAGGGCCAGCGCTGGACAAGGAAGAGAAAAGAGTCAAAACTCATTTCTGATTTGCAAGATTTTCAAAGGTTTAGGCATCAACTTTTCTTGCCACAGTTCAGCGAGTAGGCTGCCATCGAAAATCCAGATTTTGGAATGGTTTTTTGGCTTCAAACTTGTTTTTTTTTTTGGAGCCCCACGTCTGCAATCAAAGCAATGAGCAACTCTACTCAAGACATCGGAAATCTTGGTGCTATTTTGGAACCATAAATAGGGATTTTCCGGGACAATAGGTCTGAAATTTTGGGTGGAAGAGCTGAGAGGGTTCCTTTTCGTAATTTCTTTGGAAGTATAGTCCTCAGAAACAGCTAAGTCATCATTCCTTTTCCTTGTACAGTTGTAAATTAGTCGTTTAGACTTTTTTTTTCCTTCAGAAGTTAAGGTAGCTCTCTTTCAGTTCCGAAGATGACCACTCCTCAGGGACCTGATCAACTCCCGGAGAGAGGCTTCGACGAACTTGAAACAGAAGCCTTGGCTTACAGTAAAGGGAAGGAACCCATGGAAGTAAAAGAACAGGAACAGTTCGCCGAAGAACTCAACGAACTGGTTACCAAGGAGCAGTTCCTCCAATTGGTAACAGAAGTGGATGAACTGAAGTTGGCATTAGCCAATTTCAAGTCCAGTGTGGACGACTCGTTCGCTAAACTCAAAAACTTGATTTTGAGTTCCGCGAAAGGAAGCCTTCCCTCCACTTCTCAGTTATCCCCTTCTCCACTTCCATCAGTTTCGGGTGAGACTTTACGGTCTCACCCCAGTGTTTTTAAAGATTTAAAGCCTCCTACTTTTAATGGGGAAGAGAAGGATAGAAATGCAGATATTCTACAAACCTTCCTCAGCAAATGGAAGAACATTCATGCTCTTAAACAGACCCCTGACCATTTGCAAGCAATTGATGCCAGTCTTTCCTTAGGGCCTATGGCCTATAAGTGGTGGTTAAATCTCCAGGAGACTGGGCAGACTCCCCGGTCATGGAAAGCTTTTGAAGAAGCTTTCCTAAGAGAATTTCTACCAGAGAATGAACTTGATAGAGCCTGGGAAGCTTGGGAAAGAACAGTAATGGACAAGTCCCTCATCCAATATATCTCGCAGTATCGAGAAGCAATTTTAAAGATTAAAAATATGGATGATTATCAGAAAATCAGGGGATTTGCCCGTGGCCTCAAAGATGAATATAAAGTAGAGGTCCAGATAAACTCGCCTACTACCCTTGAGCAAGCTCTCAGATATGCTCAAATCTATGATGATTCAGTGGGTAGGAAAAAGGCGAGACAACAACCACTTTCTGAACAGCCTTCTCAGAAAGACTTTCAATTTAAAAAGAAATTTTTAAAAAGAAAGAAAGAAGACAAATTTAAAGGTGAAGCTCCTCAGAAACGCCCTTCACTCATACAGCCCTTAAAACCAGATGATTTTGAGAAAGCCAAACAAGAACGTTTGTGCTTTGTGTGTATGGACAAGGGACACACAGTCAGACAGTGTCCCAAGGGGCCTTTCACTAAAAAAGATAAGAAAGATAAAAAACAAGTTCATCTTGTTCAGATTGTATGTTTCCCCAGTGACTCGGCAGCTTCCGAGATCAAAGTGTATCATGAAGATCATGAACACTGTTGCCAGCTGACCTCTGCAATGCTAGCGAGACCCTTCAGTTTTGGGCCGCATGACCTAGTACGTATGCATGGGAAAGTTGGTAACCAGTCAGTAAGAGTTATGGTTGATGATGGGGCAACCCATAATTTCATCAACCACACCCTGGTTAAAAAGCTTAAACTACCAGAAGTACCTAGTCAGCATAGGTACATAGTTTCATTAGCTAAGGGTGAAGATAGAAAAATATGGGAAACTATGGTAAGTAAGTTAAATCTTGGTATTCAGGGGTACCAAGATGAAATAAACTTTCAGATAATGCACCTGGATCGAACAGACATTGTTCTCGAGAGAGATTGGCTCTACAGTTTAGGACCTTCCCTCCACATAAACTATCAGGAGAACACCCTCAGCTTTCAGGATAAAGGCCGAGAGATCCAGTTGCATGGGGAGCATGATGTTCCCAACAGCCCTATGGTCTGCAGTTCAGAGCTCTGTCAGCTAATTGGAGACGAAGACCATCAGATATTCCTGAAGTTCCTATTTCCAGTTCTATTCAGCAGAAAATCAGTAAATTAGAAACTTTATTGTCTAGATTTAAAGACGTTTTTTCCTGAAGATTTACCACATGGTTTACCACCTAGCAGAGAGGTAGATCATGTAATAAACCTAGTACCAGGTACAGCACCTGTTTCTAAACCTCCGTATCGGGTCAGCCGAACAGAGGATGAAGAAATAACTAGGCAGTTAACAGACTATTTTGGGAAAGGCCAAATTCAGACCAATAGTTCACCATGGGCCTCACTAGTCCTATTGGTGAAAAAGAAAGAGGGGTCTATGCATCTTTGCGTAGATTATAGAGCCCTCAATAAAGTCACAATCAAGAATAAATACCCTATGCCTCGGGCAGACGAGTTGTTTGATCAACTCGACGGGGCTAAGTTTTTCAGTAAAATAGACCTCAGATCGGGATATCATCAAGTCCGTATAAAATCGGAAGATGTCTCGAAAACAGCTTTTAGGACTCGTCACCGTCATTATGAGTTTAAGGTGATGCCATTTGGGCTCACAAATGCTCCAGCTACCTTTATGACCTTGATGTACAGTGTCCTCAGACCATACTTGGGTAAGTTTGTAGTCGTATTTCTAGATGACATCCTCGTTTTAACGAGGAAGGAGCATCTAAAACACCTCAGAAAGGTGTTTCGACTGCTCAGAAAGCATAAGCTCTATGCTAAACAATCCAAGTGTGAATTCTTCGTTGAAGTAGCGTATTTGGGTCACATTATCTCTTCAGATGGGATTAAAATGGACCCAAATAAGGTTAAAGCCATACTCAGTTGGCTGAGACCTCAGAATATTTTGGAACTTCAGATCTTTCTTGGTCTGGCAGGATATTACAGACGATTTGTCAAGGAATATGCTCAGATAGCAGTTCCTATGACAAATCTTCTTAAGGGGAAGGGAAAGGAGTTCATTTGGGAGTCCGCACAGCAGGAGAGCTTTGATGCTCTCAAAACAGCCTTAGCTACAGCACCAGTTTTAAAAGTCGTCGACCCCAATCAGCCATTTGTGGTCGAAACAGATGCTAGCGACTTTGAAGTGCTGTGCTAACTCAGGGTGAACGACTAGTTGCGTTCGAGAGTAAGAAACTCGAGCCAGCTCAGACTAGGTACAGTGCCTATGAAAAGCTATCTAAGACTTGGAGGCATTATTTGTATGGTGCCAACTTTGAGGTCCTGACAGACCATGAGAGTCTTAGATACCTTTCCAATAAACCTGAGCTTAGAGGTCGGAAAGCTCATTGGGCAGAGTTGATGCAAGAGTTTGACATGTCTATCAGATATAGGCGTGGAAAATTCAATACAGTAGCAGATGCCCTTAGCAGAATGCCTATGATAAACGAGCTGAGTTTTACTCAGATTCGTAATGAGTTACTCGAGTCCTTGAGAGGGAAATGCCAGCATGATGCATTCTTCTCTATTATCTGAAACTCAGTCCAGAACAGACAGTTACAAACTCCAGAACCAATTCCCGGGGCTGGTGCCAGTTCATCCAAGAATACGGCAGTTTCCGTTGAGGATGATGATGAGTCCGAGTATACGTCGTCAGATGACGTTGAGGATTCTGAGCCTGTATTACCCAAGCAAACCCTAGTGGTTGAGGGTCAGTATTCCATTCAGGATGAGTACTTGCTCTATAGAGATAGAGTATGTGTCCCCAATTCAGAGGATTATAGGCAGCAGGTCCTATATAAATGTCATGACAATCCTAGTGCGGGACACCCAGGCATACAGAAGACCTATGAGCTTCTTCGTAGGCAATTTTTCTGGCCCAATATGAAAAAGGACGTCCACCAGTATGTAACCAATTGCCAGAAATGTCAAGTACATAAAGCAAAGCATTTAAAGGCAGGAGGGTTGTTGCATCCCTTAGAAATACCAGTTGGTAAATGGGAGAGTATCTCCATGGATTTTATAGTAGGCATGCCTAAAATCCAAAAGGGTAATGACGCTATATGGGTCACAGTTGACCGTCTGACCAAAATGGCTCATTTCATTTCGACCAAAACAACCGTTAGAGCTCCAGAGTTAGCGAGGTTGTTTGTAGATGGGCTATTTAAATTGTACGGTCTACCTTCCGACATAGTCAGCGACCGGGACAGTAAGTTTACTGGGAATTTTTGGAGGGCAGTATTCCATCATCTCCATACTGAACTTAATATGAGTACCACCGACCATCCACAGACGGACGGTCAAACAGAAAGGGTAAATCAAGTGCTGGAGGATATGCTTCGTGCATACGTCAGCAAGAAGCAGACTAATTGGGAGGAGTATCTCTCGATATTAGAGTTTGCTTACAACAGTACCAAACATTCAGCTACGGGATACAGCCCATTTATGCTGATGTACGGTTTTCAGCCACGCTCACCCACAGCTGTAGGGTTTAAACAAGAAAAAGTTGAAGCAGCCAGAAACTTTTTAGAAGACCTAAACCAGATGATAGAACATGCTAAGCGTAGCATTAGACAGTCCCAGGATCGAGCCAGACATTATGCAGATCCACACTGACGGGATGTGCAGTTCTCCACTGGTGAGAAAGTCTACTTGAGAGTCCCAGTTGACTCTAAAACTCTCAAATCAGGAGTGTGTGCTAAGTTGTCTCCAAGGTATTGTGGTCCCTTTACCATCAGTAGGAGACTAGGCGAGGTCACCTATGAACTAGAACTCCCACACAGCAGTAAGGTTTTTCCAGTCTTTCATGTAAGTCAGTTACGAAAAGCCTTAACCAGATCAGACAATCTGGTAGGGGACAGTGTTCTAGTTCTCCCATTGGATCCTCAACAACCTCCACATGAACCAGAGGAGATTCTTGATAGTAGAGAGACGCAGACTCGTCATACTCTATACCGAGAATATCTGGTTAAGTGGAATGATCAGCCTGTTGAGAATGCCACTTGGGAAAGAGGCAGCGTCCTTCGCAAGATTTTTCCAGACTTTGTCTTAGAGGACCAAGACGGTTCTTAAGGGGGAGTGAGTGTTACGAGCTCGTAACCAGTGCCGAATCCTAGAGAACACAGATAGGTCAGATACCACAGTCAGGGTCGTGTCCAGAGTACATAACCAACAGGGCAAGACAGTATGAGTAGTGTGCCCCAGCACGGTCCATAGCCATGGCGGGCCTAACACAGCCTAGGGACCTTGTCAGCAGGATAGGGCTCCCAGTTGGGTCCCGACGTGCAGTTGACCACGTCAGTGCCACGTGGCCGACACTTGGCAGTAGCATGCTACCAGTCCTCACACTGGGCTAGGAGGGGCTTACTCTATATCAGGGAGTAGGCAAGGTTGGGTGGATCAGTTAGTGTTTGCCCTACTGTGGTGTTAGGATCTATTACAGTAAAGCATGCTATTTTTAGATCCTAGAATTTCTCTAGCCTATCCAAACACATTTTGGCCTCATTTCAAAGATGCTATCACAATGTAATATTAGGAATGAAGCCTTGGGAAAGCATCCTATGCTATTTGGCACGTGTGGCATCTATTTACATGGTCTTCTTGCCAATTACAATGCATGTGACCAAAATTGGTCAAGCTAGAATTGTGAAATTTCAACATGTCGAGCTTCTTGTACCAAGCTTGTGATGCATGTTTCAGACCATAGATGCATCGATGTAGCCAACATACATACTCTCAATTGTCGGGGTCTTCGAATCCTTCAGGTTGCTTCATAGAGATTTTTTCCTTTAGATCTTCGTGGAGAAAGGCTATCTTAACATCAATCTTATGAATTTCCAGATTGTGTTGCGTTGCATTTGCAAGGAGTAGTCGGATGCTTGCCATTTTGACCATTGGTGAGTATGTATCGAAGTAGTCGATGTCATACCTCTGTGTGTAGCCCTTGGTGACAAGTCTGGCCTTGTAGTGTCCAATAGTGCCATCTGACTTCATTTTTGTTTTGTAAACCCATGTGCAGTCGACAGTCTTCTTTCCTTCGAGTAGTGGCTTTAATGTCCATGCTTCATTATGCCTCATTGACTCGATTTCCTCTGACATTGCTTGCTTCCAGAATTCTCTCTCTAGACTCTAGATAGCTTCTTGGTAGGTTGTCGGTTCTTCAGTGAAGCTGCAGTATTTGACATCTGCATCTTCACTCCGACTTTTCGTCGAGTTTGCTTTCTTTTTTTTTTGGAAATGTGCATGTATGTTGCACATCGTACATATGACAGATTAGGCTTTTTACATGTCCACATTTCATACGGTGTCTTGTTTTCTAGGGTTGTCGTTGTTGATCTGTTCTGTAGGTATACTGCCTCAGCTCAGAATTGACTTGGCAATTGAGCATGTGCCATCATGCATCTGGCTCCTTCGACAAGCATCCTATTTTTTCGTTCTGCAAACCATTGTACTATGGTGATGGATACTTATATAGATTGGCACATTGTTATTCTGATATTAGTCAAGCCTTGAAAACCTCTGTTCTTGTCAATAAATCATTACTACAGCATCATCACTTAGGACACTTGAATTATGCATCTGTATCGAACATGTCCAAACAATCCCTAGTACTTGATCTTGACTATCCAACCGACAAAGTCGACCTCCATGTCTGTCGTAGCTGCATCTTTGGAAAGCAGACTAGGATTCCATATAGACCAAGTTGTAGGCATGCAACAAACGGTCTATTAGATGTTGTTCATTCAGATATATGTGGACCTATGCAAACTCCATCATTGCTAGATGCAAAGTATTTCATTACTTTTATTGACGAATTGTTTAAGTCATTAAGCAGAAATCGGAGGCTTTCAACAAGTTTCGACAATTCAAAGAGCATGCAGAAAATCAAACTGGTAAAAGAATCAAAGCACTGAGGTCCGACAACGAGGGAGAATACATTTCCATCGAATTCAAGGAGTGCTGCCTTAACAACAACATTGAGCAACAATACATTACCTCCTATTTACCTTAGACAACTGGTCTTGTTGAAAGAAAGAACAAAACCTTAGTCGAATCGGCAAAGTGTATGCTTGCGTATGCAACACTTCCAAAGTCCTTATGGACTGAAGCTGTTTCAACATCAATCTATATTCAGAACAGATGTCCTACTAAAGGTCTCTCAGCCAAAACACCATATGAAGTTTGGACAAGTACCAAACTTTCATTATCAAACTTACGAGTTTTTGGATGTACAGCTTATGCGCAGATTCCTCATGATCTCAAAAAGAAGATCAATTTTCAGACTATCAAATGTATTTTCATGAGCTACACTACTTCAGATCAAGCTTACAAGTTGTTTGATCCTATCAAGTCGAAGATATTCACTAGCCGGGATGTCATCTTCATTGAAGATTAGTTTATCGACCTCAAGAGAAAAGGCAAAGCCTATATAGCCGACTTGTCCGAGTCTTCCGACATATTGAACTTTCCAGTTCCTCAGTCGAATATTCCTATCAACGGTCCAAGCTCATCTACTCACGACGAACAACCTATCAGCAAGGAATCCAAAGATGATGATGTTGCAGTTCAGCAACTACAGCATGATGAAAATAATTAACTTCCTTTATTATCCAGAAGACCATCAAGAACTAGCAGACCACCTAATAGATATATCGATGAGTCTGCAGCTTACCTTGTTCAAGAGTCGACGACTGTCGGAGAGGCACTCAGTCACAGCCCGATTTCGATCTCTAGAAAGAAGCTATGGATAAAGAGTATTCATCTCTTATCAAGAACCATACATTGACGAGATTACCTGCCAGCAGAAACATAGTTGATTGCAAATGGATTTTCAAAATCAAATACAAGGCAGACGGAAGCATCGACAAAAGAAAAGTTCGACTTGTTGCCAAAGAATTTTCTTAGGTATATAACGTTGATTATACTGAGACTTTCAGTCCAGTAGTTAAGCATTCTTCTATATGACTTTTTCTATCATTTGCCACTACAACAGATTTGGAAATACATCAAATGGGTGTACAGATAGCATATCTTAACAGAGTTATCAAAGAGGACATTTACATGGTGCAATCTGAAGGTTAGAATATGTAAACACAATCATGTGTGTAAACTCCATAAAGCACTTTATGGCTTGAAGCAATCTACTCGAGCGTGGTTTCAAAGGATCAATACTTTTCTTATTGATCACGGCTACACACCAAGCTCTTCAGATTCCAATGTTTACTTCAAGGTAGTGCAACAGTCTTTTATCATCATCACTTTGTATGTGACGACACACTACTTTTCAACAATTTTGAGACTATCATGTTCTCTTAAAATGGATTTAAGAGAATAATGAAGGATTTTGAGTTGAGTATGCCAAGAACTTGGCTCTACCTCCATGATCTTGATGATATCTCCATGATTAACTATGCCAATCCCTTGCCTTCAAGGACCTTTGCTCACAGAGAGCAACACCAAATGGATTGATAAATGCATGAGATATGTCACTCTTCTCACCTTTCCTTTCTTTGCCAATGAACTTGAGCTTTGATGGCTCCAAGTTTTTTTGGAGTCCTCGGGTCTTGAGCTTGCTCCTCCACTTGGCTTGACTCCAAACCATCAATGATTGAACATGTTGATTCATACATGCTTCTTCAAGTTTGCAAGTCTTCCACTCATGAAAAACCATATTTCCACCATTACATGTAAATTTTACAATCTCTATTTGAAGAGCAACAAACTACCATTACTCTTATCATTGGTGTAGAATTTTCTTTGGTCCTTACATTGAAATAATTATGCACAAAGCATGTGGACACAGATTTTCAAACTACCATCACTCCTATCATTGATGTAGGATTTTCTTTGGTCCTTACATTGGAATGATCATGCACAAAGCATGTGGACACAAAGATTTTCAAAACAAATGATGTTTCATCTTTTATGACTCTATTCAAACTATTACAAAAATAGTTATCCACTGAAATTGTAATATCAACAATAAATGTAAATTGGAAAGCATTCAAGTTTATTGTCTTGTCATATAAAGTACTAAACATCATTATCTTAAAGATAAAAAACAAGCCACTTCATGTCTACTAATACTATCCAAGAAGGATAGAAATTAGAGGTTGTACAAAGCCCAAAAAGGGCTGAAAATTACCTTTTTCATGCTTTTGGGAGGATTTTTTGCTACAAATCCACGAGAGAATCATGCATGGAGTCAATCTAGCTTGTTTTTTAATTTCTCTTGGCCTTCCCAACAAGCTATCAGACCAGTAAATTGGTTGACGGGGCTTGTGCCTCGTCTCCATGACGTTTGTTGTAAAGCGCCCTCCCACCTTTATAAGCATTATATTGATAGTGAGTAAGTTTGTTAGCAAACCTGGCTTATGCATATCAAAATAATCTCCAATAACTACATGGAATGATCCTTGCTCTTACTAGTTCGCACATTTATGAGAGGCCTCAATTTTAGATGCTAGATGAGATTTTGTTCTCGGGAATGATGCCTTTTGAGCTATTTTATTCAAGAGCCCAGGAGCTTTTACTAATTATTTAATTTATGTAATTAGAAGCTTTTTTATGGTGATTTTTCAAATTATTATTCGATAAGTCTATTATACATTCACAAAGACTCTGTCCTTATTATCAACATGATTCTAATATTTATTGGCATCCTACATGATTTGGCATCAATAATTTGATTTCAAGTCATCCCAACTGTTCGGCCTGATTTTTATGCTTTACAGAATTTGGTACAATTGGTATGGTTTCTCTTTACTTGTAGCTAAAGAAAAACTAGAGAGGTAGGAATGAGCACAAAGCGAGGTTTTACCCTGCCTTTTGAGAATTCCTCTCTCCCTAACTACCAAGAACCTGAGCAAGTTGTTATGTGTTAAATATGTAGGGCTCTGCAACAAAAATTATCTTCTAGTACTTGGTTTAGACTTCCTTTCGTCTCCACAAGGTCAAGTTTCAACTCTGATCACCACACGATTGAGGACGTACAAAAGAGAAACGAAAGTAATCTTTCTAAATATGGATGTGCAATACAAGTAACCACACTTGTTATGCCTATCTTATACTTTCAAGAAAAATATATGAGCATAGCAACATGCCCATAAAAATTTGCAATTTGAAGTTATGTTGAGCTTCACAGGTCCGAGTCATTGGCAACTTTAATATGCTTAATTATCGCCCCATGATTGTTTAGTATGATACAAGACAAATCCTTGTGGCTTATGCAGCTTACTAGAGCACTCACATGCATACGCAATGCTCTTGTTTTTCAAAGCCCAACTGGTGAGTTAGAACTCAACAGCTTCAATATTACAAAGCATTTAATAAATTAAAAGACTGATTTTCTGCTTGGCAGACAACATTCAGCTCACTTGAGTTCGATACGGTTGCAAAAACTGTGTATACGGTTGAAGTCGAGGCCTTTGAAGAAAGATGGCCTTTGTATAGACGTGGATTTCTTAGAGCAACGTGGAACCCAGAAATAGATGTCAAAGTGAAAATTGGTGTTTTTCACCTGTGCTGAAAGTTCAGAAACTTGATGCAAAATGCGAACACAAATGCGAACAAGACTGTGAACCCAATAACGATTACTGAAACCACAGGCAGAAAGTCATGGTGGTACCCAAAATAACTCTCAACGTACTGATTGATAGGTTCCATAGTAGATCCATTAGGTCCAGCTATCTCTATCTTGTCAGTTATGTCGCCGTATTGAGATGCAAACAGGCCATAAATAGTATAAGAAACTGGACAAATCCAGTAATACCAGATCCACCATGCTGGAATTTTCTGCCAAAATGAAAAAGTATTTGTCAGTCCAGCATCGACATCTTATCAGTCCAATACTCAAAAGTAAATCTGCTAATTGGAATGGATGTGGGGGAGCCACAATAAACTAGACAGAAAGCATTTCTGCACAAAAACAATAGCTGAAAGAAGGGTGGTGAATCTTTACCGGTTTTGGGATCATGAAGCCGGCAAAGAGGTTGAAGATGGAGTAGAATGTGGATGCTACAATCGCAGCAACTTGATGGTTTGGTGTAATTGACACGGCCATCATTCCATAGTATGTGAAATACAAGAGGCATGTGAACATGAAGAACAGATACCAGAAAAACTTGGTTGCTGTCCATTGAAAATTGATCATTGAGTAGGTTATGCATCCATACAAAATCACTTGTATGAGAGTGTAAGGAATCTCGATCGTGACCTGCTTAGTTCACCCATCTACCCTCATTAACTCTGCTGAATCTGAAAAGAGAGATATTTTGCAATCCATTCTAGGTGAAAAAATACACACCTGTGCCAGAGCAAAGGGTAGGGCTGAGTACAATCCTGCTGCTCGTTCTCTGTAGAACACTGTACGCTCCGTAGCTACAATAGGTTGAACCATTGAGCAGTTGCTGATTCCGATAAAAATGACAGACCCATACATAGCACCCAAGACTGTGAACAGGTCTTGCTGATTATGCCTGATTCAGATAACATCCAGTGTAAATAGTATCAAGGATTAGCTTGTTCATGATTGTCATGTAAGTGTGGCAGTTGAAAGATAAGAAAGCAGCATAATTCTCATACCTTTTGGGACCAACTTTCCAGAATATGGAGCCAAAGACCAGTGAAGCCACGAGTGTGAAGATAAAGCGAGCACCATTGTAGTCAGGACTTCGCCAATATGTCAGTTGTTGCTTCCAGTAGCATGATGTGAATTGTCCCAAAAATGACTCAGAATATTGAGTAGGGAAGTAGAGATCCTCACTACCTTCAGCTGGGACACTCAACTCTTTGACAAGGGCTTTAGTGCGCCTGAAAGAGAGATCCTTTTATAGTTAGAAACATGCTAGCAGGTATGCACAAGTTAAAAGCACCACATATTGGATAGTTTAGTGGTTTTCCACATTGCAAGTAGAATTCTTTTATACTTTTTTACTCAGCATGGGGCACCACTCACTGAAAGAGAGAAGATTCCTTATATATGTCTGCAAAGTCTATCCCCAACTGCTGTTCAGCTGCAACTGAGGACACTTCGAGCATCCATGTCGCAGGATTGTCACCATCTTTGATTTTAAGAACTCCTGGTACATCCTGAACATCATAGAGGGACAACAGCCTTAATAAATAATTATTTTCACTGTTCTGATGCCACAAAAATTTCAAGGTGTCTCCCCCTAGGCAGCTATGGATCTCAGAATTGAAACTCTTTGAACAACTTTCCTTACCTCGAAATACTTGATAAGTTTTTTGGAGTGGCGACCAAGTGAGCCGGTATAGATTACTTGTCCCCCTTGCTTCATCAACAATAGCTACAAGTGGACCCAAGCATTCAGTACAGGGACACTAAGATATAAATTGGTAAACTATAACTATTGCAATGAATAAAAAAGATATCATAAAGAGCGGGCTATGGATTTCTCTAGTAAACTGCTGACCTCATCAAAAGATTCAAAAATGTCAATGCTAGGCTGGTGAATGGTGCAGACAACTGTGCGGCCAGTGTCAACAGTGTTACGCACAGCCCTCATCACAATAGCAGCAGCTCTTGCATCCAGTCCAGATGTTGGCTCATCCATAAAGATGATGGAAGGATTTGCAACAAGCTCGACAGCAATGGTTAATCTCTTGCGTTGTTCTATGGAGAGGCCAGTGACACCAGGGAGGCCAACAATTCCATCTCGTAAACCATCAAGTTCAACAAGTTCCAATACTTCATCGACAAAGCTCTGCAGGCACAGAATTTCTGTTAAAACAACTTCGTTCACATTTTTTTTTGTAGAAAACTACAACAGAATTTGTGACGTCTGAGATCATAAAAAGACTGTACCTGCTTTATTTCTGCATCAATATCAGCCGGAAGTCGCAGCCACGCAGAAAAAACTAGAGACTCACAAACTGTAAGTTGAGGAGAATGAATATCGGTTTGCTCACAGTAGCCTGAAATTCGTGCAAACGTTGCCTGAATTTTAGGAAATCCCGAAATCCACATGCTACCCTCAATGTAACCGCCTGTTTTCCTTCCAGCCAGGACATCCATCAGCGTGGTCTTCCCAGCTCCACTGATTCCCATTAAAGCTGTCAGAACCCCAGGACGAAATGAACCTGTTACATCTCTTAGCAATTGCAGCCTTGACTCTGTAACCCCTTGCTCCTTCATGGCCTGAAACAGGCCAAGCATATGCACATCAGCTATTTCCTTGATAATGTACCACTTTTAAGAAAGATAGATTGGTGACTGAATTGGTTGATGATTCATACCACAGGCATATCAACATAATAGTTTACGCCTTCGAATACCATTGCCAGAGGTTTGAAAGGCAGTATCATTCCTCTTCTAGGTGCAACTCCTGCAGAATTTTCACTAACTCTAAAGCTTGCACCATCCACACTCAGAGAGGAGCGTCTTTTACTCAACTGCATTTCCAAATCACCTGTATATCCATCTCAATTAATAGAACATATGCTGTGAAACTTAAACCTATGCAAAGGAAGATAAATCAACAACCTCCTTACCGCCATTGTTATCAGTCAGTACATGACTTAAAAGCTTCCTCGAAGGCAAAGGTATTGATGAACCAGAAACTGCCGCCTCAGGAATAACTGCTTGAGGTGTGCCCAAAGCTGAATCATGGACCAAAACAAAAATAGAAACTGAAGGATGTGCAAACATGTAGAGCAAGAGTCTTGGTTGATTGATTAGCAGTCTATGTATGAAGTATACAGAATCTTATGTCATAGAATACAAGCTTTAAATGCAGAAATCAAACTAAATTGCAATTAAATATTTGTTTTGAGTTGTCAGATGACTCACGCTTCAAATAGGTTAAGACCAGTGTGAACAAGGTGTTGAATAGAATCACAAATCCCAACAGACCTCCTATACCAATCCAGTACCAATATTCCTTGTGAAATACAGACCGATTTATGAGCGCTTGAATGCCTAAAGTGTGATTACTGCCAGGGATGGACTGCCAAAATTTATAAACCCAGCATCTCAGCTAACAGTATTACAAAGAGGATCGGCAATTGACAAACTTAAGAAATAAACAATTGAAGTAGTTATTAGGTCAAGACCAGGTGTGAATAAAATTGGAAGTAGGTAATTAAAGTCTCACATCCAAGGAAATGCTCTCAAAGATTGCTTAATGTTGATGAAGGGTTGCACTAAATTCGCACCTTGTCCCATTCAGATGCAAGAAACTCGTTAGTTGTCAGTGCTATGTTTCCATATGTCAGGGGTGAAATCCAGTATCCCCATATCCACCACTTGGGTATTGAACCTGCAGTACAGTTCTTTAGCTATATAAGAATTGACTGTCAAATTTTAGGGAAGATGAATAGATAGAAAGAAAATTTTCAGCTATGAAGTCCTTAGAAATATAGAATGCACCTCTAGGAATAATAAATCCTCCCAGCATGAAGACAACAAGTAGACCAAATGAACCTCCTGTATTGGCTAAAACCATGCTGCGGCAGAGGCCAGCAATAAGACGAAACAGGGATGATGACATTTGACTCACAAGGAAAAGTGCGAGGTAGTGCTTAAAAAACCTGATATGGATAGAAAAACAAATGTAAGATTTGATTTCTCCACTTCAACTCCAACCTTCTTAAGACTATTGTGGAGGGAACAGAAGAGATTACGGTAGATAACTTTAAGAGTACATAATATAAGCAGATTCAGAACAGAACAGATGACACCATGATCAATATTCCTAACCTGCTTGCGCTTGGGGCAAGTCCAATGACATAGTATGTAACGACAGACCAGACACCAGTTGAAAGCAAGGATTCCGGAATCCTCAATACCAACAAAGGTAGACTGAATGCCCATCCTGGATAAAAAAGTAGATCCCGTTGTTTGAAGTACACAGGTAATCGGAAGATTGTCAATGCAAGTTCTGAGTAACCGTTAAACATGATAATAAGGAGAGTGAAGATCAGGACTCCAAAATATAGATTTGCATCTTGCAAATTGTCTCGGTGCATCTTTGTCCTTAAAAACACAGTCATAGTGATGCAGCTCATGATCAGGATCTGTAACAATCAGCCCTCCTAGTTAGTATTGTACCCTTTCAACATTTATGGCCATTTTCTTGGAAATGAAAAAAAAATAAGCTTTACTTTTCATAGCTCATAAGGAAAACGAATCAAAAAACGTTTCGTCCAGTTTTTCACCTGGACAGTTTTGAAGATATACACAAATGCATTGCGCTTCAGAAGGAGTTTTTCTCTTTTGAATGACACTATGAAGAGCTTCCATTTGCTTATGGAATACTTGGTAAATACAAGTGCAGCATTGTGGTTCTTTGATTTATCAAATATTTGTGCTAGTTCAGAGGCTAACTTTTGGCCGACAGGAAACTGCTCAAACCTTTCAGCAAACTCCTCTACAGAAATGTATCTGTAAGGTTTGGTTTTGTCGATCCAATATTGCTCTTGATCTTTATGCGAGGTTACCTACAAGGCAGTCAAGACATGATTACTCAATCTTCAATGAGATGTTGGCAGCAGAGCGATGTGTAAGGCTCAGTCATCATGATCAGCGAAAAGATACCTGCTTTGAATAGAATTGAAGGCATTAAAATTTTTGACCTCTTGTAAGAAGTCGGCTGTTCCCTTCCGCTCAGGGCACTTAAAGCCGCAAGTCTGAAAGAACTCGCAAACATGTTCACGGGGACCTTGATAGACAATCTGTCCCTCTGAAAGTAGAACAATATCGTCAAAAAGTTCAAATGTCTCTGGTGCAGGTTGGAGAAGGGACATAAAAATTGTGCTCTCAAGAATATGAACAAACTGTTGAAGGCATTTCACTATTTGAAAAGTTGTTGAGCTGTCAAGGCCAGTAGATATTTCATCCATGAAAAGTGTCTTTGTGGGACCAACAATCATTTCTCCTGCACAAATTCAATTAGAGTTATCTGTAGCATTCCATCTCAGCATAAGACCCTGTACACTGAGCTTTTTCAGTTGCATGAACACGGCTATCCAATCACAATACTACAGGAGGCTGTAGATTTATTATACCAGTTGTAACCCTCTTCCTTTGACCACCCGAAATTCCTCTTCGCATCTCATCACCCACAAGAATGTCTGCACAAATATCGAGGCCAAGTAGCTGCCAAGGAGTAGTTTGATTGATATTAGTAACATGAATCACTATCAAACCTTTATGAGCCTGAAATTCAAGCACAAGAACAACCTCTTCAATGCAGTGGGAATTTGAATCTTTGGTTGCAAATGTAGAAAGAAAAATGGTATGAACAGCGATATGCCCACTTTGTTCAAACATGGCAATATCTTTGGTATCAACCATGAGATATTACAAGGAAATAAGTCGTGGGCATAAAGAGCATACCTTCAAGTTGTAATCCGTTACAATGCTGCTCTGCACATCTTCAATAGCCGTGGCCTGCACAACAATACCACTAGTTAATTTATGTGGAGCAATGAATCCACGTAACAGGCCATTTCATGCATTCTGAGATCTACAGGAATGTAAGACACTTACTTTCATGTAGAAATCAACTTCTGCCTCTGGGAAAATTCCTGCTTGTTTTTCTCGTTTAGCTAGTTCTGAGAGCAATTCTGTAAGCCATGATGTCAATAGCACTGATCAATGGAAAATAGAAATAGTAATACATGAAGGGCAGTTTAATCGATTGAATTTGTACGTGAAGTTCAGTGAAACACCAATGGGAACCAAAAGAACTTGGGAAGCAGGTCAATATCAAATTCGCATGGCCTAACTTGGTGCAGGAATAGATGTACAAAAATGAACTCCACTCACCATATCTGGTACCAACACCTTGGCAACAGGCTGAGAACTCCAATGTTTCTCGTACAGTCATCTCCCCCATATGTAAGTCATACTGGCTGATATATGCAGATGTCTTTTGAGGCACAAACTCATCTAACTCATGACCATTGTACATGACTCTACCATAAACCTGAACAAATTTTCATCAATAATGTAACTACATTAGATTCTGTTGATAGTATCACAAACAAATATCACGTTCTACCAAAAACTGCTCACCTTCAAACCTGGGTCAAGCTTCCCAGCTAAGGCTAAAAGTAGGGTGGTTTTCCCAGAACTCGGTGGACCCAGTAGTAGGGTCATCCTGACAATTTCAAAAACAAATTAGTGCACCATAGGGAAGAAGTCTGCCATATCAATTAGGCATCCCAAGTTCATGCCGTGAGTGCTCAGAAAAAAGAATGGAGTGGGCACCACTACCATTGCTCAAAAACAAGAAAAGCACTCGAAAATTTGTGGCATGAGAGTTTAAACCTAAACTAAGTGTTACCTTCCAGGTCTGATGATGCCCTTAATGTTCTTGAGAATTTGAAGCTTCATTTGTTTGGCAAGATTTATACCCAGCTTGCTCAGCAGCATCTGTAACAAGGTGATGTGATATCAAAAAACATTAAGCAGATCCTTCCTCAAATTAGAAGTTCAAAAATTAAATAGTCAGCCAATTAAATAGAATTGCAAGTTTCATGACAGTTTTCATCTAATAGCAAGCAAATCCAATAGTCTCATCACGTTAAAGAGGACATCTCAGACTGGCTTAAATGGACAAAGCTAGTTGAACTGCGGTCTTATGACTTGCAAATTGCAGATTTCGAGGTTTACAATGTACACGTGTTGATACTAAAAGATGCACATAGACGAACCTCAAAAGTGTTTCTTGCTGCATTCCACAGAGTTGGCAAAGCTCTTCCTCCCACCTGGCACTTTGCACTTACACTAAGACTTTCGAATCGCACTTCAATTGTTGGTACTTCAATGCCCACTCTGAAAGGTTGACCATGGCACACTGACTCGCACATCACACAATAGAGGAAAGAAAGCATGCCAGAGTGAAATATAAGATTGACTAACATAGGCTAACCAGTTGTTAAACTTTTGAGGTGGGTACATGAATAGAAGGGAAGTGGAAGCACTTGATGTTTTGCAGATAGCAAATCCATCCTCGTTGTATACACCCTAGCATGGAAATGAATACTTTATGGAATAGCTAAATGGCATGGGCGCTGACTAAAGTACCAGCTTCAAATAATTTGACGAAATCTACAAGAACTTGGATGCAGGTGTTGTCTGTCAGAAAACTTGCTTCATTTTGTAGCAGTGTAGCTGCGCACATCACAAAAGGCCCTTGCACCAACCAGCTAGAGCCACAGAGAGGCCTAGTGTATCCCATAAGCACATGCAAAAATATGAATAGGCTGCACACAAGGAGTGATTCAAAGATGTGACAATTCCTTCGGGGAGTTACTTATACTGCTTGGTGGGTGGCTAGAAGACCGGGTTGGAAATGCTCGGACCCGGTTGTTGATTTTCTCCACGGATTGTGTAGGCAAAGTGTTCAAAACTTTACTCTTGACTTGCTAGGTTTCATATAATTCCAAATGGTCTCCTGGAGTTGAATCCTTAGGTGGGGTTTGTAAGCTTTGCTCAATAGAATTGGGCTTAGTAGTTGAAAAGAAAAATGCACTTAAGTCCTTGGATGGGCTTTGTGAGCTTTGCTCAGTGCTGCTCCATAGAATTGGGTCTAGTGCTCGAAAAAGGATGCAGCAAAGGCTCTCTCACATACCTGTCAATTCTCTGGCGAAGCTTTCTCAGGAATTTCTCGTTGTCTTCATCTGCCACCTTCAAAAGCGCTTCGATCAGATTATGCCTGTCTGCAGTACCCAGCTTCCTCAAATCCAACTGCTGCAAAACAAGCTTCTCTTCGGGTGTGTATTGTTTCAAAATTGCTGTGCGCAGGCGTTCATATGTGGGCAGCTTCTCCAGCGCTGCCCATGTCAGAGCTTCTTCGTCATCTATTTCAGTCCTCGAGCCCGATGCCCGCTGAAATACATTGTCTACCCTAGATCCGCCTGCGCTTATCCTGCCGGAGTTGCGATAGTTCATGATGGACTGCGCCATCCTGCACAGCAACCCAAAACCAGCACGCCGCAGGCCTTGTTTCACAAAATGGGCTCGTGAGATCACGGCTGCATCACAGCCAAAAAGCTGAGCAATGCTCTCTCGATCGATCACTCGCTCTCTCTCTCTCTCTCTCTCTCAAGCTTTCTGTGTTGCAATAGACGGTACAGGTATCATCAACTAACAACTAAGTGGAATCTACCTAGTCCGTATTCTCTCACGTGCGATTCATGGCCTATCTAATTGCTTCCGTATTTGCTGTTTGGCTATGAAGGAGGTTGAAACTGAATTATATTCCTACAAGAAGAAAAAACTACTCCTTGTTTGTGTCAATCACTGAAGATGCTGAATCCCTGTCTACACATAGCAAGGTGGCGGGGGGAGCATGTTTTTGGCCATTTGTATGCAGTTTAAGAAGTGGAAGCCAACATCAGGACATCAGGACATTCGGGCAGCTTTTATCAAAAAGAGAAGCTATTCTACAATCATTTCAATCTAGTCCTAATATATATCTTTTTGCATCGCGATTGCTTTCTAACTTTTCTCTAAAGTTTCCTTTTCCTCTGCATCTACTAAGCGCAGCCTTTGCCAAAGCTAACAGCTTCCCCTACAAACCGCATTCACAATACCCAGTGCATTGACAATGCACAGGCAGAAAAGGCCAGCTGCCTTTCAAGAAGGTTTTGAGCAACACTGCCTTGCCTCAGCCAATCCATAAATTCCAAAGTGAGTCCAGTCTGAGACAAAAATACTAGTTACTTTCCAACCAATTTATGTTTAAGCATCCATAAAGCCTTTGGAAGCAACTACAGCACAGAAAGCGGGCAAAAAACCCTTCCTTGAAGGTTGTTGGAGCCTGGAGCTGGTCCACCCCACCTCCCAACCCACATCAATCTATCGTCACAAAAATCATATCTAAATATCCAGCACACAGTCCCTCATTATTAATCACATTGAAAAGTAAGTTGAGCAGCAGGAATGACATGCAAAGGTAATGAATGGAATCTGGTATTACGTGCAAAAATAGAGTTAGACTTTCTCTAGAAGTATGAGGAGGAAAGCGATGGGAACGAGCGGAGGAGACGCAGATAAGTGTAAGGGTGACGAATCACGATGATGAAGAAGTGGAGGTGCACACTCACTGCCAGTTTTCTATGGTAAGAACAGGATGGGTCTCTTCAAAGTCTGGAAAATTTAGAATATCTCTAAAATATTTCAAAGATAATGACCTAGAATAATTAAGAATATGAATGGCATATTATAAAGAGAGGAGACTAGAGCAGGATTTGATAAAGAGAGAGTGGACTTTTTAGGGTTTCAACGGGGGGAAATGGCGATGTAGTGAGAATCGTGTGTTTTGTTGCTAGCTTCGGTTGGTTGCTTCTATCATGTATTGTTATCGTGAATGAAAGTGAAAGTTGTCAAGTTGCAATTGGAAGCATAATTGGAAGTTCATATACAGGCCTAACTAATACAACATACCATTATCTCCACCCTACCCTTGGGAAAACGTATTGGAGCAATAGATTCGACAAGGCAGTTGCCCGACGCACAATGATACATCATACAATCTCATGTTTTTCACCATCTCCCAAGCCTCCTCCACTCATCCCACATTCAAGGTTTGTGAATTTGAATGCTTAGGATACTACAGAACGACACATTATGTCCCTGGCGCAATGAAACTTATAACTATTTGGATATTTGTTTATTTATCCCTAACAACTAAAGATAACATGATATGCACTTATAGCAACCTCGGATCACCTGTCACATGTGGAGTTACATTCCCAATAAAATAGTGCTTCCCTTGCGAAGTTAACTTACAAGCACAAGCCCGGTGAGGCGCAAGCCTAGGAAGAACGAATTTAATTTGCTTGTCAAGTCCTTCAATTAGAGCATAATGCCATGTATCGTTGGAAAACACGAGGCATTGTAGATTCACGGGCCCCTGGAACCCATGCCCATTTTCTAGCACGAGCACGCTATCCTAAGAAAGAAAAAGAAAAAAATGAGCGAAAAGAGAACAACCGAGCAATCTGTAAAGATTAAGAACAAGCAAAAAGACCGACCATTGCGGTAATTGCCAAATCCATTAGTCAGGGGACCTTGGCCCAAATGCAATCCCTTTATGACCGTCGTCATTCACACCCATGGAAATACCTTACGTAAGCCACAAACTTTGAAACTGACATAATTAACCCACTTTCTTAGAATCGCGGGCTATTGATAAATCAGACAGGGAAAGGGAGAAATAATAATTATAGCCAATTGGGGATGGGAAACACGAAGTGCATATCATGACCTGGCACCAAATCAGTAAGATTATGAAATCTGGGAAATCTTCAAGAGGTAGATCAGTGGGATCATGGGTATGTCTGTCAACTAAGCTCATAAGCAATCTAGTTACCTACACCAGAAGACCACAAATGAAATTCACTCTTAAAGAAAGTACCCCATCCTTCATTCGGAATTGGTAATCAGAAGACCTCGTGCACTTCATTATTAGAGCCAACGACTACGAGATGTCAAATTTTAGAGTTTAGGACTCATTTTGATCCACAAATGATCAATAAGAGTGATTGGTAGCTTGGGATCTTGATCTATATCAAGACTAGCATCCAATTCTAGCTTCTACTTGACAATTTCTAGTGATCCAAGCAAGAACAATAAAAAAATGATGATCAAACGGCTTCACACGTGTGAAGTATTGTCACTGTACTGCCTGATAACAAAAAATCAGTTTACTTAAGAAATACAAAGCATTCGTTCACAAAGAATTACCTTAAGAGAGTGAAAACACAATGATAGCTCCCAAACAAATGTTTCTCAAGATTAACCTCTCAATGGATCCATCATGGATCAAGTACACAATCATGATAATCTCTCTCTAGGCTGCTTCCAGCACGTGTGGGACGTGTGTTGCTTTTTTGGAAAGCCAAGACACTATGCCATTGCAAAGAAAGGTAACAAAAGCACTTGTGGACCTCCTATCCACCTTATCACCTGCAAAATCAACATCCGAATATGCCCTCAAAGCAAGGTTAGATCCATGATACAAAATGCCAAAGTTCTTGGTGGCCGAGTGATAAATTTTATAGTTTTTAGGACAATAATGATTGTACTTAACAATCATAGAGAGTTATTGGTTTTTAATCAATGGATCTATCAAGTTCTACACATTAGACCTTGATCTAGATTCACTACACATGGATTTAAGCAAGAGCAATGGATCAACACATCATAAATTAGTGAGAGTGGCCTCAAACGTGTGGAGTACTGTTCACAGTACGGCCTGCACCTGAAACAACAAGTACAATAGTCCTAGATAGCAATCACTCATAGAAATCACAAGACAAATGACTAGAAATCTCACAAAAGTGTAGAATGCAAAAGTCTCATCAATCTTCTTAGCAAAATGATGATCCTTTTATGGATCAAGTACATCCACGAGTCTGGTACAGTCCAGCAGGTCTTCACATGTGTGAAGAGTGCCACATCACTCAGATCTATCCATTTGATCCATCCTTGATCCTTATCCAAAAGTTGACCGTCTAGAATATGGCTAAAATCCAAAAAGCTAGTCTCCTAGAATATAGGAATATTCCCTACAAAGTAGGATCTAAGAAAAATGGTCAACTCTTATCTTCTAGTACTCTATACACACGTGTGAACATCCACTTGCCATGTGGGAGCATTTACTCATGCACATGCAAGGAAAGGCTAATTTCTAGGTGACCAGTCAACTTGACTAAAAAACTAGTCATATCGTGTTCACTCTAACTAGATTGATACAAAATCAATTTAGATATATACAAGTATGAAAAGTACATCCTTTCACACGTGGGAACAGGCTCCACACGTGTGAAATCAGATCATCAACATTATTCTAATGTTTGATGACAAACCAATAGATTTTGCACAGATTGGCTTACCTTACCTACACTATAACTTAGATCAAGTCTAGTTATAGTAAGATAGATTAGGGAGCCTACAAGTCTTCTATATAGTGTGATGTCCTCAAAGGATGCTTCATCATCACCATTAGAGACTTTCACATCTTACTCCATAGGAGTTTCTACTCCTTTACAATCTTTCATTTCAAACTTTTCTAATATAGAAGAAGCATATTTGGATTGACAAATAAAACTCAAATCTTTACCTCTTGATACTTCTATTCCTAGTATGAAATGAAGAACATCAAGATCCACCATTTTAAACTCTTTAGACAATGCTATTTTCACTTCTTGTATACCATCATGATCATTTCCACTAAGGATAATGTCATCTACATACAAAATGAGAATGATGACTTTACCATCATTGAATCTTAAGTACAAAGAAGGATCATAAGCACTTACAACAAAATTAATAGAGTTTAAGAAAGCATTCAACCCAGAGTACCAAGTAGGTGCTTGCTTAAGCCCATAAAGGCTTCTTAGCAACAAACATACTTTTCCTTCTTGATCTTCTTTGATGAAGCCCTCGGGTTGCCTCATAAAGATCTCCTCTTCCAAATAGCGATTTAGAAATGCATTAGTCACGTCAAGTTGAAATAGAGGCCAATTGATAGTAGTTGCAAAAGAAATGATCAACCTTATGGAAACTAGTTTAGCAACAGGAGCAAAAGTTTCATCAAAGTCTACTCCCTTGGTTTGCAAGAACCCCTTTGCCACTAGCCTTGCCTTGTATTTGTTGATGCTTCCATTTTGGTTGTACTTCAATCTATAGATCCATTTGCACTCAAGTGGTCTTCTTCCATGAGGAAGATCCACAAGCTTCCATGTATGATTCTCCATAAGAGCATCATACTCTTTTTGCATGGCATCCCTCCATTCTTGTGACTTCGTGCCAACGGGGTTGGCTCAGTTGGTTAGCTTGACATTCAAAGTTTCTTTGGTCTCAGGTTCGAGCCTCCCCTTGGAAACCAAGAAGCATTCTTGTGACTTCATAGCATCTTCAAAACAACTCGACCCATCAAACATAGATGTTAGAAAAGTGTAAGAGGTAAGTGAATGAAGATCTTCCCTTTGTTCACCTTTGTCAACATAGGTGAGCCTTGATGGCTCGGCCTTCCTTCTTGTAGACCTTCTTGGAGCTCTCGGTTCTTGAGGTGGATCCTCAAGATCTTCATCACATGTAGGCTCCTCCTCAAATCTTGCAAGATCCTTTAACTCTTTTTAGTGATAGGATTATAGACTCTATATCCCTTGCTATTTTCAGCATAACCAACAAAGATTCCCTTTATGGCTGTAGGATCGTCCTTCTTTCTTGTGTCTAATGATTGAAAAACATAGCAAGTAAATCCAAAGATTCTAAGATCTTTGAGATTTGGCTTCTTACCAAATAGAGCCTCATAAGATGTTATGCCTCCAATGGGCTTACATAGCAATCTATTACATAAATAAGTTGCACAAATAATAGCCTCTCCCCAAAAAGACTTAGGTAGAGATGAATCTTGCCTTAAAGCCTTTGCACACTCACAAAGAGTTCTATTCATTCTCTCGGCTATACCATTTTGTTGAGGACTATAAGTACATGTAAGCTCTTTTTTTAATACCATTGTATTTACAAAACTCTATCATCTTGGTGGAGATATACTCTCCACCATTATCACTCCTCAATACTTTTACTTTAGCATCAAGTTGATTCTCAACTAGAGTATTGAACTTTACTAGTTTTGAACTAGACTCAAACACTTTATTTTTGGAATCCAAAAGTTCAATCCAAGGTATCTAGAGTAATCATCAATAAAAGATACATACATTAATGCACCTCCATTAGATTCTTGAGAAAAAGAGTGCACATCACTATGAATGAGATCTAATGCTTTAGTAGATCTAGTGGAAGAGTTAACAAAAGGTAGCTTGTGTGCCTTTGAGAGGCTACAATCTTCACATCTTTTTCCACACTTTGAGAGTGTCTTTGGAAGGCTGAGAGCAAGATCCTTGGTGCATAGCATCTCCATTGATTTGAAGTTGGGATGGCCCAACCTTTTATGTCATAGCTCCACTTGATTGAGCTCCTCCTTAGCCATGTTCACACTTCAAGAAAAACATTAGCATCAAGCTTAAAAAGCCATCCTTGCTTGAATCCCTTTACAATTCAAGTATCATTCATCATTATGGAGCAAACACCTTGCTTAAAATGGACATCTAAACCATCATCCATCAATTGTCCTTATAAAGACCCTAAAGGATTGCTCTTAAGATGAGAATAGGAGAACACAATAGAAGAGAGTATGGAGCCAAACCGCCCAACCAATCCTAGATCAAACCTGGATCTAGCCCCAAGCCATGCCATGTGAAGCAAGAGGAGAAGAGAGAAACTGGTAACCTAAACCCAATATGTCGACGGGAGAATCCCTACCTCATTATATAGAGAGTAGAGTCATGTGCATGTAACCATGCAATCCCCATGCAGGTCAACTATAAATAGATCACATCTCTTCATGCAGTTCTCCTGCCTATATCCGTCACACAGACATGCAATACTCCATATGTCTCAATTAGAGTGTCTAGGTCCTCTCAAGGTAATTAGTCACAAACTAGCCTTGACATGGAATTAAA
This sequence comes from Diphasiastrum complanatum, assembly GCA_029204225.1. Lineage (NCBI taxonomy): Eukaryota > Viridiplantae > Streptophyta > Lycopodiopsida > Lycopodiales > Lycopodiaceae > Diphasiastrum > Diphasiastrum complanatum. The sequence continues at coordinate 124,853 of CM055100.1, forward strand.
CCATGGCATGACCAATAATCTCGAACACTGGAGGGCCGGTCTACCATATTAGGACTATTCCAGGTCCTTAATCGAATATGGCCATAACATACTTCCCTCCTTAAACTGCTTCTATCCTTAGAAGCTCCTTAAAACAAGAAAGAATTACAGAATAGTTCCTTTAACTTTCAATATTAACCTAGGAAATCATTATCCTTAGTTTGACTTTCATATTAAACAAGTACTCAAAGATAAACCAATTTCCAATCGTTAATCTCTGTTCTGGAGTACGACTAAAGTTTGAAAAATACACTAAGCAATAAATTTCTCAACTAGGTTATACTCAACACAAGCTAGTAATATCACTTTCATGTAAAATACTTACATGAACCACTGAGTTAAATATTCTCTAACTTAGGAGATTAAAATTAAAGAAAATAAATAATAATTACAGTCTGAAATTATCCACAAACTCTGGCAGACAATTTATAAAAACTTCCAAGTACAAACATCCTTAGAATCCAATTCTAAGATATGATAATTCATTCAAATATAATCTCTAGGAGAATCATTAAGATATAGAATGATTAAAACTCAACTCCCAGAATTACAAATACTCTTTTGAGTTAAATGCTCCTATTCCTAGCACCAAATGCAAGAAAATAACATTCATTCAACTTAATAGACTTGTCTGCCTCCTATGATAACTGGAGATCCAATCAAAAGAAAAAACTGTACTTAAGCATCTACAGACCATATACAATAGCATAATAGCATCCACTAGATAAATTAAATTCTCTACAAGTAAAATAACTTTCCTCGTGAGAATTTCTGTGAGATCCATAGATTCTCAATTAAAATACTGAAGTAGAGAGATTCAAAACACTGATTCGAATTCTTACTCAATTAATAGACCAAGACTTAATCGTCACACCTAAGAATCATCACAATTCCGAATAATCCTCTGACAATAATTAAGTATCTATTTATGATCCGTCAATCATAAATATTTAGATTCGTATGATTCGTCAATCATAATTTTCTGGAATCCAAAACCCATAATCATTTATAAGATATTGGAGTATATGTCCAATCATAACTCAGAAAAAGTAAGAATCATTCCAAAATCTTTTCACTAAGAAAATACTGGATTTAGAAATATTCTTCAACCAGGATTCTTTAACTGAAGTGCAAGATTCAAATTCTAGAAACCACTGGTAATTAAAGACTGAACGCATACCAAAATGACGATCATCTTCAACCACAAAAACTTTAGATTACAATCTAGAATCAAATCTAGATACCCAAAGTCTTGTTGAATATCAATTCAAATTTTATTCTTGGTTTCATTATGATTTGTTATCCAATTGAGCGCTCTGGGATATAATCACTTATGAGCTGAGTCTATTCCTTAACTAAGGAAGACTTTATCCCAAAAATATTGTATATCCAATGCACATAATTTTAACTGATGATCCCAAATGATTCACTAATAATGTGTCTTACAAGTAATATAAAAAACCATCAGTTCCCAGTGAATCCTCATCACACTGATTGTTTTACCAATTAACTTCATCTTGGAGTAATCAACTACTCAAGTTAATTGCCAATGATCTAGAAATCTCAAATGTCTAGGATCAGATCTCAATTATACTAGTATGACACCACATTTAGATCCTCATCCACATTTATAAATTAATCCATGAATCTCCAATCCAAAGATTTGTTAACTCTGCAAGTATCTGTCAAAACAATACTTGATCACATGTTTATGTTCACCGACTAGGTTAAGTGCACCAAATAACCCTAGTAACCAGGAATACACAGAAGATTCATACAAGATTAATCGTGCACATATGTGAATAATCTCACTATGACCCAGTACATAAACACATTTTTATCTGGCAGATTCCTCCAGAACCCACATATGTTACTCACATATCTCACTGAGATCTTGTAACTCAGTTACAAATGATTTTCTATTTCTCGTGAGTAAATAACATATTCGAGAAATCTTTGAGACGAATAACATTTAATCTCAACAGTTTTCCAATCCAACTTACTTCTAATTACATAATTTCATCCACTCAATCAACCGCTCTCTAATCCTACTACTAAACTAAGATTAGGTTGATTCCGTACAGAACTCTCAGACTTAAATTCTGATCAAACTTACTTCTATTCCAATCAAAATGGAATTAGTAACCTTTGACCTTACTGTACTACTTATAGATAATGATTCAAATATTAAACTTTTCAAGTTCCAGATTGTCCACACAATCCCTAAAGAATTCCTCTTATTCAAAAAGGATAAGAGGAATTGTCCAATTAGGTATCTTACTCTGAATCTATCCGAAATTACTTTCAGACCAAATCTCATTTCTATACCATAGTTGGTTCTCTTCCAAAAAACTATGCAACCTACAGATTCCCAAATAGAATTTTATCCCACCACTTCACCCCTCCTTTTAAAGAAATTATAAATTTCAATAAAAGTTAGCTAGAAAGATGGTATATGAAAATATTTAAATCCAAGAAAAGTCAGTAATAAGTGCATTCCACAAAAGGATTCACTCTATTCAACAGGACTTCCCCTTCAAATATTTTCAACCCGAATGACAAAAACTACCATTCCATCAAAATTCATTTATGCAAAAAGAGATATTCTAGGTTTAATAAATTGAAACATTTAAACCATAGAATTTATATGAATTCCATGTCTAGTCACACAAGTAGTAATTTATATGACATAACAGTCATTCAGAATAATAACTTCATGTTGAAAAACATCATATAAACCACTCTGATGTCCTACATTTGAGAAATTACTAAGTAAAGGATTAATTAAGAAAGCGAGAAATAGATTTGAGCCCTCTGATTTTGTAAATAATGAGATACCACATTGGGATCTAGATTAAATCTCAAAATTTATCAAAATACCCCACATTTGATCAGACGGTTTTATTTTTTCCATATCGCGACTAGGTACTAAAACACACCATTGATCATCAAATCTTTACAGTCCTAGAATTCCCTTTCCAAAATTACTGATGTCTCATACCATCAACTTTTCCTTCCAGAAAATCCTTAACCGCCTTATCTGATATTCTAAAGATCCATTGATCATCTAGTTGTCTTATAATCCATATAGGATATTATCTCTTGTTCCCTTACTTTGGAAAATTCATTATTTGGATGACTAGCATGCCTATCAGATGGATACCACAAATCCACGTCTGATCCTGTGACTTAAACAGAATAATTAACATGGTTCAATATTACATTCTGATCTTTTCTGGTTAATGAATAAGCTTCAAATCCCCTACTGATGCATCAAAATTAGGGACAAGCTTCTATCAACTAATAGATCCAATGTAATCCAAGTATCAGATTCCACTTCTAACATCACAATTGACATCCAAAACTACGGACTCAATGGTCACAAAGATCAAGCTAATTGTGTCTCTCTCTGTACTTGCATTATCACGCTCAACGTTCAAGCTGCAATTATCACTTCAAGCCTTTGTACTCACTGTTGATATTAATCAGCGTGCAATTTTCTCCTACTACTGTATCGTTCTTTGCGTATTTTGTTTGAATCGTTCATCTTGAATACTTCTGCTGCTAATTGTGGGGCTTCCAATCTATCAACCACGCTCGCTCAAGCTTCCACTGCCAGTCCCGTCATTTTATGACAAATATCAAATAGTCCACGTCTGGGTTTATTTGTTTCCACACAGAAGGACCCATTTCTTGGAACAACAGAAAGCATAAATAAATTTCGTTGTCCTCTACAGAATATGAATACATTGCAACTACATCAGCAATGAAGGAGATCATATGGCTTAGAAGGTTGCTTCAGAATTTGCAATTTTTGCAAATCGGCCCTACCATACTTCAGGGCAACAATCAGAGCTATATAGCTCTATCTCTGAACCCATGAACTCATGCTAGAATCAAGCACATAGAGGTTCAGTTTCATTTTCTTAGAGAGAAGCTTCAGAACAAGGATGTTGTAGTAAGCTACCGTCCTATAGACCTATGTTGGTTGATATTCTGACAAAACCATTGTCAAGAGAAAAACATTCTACTTTGGTAGGATTGTTGTCTCAATTTAGATTCAGATTTGTAGCAGTAAGCTTAAGGGGGAATCACTCTCTCAAGAATCTGCGGATTTTTTGCTTTTGTAGATTGGATCTTCTGTAGATCAAAACACTATATAGGTTAATATACTTGATCAATTCCAGAAATGATCTAACTTATAGACAATTTACAGAAATATACGCAAGTGTCTAACAGGCAGAAACCACAACGCACCGCAAACACCACCACAAGCTACGACCGAAGCACTGTAGGAAACCGCCAAGGCACCACCCAAAGACACCATGCGGCTATGCTCATGAAGTAAACACACCGCCAAGGCACCGCAAGGGGTCCTGCTTACAATTAGCATGCGAAGTGGACAACACCGCCAAGGCTTCATCGAGGCACCACCAACGAAGGGAAACGAACCGCAAAGGCACTGAAAAAGAGTAGCCTGCGGTCAGCAGGCTGTGACTGCGACTTATGAAGGAGAAGGACTGCAAAGGCACCGCAATAGCCTAGCTTGCGGTCAACATGCGGTTGCGATAGCACCATATTCTCATGCTCGTAGCACGTGCAAAGGAGATCCTTTGCTGTACTTGTTTACGTCTTCACGCTCCGCTAATAACTGATCTAGGATCTGGTTGAGATTTTGGATGTGAAATAGCACTCTTTGAGAAATATTCTCTCTTAGAGGATAACCAAGTTACAAAATTCTCGGTTATGAAAGTGTTGTGTACAGATCAGGAGTTATCTGTAGAGATATGCTATGTAGTGAATCTTTGTGGGATCATCTAAACCTTTTGTACAAACTTTCAATCCTTTGGATCTACAAAGTATTCTATGAACTAAGTTTATTTGCATGCATAAACTAGTTTTTTGTACATAGGCATATTGATGAGAATTATGTTTGAAACAATTTCTCGCTGGGTTATAGTAATTTCTCATTGAAAATTGCTTAGTAACCTATAGTTGATTTAGAATCAGATTTAATGTGGTGTTTTGGTACCACACTGAGACATTTAAACATTTTCTAAATCCGATACAGCTAACCGAGTCAGAAGCGTTACTTCTGAGTTAGTTGTTGTAAATCAACAATAGAAATCTTACTTATGGATATTATTGTTGAAATGTATTGCTTATAAGTCACAACATTTATGAGTCGTTTAGATTCATTTACTGATGGGTGTGCATAGAATACATGAAAACTTTTTGGGTCTTATCTTTTCCCGTTCGCAAATGATGGAATGCTACCCCGGAAGACTCAGGAGAGTTGGATAGTTGTTTGCCAAAAGTTAGAACTTCTCGTAATGAGGTTCCGGTAAATCTTAAATTATTCTAGATTAGAACTAAAGAGGAAAATCTAGACGTATTCTAGATTAAGACCCTAACTTTGGAATGACACTTTGTGCCATGTCTAAAGTAAGGGCGTTTTTTAGATTACAATCCTTATATTGGCACCATGTGTGAGCTGTAAAAGTCTGGAAATTTCCGGATGGAAAGGACTTTCAAGAACAACTCATGTGTCTTTTAAGAATTGTAATGCATTCTCATGATGTACTCTTATGATTTGGTATGGTTTTGGGAATTTGGAGGGTTGGGATTGTTGAATCTTAACTCAGATTCTAGGATATACCTAATCCATAAGAAAAGATTGTGATTGGTAGATTACCTTAGATGAATTAATGAGATAGTGGAATTTTGGTAATGACTGGCCACCTTACCAAATCGACTATATTTATTTGGGTAAAGACCATGTAATTATTTGAGTATCTGTTTTGGCTTTACGGATTACCAAAGTGGCATTATGAACATTTGTGATTCGAAGTTCGCTGGTCACTTTTGGTCGGCTGTATTTGCTAAACTAGAGATGACTCTGAACTTAAAGTTCTTCTAATCATTGGTAGTTACCTTCTTTTATTGAGTATAGGACAAGAATCTGATGAATTATGATGAGATTTATCAAGGAGAAACATCGATCAAAGATTCAAAGAGGAATCTGTTATATCGATGATGGACCTGTTTTATGAATCGAAAACGATAGGATATTTAGATATCAGAAATCCTTTATTTATAGAATAGGCAATCCTGTAAACCATACCATCAGTATGATGGCTTTACTGATTCACATACTCCTGCAAACACTGTTAGTTTGCCAAAAAATCCAGCATAAACCTGTGAATCACCAAGAAAACGCCATGCAGATCCTGCAAGAAACCACCAACACTCACAACCAGTGATTAATCTTTTTTGTGCTTCTTTTTCTACTTTTCCTCTGATTCAAGCCAAAATGGCTCATTAAAAAGCAAAAGACAGCCAACAAAACCACCTAAATCACTGTGTAATGAACAAAAAGCCGTAAAAACCAGCATTCACTCCTATTGATCCAAACTGAAATTCACTTCCTAAATACCAGTTTGAAGTGCTTGAAAAACCGAATTGATTGTATATACCACACAATCGATTATACTTCAAAAAAGAAATTTACAAGAAGAGGAATTTGAATTTTTACCACTTGTTGCTACTCCACTGATTTCTCAAAACAATGTCGAGATTCTATATCACAAAACGGAAAACTCCAACACAATTCGAGATTTCCTTTTGAACACTAATCAATGGCAAAATAGTGCTTAGAATTGGCTCTGATACCAATATAAACTCCTCAATCCAAGGATCCTATTCTAGGCATGCCAATCACAAGCAACACAAAGGAACCTGATGGTGGACAAACCAACCCAACCAAACCTAGATCGAACGGATCTAGCCCCCAAGCTATGGATCAATCACAAAGAGGAGTATGCATCACACCAGCAGCATCATGCCATCGGTCATGCTATCAAGCATACACTAGTGAGAGCCCAGCATGTATACTTATACCCTCCAAGGCCCATGCACCACTAGTAGTGCACTGTGACACCTCATTGGACACCTCTGTAGCCTATCTGGGCCATGTCATCCAGTTCCCCAATGCTCACTGATAGACCCATAGAAATCCACCATCAAGTATTTAGGCCTACAACCATTAATTATGACCATGTACACATAAGGGCCCCAATTCCCTTATAGTCACAATTAACTTACCGGTTGTTGGTCTACTGGTCTCTAGCGTGGACACGCTACCCGAGACCAATCATGGGCATGACAAGCGATGCCTAGTTTGTAGGTTAGTTTACTGTCATGATAACTATAACATTTTAGGCATCTTTATTAAAACTTAGAGCTAGCGCTCATAAGAAGATTGCAGTACCCCCGCCACTAGACACCAAAGCTCCTTCGCTCTCAAAGATCTATTGTCCACCCAACGAGCTATTAAAACAACTTCACAGGCCAGCGAGCTTTCTCTCTCTCTCTCTCTCTCTCTCTCTCTCTCTCTCTCTCTCTCTCTCTCTCTCTCTCTCTCTCTCTCTCTCTCTCTCTCTCTCTCTCTCTCTCTCTGACATAGTTTAGAGATGACAACAGAACTTCCTAAATTCTGCAGACAAAACAATGCAGGCTTAATATGATAATTTATTGAAAAGTAAATAAGAAGTGGCTACGGTTGTGTTTGAAAATGAGACTGGTCTAGACATTTAGAATAATCTTATTTAATGAGTATAAATGCGTAGGATGGCACGTGAAGCAGCTAGATTTTGAATATGACAAATCCCTTGATAGAACAAACTACCAGAGGACCTTCAGCTGCTTTGGAATTCCTAAAGGAAGAGCGCAGGCAGCGATGCTGCCTGGAAATTTTTGTGCTCCATAAGGATGAGCATAAGCTCTCTCTCTGGATTGTCAGCAATGCGCTATGAGGGGTTGTAAAGATCAGCGAGTTCCTATAACACCACCTCTACTGGCTGCCAACAGACACCAAAGCTCCCTCATGAGTTGGAGCAAGTTCAACAGGGTGTTCATAGAAATGTAGTTGATTCAGCCACCATTGCGAGTATTGATGATGACACTCCTCTTGGAGTAGATGTTGATTTGCCTGTGAGAGGGTTAGAGTTTGAGGAGGATGTTACACCGAGCAGTTTGGGAGTAGGGTCGATCACACAGGTCTGCTCACCTATGAGAGGAGTAGAGTCAAGAGAGGCAGTTTTGTTGACATCTTTAGGTGCAGATTCAACTTTTGTAGAGGTGGTTACGCCCGAGGAGGTGCGTAACAACACCCGTCGTATAGGACACCTGAGGCCGAGTCTAGATCAACTAGGACTAAAAGGTTGAGGCATAGATATTATGTGAAGAGGAGGTTTTTAGGTAGGGGTGGTCCACCAGCACGTTGTGTTACATCCGAGGAGGTGCATAATCACCCGTCATATAGGACTCTAGAGGCAGAGTCTAGATCAGCTAAAGCTAGACGACAGGGGCATAGATTTCAAGCGAAGAGGAGAGCTCTAGATAGGGTTGGTAGGTTATTTGAGGTGGGCAGATCACCCTCGACTCCATCCCATCATGATTTGGGACGGATGGAGTTTGCATGGGTAGTCACAGAGCTGTCACCATTCGATAGTTTTACTGTTATCATTTACATGTTCGTGTAAAGCAGGTTTCACCGATCTATCTGGGTGGAAGGCTGCTACAAGAGTATGCGTGTGACATGATGGCAAAGATGGTGCAAAATAACATGAATCACTACTACAATAATCAGCATAGTTTTCGTAGAGAAATTCGTAGTGGTATTGTTGATGTCGTGGGAGCTCATTCCTCTAGCGACATAGGAACGTGTTTAGTGCTTCCATCTTCATACATCGGTTCACCGCATCATATGCATCAACAATACGAATGAAGATGCTATGGCCGTCGTTAGGGAGTTGGGTTCTCCCGATTTTTTACGACGAACCCAAATTGGTTGGAGGTGAGGAGAGAGTTGTGATTCCAACAAAAAGCTGCAGATAGGCCTGATTTGGTATCGAGGGTTTTTAGCATGAAGCTTCAGCATTTGATCGACCTACTGAAGAACGATGGTATTTTTGGGCGCATTATAGGGAGGCTGCATGTCGTGGAATTCTTGAAGAGAGGATTTCCTCACGCCCACCTTTTGATTATATTGGAGGAGCAGAGCAAACCCATCATGGTTGGAGATTACGATCGTATTGTGTGTGTAGAGATTCCTGTGAAGGAGGAAGATTCGGAATTGTATGAGATAGTGAGAACATGTATGATGCACGACCCATGCGGAACAGCTTAACCCTTCAAAGGTTGAAGTTGACATTGAGATATTGAACGTGGATCAACGAAAGATTTTCGACCGTGTAGTACATGAGCATGTTGTTTGGAGAGTGGGTGGAGTGTTTTTTGTAGATGGTCCGGGTGGTACAGGCAAGACGCACCTTTATAGTGTCATATTGTCGTACGTGTGTACACAAGGGTGGATAGCATTGGTAGTTGCATCGAGTGGGATTGCTGCATTGTTGATGAAAGGTGTAGAGTAGACAACACCAGTCCGATTGAGTTTGTAGCAATGCTTAGTCCCAGTGCACAACCAACATTGAGTTGACCAATATTTGAGTAAAATAAGATGTTGCTTCCCTCGATTCGTAGAAGTAATTTTGAATAATTGTAGTTTTGTGTGTGAATCAAAGAAAGCGTCGTTTGGAGACCCATGGTTTTCATATTCTTGCTCCGTTTTTTTCACAAGCATTTCAAGATTTTGTTGCTTGGATTGTACTTCGTCAAATCAAGCTTTCAAAGTTGTTGTTTCTATTAATTTCTTCATAGCTTAGCTCCTCGAGGCATGCCAGCTTTTGAGCATGGCATTTCGGCTAAGTTAATGGGGCTCTTATGTATGGTGCATTTAAATGGCCAGATTTCAATGAGTAGGATGCACCTATTTATCAACTGTGGTGTTTATCATGTGTCCGAGAACTATGATTTCACTTGAGCTGATATGCTAATATCAAAGGAAAGAACGTCTCTTACTCTCTTTGGGTACAATCTCCTCATAGTAGAGATGTCAACTCAACAGGGTTGGCTTAGTTGGTTAGCTTGGCATCCAAAGTTTCTTTGGTCCCAGGTTCGAGCCTCCTCTTGGAAACCAAGAAGCATAGTAGAGATGTCATGGAAAATAGTCCATGCTATGCATGATGAGGTTGATGGTCTTAAACTTTACTGTTGGTCCCTGTAGAGTTTAAGATTGCACTTATTTTTGCCAATACCTTTTTTTGACATGTAATAAAAAAAATGCGAGGAAAGACGTGGGGCTATATATGGGGGGGGGGATGACAAAAAGAGATGAGGGGGAGTGGAAAGAAGGGATGATAATAAATGTGAGTGGGTTTCAAAGTGGTGGTGGGAAAAGGGAGAAGGGTGTAGGAGTTAGAGCCCAGAGAGAGAGAGAGAGAGAGAGAGAGAGAGAGAGAGAGAGAGAGAGAGAGAGAGAGAGGAACTAGAGGGGAAGAAGAGGTAGAATCATGGGTGGAATTTATGGAGACTCGAAATTCTTTTAGACTCGAAATTTTTGGAGACTCAAAATTTTGTGAGACTCGAAATTTTTTTAGACTCGAATTTTTTGACTCGAATTTTGGGAGACTTGAATTTTTTGAGACTCAAATTTGGGGAGACTCGAATTTGTAGACTCAAAATTTTGGAGACTCAAAATTTCTGGAGACTTGAATTTGAGAGATTCGAATGTGGGAGACTCGAATTTCTGGAGACTCGAATTTTTTGACACTCGACTTTTTGGAGATCCAAAATTTTGGAGACTTGAAATTTTGGACTCCAATTTTTTGAGACTCCAAATTTTGGAGACTTGAAATTTGGAGAATCAAAATTTTGGGAGACTCAAATTTTTTTGACTCAAATTTTGGGAGACATTTTTTGTGACTCGAATTTTGGGAGACTCGAAATTTTGGAGACTTGAATTTTTTGAGACTCGATTTTTTGGAAACTTGAAATTTTGGAGACTCGAATTTTTGGAGGCTCGCATACGAGATTTGTGAGATTGGCCATTATCCAAATCATCGGCCGCCACCTAAATCAGCCGTCAACGACATACTGAAGTTCCAAATCATCGGCCGTCACCTAGATCAACCGCCATTGCTCGTCAACGACTGATAATAAAAAATAGATGTACTTTGGCTCGTTGGCTTTGGCGATGTTAGAAAATGGGCAATGGAAGCTGCAGGAAGAAAATAATGACCATCGGCCATAATCCAAATTGTCGATCGCCCATCATCGACTGTCCATCGCATGAGAGAGGTGTCATGGCAAGCATAAACCAAGGAGTTTGGCTATTTGATTCACAAACAGCCATAGTATCTCTACTAAAAGATAATGACACACACACACACACGACACACACAACAATTCGACCAAATTTGGCCAAGTCGACCAAATTTGACCAAGTTCGACCAATTTAACCAATTTGGCCAAATTGACTTGGCCAAATTTGAAAAAATCGATCAAAGTCGGCCAAGTCGACCAATTTGATCAAATTTCACGAGAGTCGAAAAATCTCTTTTTTACAAGGATGACATTGGATCAGATTTTTACCATTGTGTCAGATTTTTACCATTGGGTCGGATTTCTACCATTGGGTCGGATTCCTACCATTGGGTTGGATTTTTTTCATTTGGGTCGAATTTTTACCATTGACTCGAATTTTTGGAACGACTCGAATTTTTCCAAAGACCCGATTTTTTCCAAAAAAGACTCGAATTTTTCTTAAGACTCGAATTTGTGGAACGACTTGTTTTTTATGAAAAGACTTGAATTTTTTAATGACTCAAATTTTCTGAACGACTCAAAATTTTCCAATGATTCGAATTTTTTCAATGACTTGAATTCTTTGAATGACTCGAATTTTTGGAAAGACACGAATTTTTCAATGGCTCGAATGTTTCAAACGACTCAAATTTTGGAATGACTCAAATTTTTTTAGAGACTCGAAATTTTCAAATGGATCGAATTTTTCCAAAATATCAAATTTTTTCAATGACTCAAATTTTTCTAATGACTTGAACTTTTCTTAAGACTCGAATTTTTTTATGGAAAGATTCGGATTTTTAAACGACTCGAATTTTCTGAACGACTCAAAATTTTCCAATGACTCGGATTTTTGAACGACTCGAATTTTTTCAATGACTCGAACTTTTCGAACGACTCAATTTTTTGGAAAGACTCGAATCTTTTCAATGACTCAAATTTTTTGAGCAACCCGAATTTTTTGAAAGAGTCAATTTTGTCCAAAAAGACTCAAATTTTTGAAAGACTCGAATTTTGGAAACGACTCAATTTTTTATGGAAAGACTCAATTTTTTGAGCGACTTGAAATTTTCCAGAGTCTCGAATTTTTCCAAAAAGACTCGAAATTTCGAAAGACTCGAATTTTTTTTAAGACTCGAATTTATGGAACGACTCTGTTTTTTATGGAAAGACTCGAATTTTTGAATGACTCAAATTTTCTGAACGATTCGAAATTTTCCAATGACTCGAATTTTTCGAATGACTCGACTTTTTGGAAAGACTCGAATTGTTCGAACGACTCGAATGTTTGGAATGACTCAAATTTTTCCAATGGATCGAAATTTTCCAAAATATCGAAATTTTCCAATGACTCGAACTTTTCTTAAGATTCGATTTTTTCCAAAATATTGATTTTTTCTTAAGACTCGAATTTTTTCAAAGACTCAAATTTTTTGAATGTCTCCAATTTTTTCAAAGACTTGAATTCTTTCAATGACTTGTTTTTTTTTTCCAAAGGATCGAATTTTTTCAAATACTCGAATTTTTTCAAAGACTCGAATTTTTTCAAAGGATCGAACTGTCAACTCAAATTTTTTCAAAGGATCAAAGGACTCTTTGTACTACTCTCAAGTCAAATTTTTCAAAGACTCGAATTTTTTCGAAGACTCGATTTTTTTTTCCAAAGGCTCGAATTTTTTCGAAGATTAGAATTTTTCCGAAACCTTTCATATTTCTTCGAAGGCTCGAATTTTTCCAAAGACTCGAATGTTAGATATTCGAGATGCGAGATCAGTCATCAGCCAAATCATCGGCCGCCATTGCCCGTCAACGACGGGCACTCACAACTAGTATATATATGTGTGTGTGTGTGTGTGCACATTGCAAACATTTCAATGTATTATAAAATATGGACATAAGCATCCAATGTATCCAAGTCAACGAAAGGTTGTTATGGTTACAAACATATGATTCAAGCAAGGTGGGATTGTGCAAATTTGAGCAGAACTTTAGGGCTTGTCCCTAGCATAATAGGTCAAGTAGTAACGTGGAGTGGGCTGGGCCCAAAGCTCAATTACCCTTCTGCACACGTCCAAGGCCGAAGGGTGAGGTGACGCGGTCACGTGGACCTGCTGGGACAAGGCAGCATAGAGATACGGAGGAAGGGAGGGAGCACCCTCGTCTCTTATTGGGATGGATACGATGACGCCCGCCCCAATGCATTACAGCCGCGTGTCCCCACCTTGCCCCCACCATCTGCCAGCCACCTACACACCTTTGTGCAAAGCTCAATATATTACAGAAATTGCGCAATGCTCCACAACGCTCGGGGGCACGCCGGTCACGCACGGTGCTCGGGGAAAATTCGTGCTCCAGCTGCCCGACACCACGTTTGCCCGGCGCCACTTGCGCCTGCCCAGCGCCACCCACGCTGCCTGGCGCCAAGCCGGGGTTCCCGGAACCGCGGGAGCATGTGAAGAAATTTTTTTTTAGCGCCCGGGCAACCCTATCCACGTGTCGCATAGGCAGGGGAGCGGGCGTTACTCCCCCATTCCTCCCCCTCCCGTGCCAATAAAAGCGACTTCGCTCTGCGAACCCTAACATGTTTCTTCTTCTTCTTACTTCTTCGTCTTTCATCCTTCGTCTTTTGTTTCCTTTTGCTCATATTTTTCTCTCAATGGCGAGCGAAGCTTACAAACTGTGAACATGAGTAGTTTGTTATCTTTGTGATGTACAACACAACTTACTTGTCATTCATTCATTTCAGTATGCAGGCGGTGGGTGGTGCTTTCTTAGTTTAAACCTAACCTCTAGGGGGCTGTAAGTTATAAGTTAGAGCTGTCGGTTGAGTGAGTGCGCAAGGCAAGTTTTTGAGTAGATTCAGAATGGCTGATGTGATGGATCTTGCGCCAGAGTCATTGCTGCGAGAGGATCGGCGCAAAGATAGGTCTGTGGATATGATGAAAGACAGAGGGAGCGAGGGCAAGGATCGACAGACGGAGTCGAAAGAAAGGGTCATGGACGATCGGAGGCGCGAGAGGGAGATACGGGAGTCACGGGAACGGCGAGAAGAAAAGGTGGTGCAACGTGAAGAGAGGGACGATCGGCCTCCACGCCGAGAACATCACGAGCGAAACAGTCGCCATGAGGAGCGGATGGTTGTTTCAGGGGCGAATGAAAAGAAAGAGAGGGAAAGGGATCATAAAAGACGCAAGAGTCCCAGTCCTCCCCCTTATCCACACAGAGTTCGTGATCGCCACCCGCTTCCAGTGCGACGATCTCCCCCTTACAAAAGAACACGCAGAGAAGATGAACACGAAGCTGCACGCAGAGGAAGCCCACGTGGCGGTGGCGGCCTGGTATCTGCTGGTGATGGCTTGGGAAGGGTAGCGGGCATGCCAGGCGATCAAAGGTACATTTCACAGAATATATAGTATTCCGCAATTCACAGTTTCATTGGTATGCTTGATAGCACATTTGTTCTGCAGGTATTTATCGCAAGACTTTAGCATATCGATTTTTTTGATACATATTACAATGTAAAGCAATTTGTTTTTCTGTGTTGGAATTTTGCATGATAGACTGGCAGAAGCAAACGCTAGTTTTCGGTTGTATACCTAGATTGTGATTTTTGCAGGTTTGGACTTGATATTTGAAGATGTTGGATCTATCATCTCATGAAGGCTCAAGAACCCTTTTCGAGGCCTGTTTATATAGAATTTCTGATCATTGAGTGACTGCAGTGCAGAGTTGGTGCTTTGCTCTAGGTTTTAGGTTCGAATCTAGATACGTTTTCATTCGTTCCTGGCGGAGTGGCTCCTCACCTTCCCTGAGAGATATTTTAATGGCATGATTTGCCAAAAGTAGGGAGTGATGAGTTTTGAATATCTCTTTTGAGTAGTTTCTGCCAAGTCTTTATATTAAAGGCGGATAAGATCGTGGTGCCTGAGGCCACAGTCACTAGCGATGGTGATGAGATTGCAAATTTCAAGATCTGGACGGTGATGGTTCTGCACTGGAGCTTAACTAAGAGCGCCTTGTATGTGAATATAGTCTTTTATCATTGTAATTAGCTATTATGCACTATAATTTGATGAAAATGCTTCACTTTTTCGAATTTGGTGCTCTTTGTGTCAATTTACCTTTTCATCAAGATTCCCTTTCTACTTAATTTTTGAGCATCACTGTCTAGAAGGTTTTCAAACTTAGTGAATAATGTGAACCTTCAAGCAGATCATTTTTAAAAGATCTGCTTTAAGCTTATTTGCGTAATTTATTCAGGTATGGATACGAGGGAATGGGCCCTTATGACAGACCGGGGCTTTTAGGTGGTAGAAACTCAGCTTCTGCCTACATGGGAGAGGATAGAGCCCACAATCGATATGCTAATTATCGCTCAGGTCCTAGTGGTTTTCATGGTGGACCTCCTGGTAAGTTATCTACCTTATTGAGCTTATGCAACCTTAAAGTAGGATTTTGAAAATCCTAATACTTTTTCTTTCATAAAATATCATCTATTTCTAGACACTGTTTTTTGAAGTGATTGTCACTTAGTTTTGTGTAATGGTCTTGTAGTACATAGTTTTTGGGTACATCTACTTTGATATACTTGATAATCAAAAGGATTGGGATGCTGTGCAGTGAAACTATTTTCCTTATGACTAATTTGTTAGTCCTGAAATTTTTCATGAAATGATTTATGTATCTTAACACTAAGGTCCATTTATATATTGAAAACCTTACATTCTTTTAATTAGCCATTTGCCTTATGTAGCAGCATCGCTTACGTTATGTTTCATGTTAGAGAATCATTGTGCTTTACTTTCTATAGCCACCCTTCTGTCATGCCACAACCATCTAGTAGGCATCAAAATTGTTTTTTTGTCTCTAAATTGTTCATGTAAGGAAGCCCAATGTTATCCCTGATTTTCCGCTAATTTTAAAAAAATTACAAAAATAAGAGTGGTTTTTTTTCCTCTTAAGGTTACATTAAAGAATGGATTGCTTTCAAAATGCCGTTCTGTTTCAGAATGAGCTTCTATGGCAGAGAGTATGGTGTCTTTCCTAAACCAGTAAGTTTGGTTACTGATGTCTAGATTACACTCATGTGTATCTCTGGCGTCTTCATCTGATCATCATTTGAACCTCACATTTTGTGGATTTGACAAATGGATCATATTTATTGCCATTTTTGTCCATCTTAGTGGTGAAAGACATCCTAATCCAACTTTCTATGTTTCAGCTGGAAGTTATGAGTATGATGTGTTTTACATTATGTTAAAGGTTTGACGTACATTAGGTTATTCGAGAATATTGTCGTTATTATCTGGAATTTGAAGCATAGATGCACTACGATTCTGAATTGCGGTCAGAATCGCGATTCGGAAAAAAACCAGAATCGTTTTGTTTTTTGAATTTTTTTTTTGGGCAATATGGGTTTAGATGAAAGCTTTGATTAAGGAAGGATAGACATGATATGAGGGAGCAGCTGCACAATAGGTACTCGAGATGTGTTGGCTTGGCATGTAGTCGTATAAGAGGTAGGTATCAAGGGCATCGGATGAGGCATTTGAATCAATTGGTGCTTGAAGTGGTGGGAGTGCTCAGGGATCGTTCAGAATAGGTAAGACATGTCCTTGGTGGCATGGGACCTGGGTAGCCATGGCTTTTGCTTGGTGGATTGATTGGCGATGCTAGGGCTATCATGCGTTCTATGTTCTATGGTTGGGTGGTTAGTTAAATCTCTAGTACCTTATGGTGTGTGAATAAAAACATGTACAACCGTTAAGGGCACAACAAGGGTATGGACTTGTGTTACTAGATTGAATGTGGAATTTGATTATTTGCTTTGAGAATGATGATTAAACCAGCAAGGCCGTGCTTAATTTGTGAATTTGAACCTGGAGAAGGAAGTATCACGATGGTCTATTGCGTAGAAATCCAAAAAATAAGGCCACTTTGACTTGGAAGGAATTCAAAGTGGGAAACTTGTGAAGACCTTTTACCAAGGGAAATAAGAAAAATATCTAGGTAGAATGGACACCTTGATTTGATCGAAAGGAGAATCTCATAATGATCATGTGGATCGAATATTGCGCACTTGTGAAGACCTAAACTTCCAAGCATAATGAGTATGCTGAGCCAAAAAGAAAGCTCTACTTATGTTTGTGTTTTTCAATTCTAAATGAAATTAATGTTTGCAATCCCAAGGTAATAGGGTTTACTATTGCTACAGCCAAAATATAAACATTTACAAGAAAATCATTTTGGCCATATAATAAGTTTAGAGGACAAAAGAGGAGAAAATTTGAGAACACAAGAAGTCAGGACGAAGCTGCAAAAGGAAAGGAAGCTATTAGAAGAAATTATGGAAAGTTGAGAGAAATGTCACATCTTTAACAACTGTCCTTTAAAAGGTCGACAAGAAGCATTCAATGACTATAAAAAGGGAAATGTAATGGAGCTGCAAACCCAAATTTTCTGAAGTTTTGCTTGTTGATGCCAGAGAAGCAAGCTCTTTTTTTCTCTGATAGAGGCCTTTCCACAGCTGCATTTCCTTTAACTAGGCACAAGGCCTAGGGGTTACTGCTACTTACCAACAGTCCAATATTGAGGCATAACATAAAAACATATCTAATTCTAGGCAAGTTGAAGATTTATATTCAAGCATTAGCTTAGAACTTTTAGTCGATCAGACTGGTGGAATAACTATTGTACTAGGAGCACACTAGACGCGTAAGCGAATGGGATAGTTAATTATGCTGGCACAATTTCATTTTCCATGTTTAACCACATGAAACTACTCCCATGTGAGTTAAGCACATTCATCTAGGCACAGCTATTAAAGAGTGTCAGTGCATAGTTGATGTTTTGTTTAGAAAAAGAATCAGGAGGCAAGTACTGAAGACAAGAAAAGTCTGAATTGCTTTGCCAGAAAACTGCCATCATATGTTACTTTCTTACTGGTCTCCCGACTTTTCAAAGGGAATTTCTCTGCGACTTTCCTAAAAAAATAGGTTTGTCTTGAATTGTGTATTATTTTATGTCAATTGCTAGTTGTGTCATTTTGAGACTGTAACGAGAGATAGCCTCTACCAGAGTGGAAATTTCTTGCAAAATTATGTCAGCTGGAAAATAAATGCGAAACAGATCACAGAGTATAAGGACATTGATGATAATGCCCTTGAAGCCTAGCATCAGTCCAAAAATTACAGAAATGAAATCAGAATCAAATAGTGTTGTTGTTGGCTTATAAACTTTGGTTAAAGAGTGTATTCGAGGAAACTAAGAATGTAACTTTGAAATGCAAATAGAAGCTGTGTGCGATGAACTGTTTTTTTGTGATCTCTTCGGAATTATGTTGTTGTTTCAAGAATTTTAGTCTGGTCATTGATTTCTGACTTTTTTGTAGATTGGCCTGGCCCTGGGCGCACCGGCTTTAGTGACGGGCCTCCTGTTTCAAATAATGTCAGTGGTGTTTCTGGTCGCAGGTACGCCTAAAGTGAATCCTGCAGGGGCCTTAAAGTTCATGCTCTTGATGGGTTTGGATTATCGCTTAGCTCGTTTGCCAGGAGTTTCTTCAACTTCTGGAGCTAGTCTTATCTTAACATTAGACCTATAAATAAACATGTCAATGTGAAAGCAGCACGTAGTTAGTTGTGGCTTTGGTTTAACAAAGTAATGTTTGCAAGAGTGGTGTATAAAGCGATGGTGTTATACATAATCTACTCTTATCTTGTACTAGTCTAGAAATCTGTCGTAACTTACAAAGTTGTCAAGTCACAAGAAGAATGTTTTGATGCAGAACAACTTTGATTGTCTTTTACAGGGAGGGCTTGATGACCTACAAACAGTTTATTGCAGAGCTTGAAGATGATATTCTTCCTGCAGAAGCTGAACGCAGGTATCGCTAAGATGTTGTGTCTTAAACTAGATTAGCTTTTGTTGAGCTTATAACCAAGTAGTTTGGACTTCTGAGATCATTTGACTGTCTACTGTATAGGTACGAGGAATACAAAACTGAGTTTATTTCTACACAGAAACGAGCTTTTTTTGAGCAGCACAAGGATGATGACTGGTAAGACCATATGCTAATGGAATGTAAATTTCCAGTCAATGAAGCTGCTACATCTGAATATACTGAAATCTATTTTTGGCATGTTGCACCATCTGTTGTGATTTATACTCAATATAGATGTTTTTATGCAAAATGTCAGGTTACGAGAGAAATACGACCCATCGCAACTGGAAGCAGTTCTTGCAAGGTTGTTCATGAACTATTGTTGAAGTAAATAGTTGTATTTCAAATTTTGGCTCTGCACATATGTTCCACCTAATACCCCATGAAATAAAGATTTATTCTTGTTTAGTTCAATGTTGTTTCATAATATCTGGGTCTTCTGTGCTGGTTTTGTTATGAAATTTGGCAAGCAAACATTTTTGGTTGCCATTCTTCACTCTGTTCATAGTTTGTTGAGGTCACTACTGTTTAGGTAACTAGTTTTAAGTCTTTTTAATATACTTGGTATGCCACAGGCATGTTGATTCTTCATTTCCGGAAGGAACTTACAGCTGTACTTCTATGTGAATGTAAAATTCTAATGGAGCTTATAAGTTTATTCCCTGAGCAGGAGAATTGAGAACGCAAAAGCTGCATCAAAAGACTTTTTGGCGGAACTTCAAGCTGGCATACTTGATATGTAAGACATAAGCAACCTTGCATGCATGGAATGCCTGTCTAGACCATTGTATTTGATATGAGCTGTTAATTGCAACAGAAAACACGACCTTGATCAATCTGTAAAGTCTGACACATATTTGACAGAAACAAGACCTTGATTGAGGTCTGAAAAGCCAAACAAATTGAGACAAAAGATCTTGATCGATTGTAGCTCCTTCCATTTTAAGGACATGCATGTCAATGTGATGTTATATGACATTTTTTTCTTTTTCTATAGGGGTCCAAATGCCAGTGGCCGTGGAAAGGCTGGGGCTAATAATGACACAGGGATGTCGGATGAAGATGCAGATGTTTCTGGTAAAAGAAGGAAGTCTGTAAAAAACTCAGCAAGGGACAAAGAGTTTGATGCTGCACCCAAGGCACCTGCAATTACTTGTGAACCAAAAAGAATCTCGAAAGATATTGAACAGGTGCAGGCCCTTATCAGAAAACTGGACCTTGAAAAAGGGATTGGACCGAATATTCTAACTTCCTCAGAACAACAGAAACTTGATGCAGACAGGTCTGTCAGTGGGAGTTCGCTTGGACCTATTGTGATTGTGAGGGGTGCAAATCAAGTCAAAGGTTTGGAGGGGTTAGAACTTTTGGATGTTATGCTTTCCTATCTATGGCGTGTGCATGGCTTAGATTACTATGGAATGATTGAGTTGAAAGAGTCTCCAAAGGGTCTGCGGCATGTAAGAACAGAGGGCAAAACTAGTGAAGAAATGACAACGGCTGCGGCGGCAGAATGGGAGAAAAAGCTAGATTCAACTTGGCAAAGTAGGTTGCAAAGCCAAGATCCTGTTGAGGCTATGCTGGGCAGAGAGAAGCTAGAAGCCGCTGCGGCTGAAGCTTTAGACCCACTGGTACGTAAGATAAAAGATGACAAATATGGTTGGAAATATGGCTGTGGAGCCAAGGCGTGTTCAAAGTTGTTTCATGGCCCAGAGTATGTGCACAAGCATTTAAAGTTAAAGCATCCAGAAATTGTGAATGAAGTCATTTTGAAGACTCGGGAGGAGCTTTATTTTCAAAACTATATGCAGTGAGTGGTCGTGCTCTACGTATCACTAATCTTCTTTATTTTTGGTGTTTCTTCTAAATGCTGCCCTCTGTCTGCCTCTTATTGCTCTTGCTTCTGTCATCTCCATCACCCCCTCCTTGATCCTACCTATATTGTGTTCTTTTCTCTCCATCTTTGCTGTTCACTCCCCTCTGATGTGTGCTACTCTATCTGCCTCTTGTCATCCCTTCCTTGATCCTGCTCTGTCATTTATGATGATGTGATTTTACTGCAGTGATCCAAATTCCCCAGGAGCTGGAGTTATGGCTGCTTCAGACGTGGTTCAGGTACACCGTACATTATTCTATAGCTAAACTCTAGCCATTCTTATAATCTTTGAATATTTGTTGCAGTTTGATTATGAGTTTCTACTTTGGTGCAGAAAGATAGAGGACGGAAGAGGAGAGGCCTTCCAGGAAGTTCAGCTGGTGGTCCAGGAAGTTCAGCTGACCGTCCTATGCCAGACAGAGGTTTTGCAGATCTTGGTCCCAGTGGTATGGGCCGGGGACCCCTGCATGATGGAGATCGGCTAGAACGAGGCCTGGTTCGTCATGAGCGGCTCGAAAAAATGAGTCGAGATGAGGAGATGTTTGATCGAGTTGACCGATCTCCTGGAAGAGACAAAGGTCCCCCATCCAGTGGACCTGGGCCCTCCTATGGAGGAGTCTCTGGCCCTCCAGAAGGGGGGCCTATGGAACCACCAATGTTTGATCCATTTAGTGGACCTGCAATGAGAGGGCCTCCGTTTGTTTCAGATCTTCCACCACCACCTGTCCTCATGCCTGTTCCTGGTGCTGGGTAAGCATCTTTTATTTGTTTTGTTAAAGCATTTCCTTCTAAATTGGAGCAGAGCTTTACAATTGAGCTATTTTGTGCATTGCAGACCGTTGGGTCCCTTCGTTCCAGCGCCTCCAGAAGTTGCTATGCGAATGTGGAGAGAGCAAGGTGGCCCTCCACCCTTTCATCCAGGGGCATTTGATGGGGGATTTGATGGTGAGAGCAATGGAGGATCTCGTGGTAGGAGAGGACGCTCTTCTGGGCATGGCATTGGGCCAGGAATGATTGATGGCCCGCCAATGATGATGCCTGTCCCTCCAGCTCTGCGACACGACCCCCGTCATGTTAGAAGGTTCAAATTTCCTTTCGTTCCTGCTTCTGTTGCATCAATTTGGTTGTTATCATACTCATTTTGGTTCTTGCATAAATTGCTGCATAGACCCTAATCCCTGAATCTCCGGATGTGTTTAACGGCGTAACTTCTGAGTATTCTTTTATTGCTGTGGGTGCACTGAACTTGTTTTTATTTTTGAACTTCTTGCAGCTATCATGATCTTGATGCACCTGAAGATGAGGTTACAGTTATTGACTATAGGAGCCTTTAGACTTTATACAGACGGCCTGAAGCTTCAAATTTGTTAGTATTTTTGAAGTTCATAAGGTTTTGGGGTCACTTTTGTCAAGCATTGGCAGTTAGCACAGGGGATCAGCTTTGCTAGATCTGTGAAGTGCTACATTATTCGTGAGTTTTTGTAGATGTATAATGGAGACATTTTCATCTTCAGGGTCATATCTCATATTTGAGATGAGTTTGTCAAAATAACAATACAGGCAGTGAAAAGGGCAAAACTATCTCAAGTATTTTTGATTGCAAAGCAGTTCAGATTTTCTTGCAGTTGCATCTCTGCTTGGCTGTATGATTTGTTTCCTGATCTAAGTAGAGGTAGGTTCTGGTCGGTCTGGTTCTGTGCAAGGTCGTTTTATCTGCTAGGAGGTGAAGCCAAAGGATGTTTCTGCTGTGAGAGATAGATTTACTTACTGAGGAATGGTCTTTTAAGTGACCTTTGCACCTGGTAAAATAGCTGAAAATCATTGGAAGGCCGTTGAACCAGTTGCAAAGGTCACTAAAAAGACGTTTCCTAAGCATAGCAAGGGAGATTCCTTCTTATGGCTGATTTTTTATGAGTTCCACTTACGCATCTCCATGAGACATTCTCTCCTCTAATTTCTTTACGACCCTTTTTAGGAGCATAATGTCGTCGTGAAAATTTGTTTATTGACTGTGAATTCATAATATGCCAAGAGAAATGTGTGGCACTCTTCAAATTTCATGATCTGCTTTTTATGCATTTTGGTGAATGGTGCTGAACTCAGAATGAGCAACATCTCGTCACGCGTTCCGATGAACTTGTGGCGTGGAGACTTTTGCAATATTTAATGCTCCTCAAGAACTAGACGTGAACTCCCAAGTAAATCCTTTCTTAGTTCGTATCACTATATTACCTATCAATGCAATGTATTTTAAAAGCCTATAGTTGATTGCATTTGTAGTGCATGTATGAGATGAGAATCATCTTAGTGTTATGGTCGAAAAGCTTGGTGATATATTGAGCTTGGATTTCAATGTGCTGCATACGTGCATTTTATATCCAATGGGATTGGCTCTGTTGGTTACCTTGACGGTAAAGTTACATGCATACACTCATACTAAAGGTGTTTCACACATGGCAAAGGTACTTCATGAAAAAACTAAGGCAAATTAAGCTCCTCTCCTCGGCTAAAGAGAAAATAGATCAATTTGCTCTCAGGTAGAGAGAGAAGAAAATACACACAAAACTTGATTGCTCTCAAATTGACTCTCTATGATGCTAAAGAAAGTACATATAAAACTCGTGAAGATTCATGTTTCAATTCTATTGGACCCCTCAATCATAGCTTCTCTAATCCTATCTAATCATAGTCCAACATCCCTCACTTTTGATTGGACCCTTACAACATATCTCTCTTCTGATTGGACACTTTGACTTTCGCCACCACATAGGGTGCATCGCTCATCAAACTTAAAATTGACATGTGTAAGCAACCTAACTAGCTCAAGTTTGTCATCCTTGACTTTTGGCCTAATCAACTAGAAACACTTGTACTAGACTTTTTATCAATAAATGCCAAATTGGCCCTATCTACTTGACACTTAGGAGCTTGACAAACAAACTTTGTCAACCCCATAAAGCTAAGATACATAACTTTTTATAATTTTCACACGTAAAAAGATATCTGATTTAAAAAAGCATGTATCTTGGAATCATTCCAAGAATGGATCTATGTTTAATTAAGGAAGTCTTGAGTAGAGGCTTGGTGAGTAGATCACCAATACAAGATGATGAATCAATATGCTCCAAATGGATCTCTTCTCCAATAAGCTTTTCTTTCACAAAGTGGTGTGCCATTTCTATGTGCTTATTCCTCGCATGGAATATTGGATTTTTGGCAAGGGCTTGGGCCAAGATATTATCACAATATGGTAGCTCCTCTTTGATGCACTTTAGTTCTATTTGTATGAATGGGTTCGAAGGCAGTCAACCCGTGAGTGTTTTTTTTTATGACGATTTTATGCATAATTTTATTAATGCTAAGTTGGTGGAGAAGTTGCAATTGGCAACCGCACCAAGTGACCACAAGTACGTGGTCAAAATGGCAGTTAGTGGGGAGCAACAAATCTAGGACCAGTTTGTTCCTCACGTGTCTTGAAGATTCAAAGTTATGTAGATAGTTATCTTTTCACATAATGAATCTCAGTAAGGTAGATTTAATCCTAGGTAAAGAGTGGTTTTATGTTAGGAATGAGTCGTGAAATAAAGATTATGTTAGTCATAGTTTATCTTTTTTGCATAATGGCTCTATGGTTTGTTTTAAAGGTGATGAGTCTGATCTACTTTTTGTAACTGCTCAAGAAGCTAATCAATGTATTTTGGATTTTGAGTATCATTTGTATTTATGTTATTTGAAAGATGAATGTTACGTGGATGCTTTTGTTTCTCAAAATTTTAATGTTGATCTATCGTTTTTCCCTAAAACATTGTCTTTTTTTTGTGTTAATTTAGAATCTACGCCTGAGGGCAAAATCTTTAAAAAACTTAGAGAAAAATATAATGATATATTCCCTGAGCAGTTGCCAGAGAGTCTCTTCCCCTCTCGAGGACTAGACCATCACATAGATCTCCTTCTCGAAAGCTCTTTTGTATCGCTTTTTCCTTACAGGATGAGCCCTAAGAAAGAAGATGAGGTTGCTAAGCAACTTGAGTTATTACGTAAAGGACACATTAGACCCAGTAAGTGCCCTTGGGGAGCTCCTATCTTGTTAACCGGCAAGAAAGACGGTGATATTCTTCTTTGTGTTGATTACAATAAGCTTAATAAAATGACAATCAAGAACCGTTATCTCTCACCTCGGATGGATGACTTAATGGACCGACTGAATGGTGCTAAGTATTTCACCAAATTGGATCTTATGTATGGGTACCATCAAATTCGTATTCATGAGGGGGATGTTTTCAAAACTGGTTTTTGTTCTAGGTATGGCCATTATGAATTTTTGGTTTTACCCTTGGTCTAACTAATGCTCCAACAACCTTCCAATGATGAACGATATTCTTCGTCCATATCTAGGGAAGTTTCTCGTGGTATTTTTAGATGACATTTTGATTTATAATAAGACTCTTGAGGAGCATGAGGTACATTTACGTACGGTCTTAGATAGGTAGACAAAGCTTTATGCGAAGGAGTCTAAGTGCGAGTTTTTCCAAACAAGACTCAAGTACCTAGACATATCGTTTCCGATCGAGGTCTTGAGATCGATTATGATAAGGTCCAAAAAGTTTGTGATTGGCCTATTCTGAAAACCATAAGGGAAGTGAAATCTATTTTAGGCTTCACAAGTTTTTTCCATATATTCATTAAAGACTATGCCTTAATTGCATTGCCTCTAACGAATCTTTTTAAGGGAGTGAAAAAAGCCAAAAGAAAACCAAAAAAGGGTAATAAGAAGAAAGCTAGAAGGCGTTCAAAAATCAGTCCACTTTTTACTTGGACCGATGAACTTAATCAAAGCTTTGAGGCTTTGAAGAGGTTAGTGTCTACCGCCCCTATTTTACACTTAGTGAACTCTAGCAAACCTTTCCTGGTGAAAGCAAATGCTAGTGACTTTGCGGTGGGGGCAGTCCTTTACCAAGATGATAGACTTGTGGCTTTCGAAAGCAAGAAGTTGGACCCAACTCAAAATAGGTATTCTACTTATGAGAAGGAACTTTTTGCTGTCATACATGCATTAAAGATCTGGAGACATTATTTGTACAGATCTAAATTCATGGTTATGACGAATCACAAGTCTCTTAAGTATATCTATGATGTCTCGAACCTCAGGGGTTGTAAGGCCCGTTGGTCGGTAGTCATCCAGGAGTTTGAATTCGACATTAAGTACCATCGAGGTATGTCGAATTTTGTCACTGATGCTTTGAGCCAGATTGGAGAGGTTAATCAGTTATGCTTTGCTGAGTTCCAATCCGAGTTGTATCTTTCTCTGTGAGATCTTTGTCAGAACGATGAGTTTTTCGATCATATTTGGCAAGATGTCCTAGCAAAAAGCTCTATTGTGAGAAATAATCTTGGAAAGTAGGATTTCGAGAAATCTCGCGAAGAGAAGATACTTGATGATTATTTCATTAGGAATGGTTTATTTTTCCATAGAGGAAAAGTTTGTGTGCCAGATATCGCGGATATTAGAAGTGTTATCCATAAACAAGACATAAGGCTCAAAAATGTTTTCATCAAATCCTTCCAACATTTGTTTGATCCATGTTAGCTTGTTTGCCATCTTAGCTACTGCTACATATTCGGCCTCACACGAAGATTGAGCTACTGTTGTCTGCTTCTTGCTTATCCAGAGTATGGTTGTGCCAAATGCTAAAGTACAACCTCCTGAAATACTTTTGCTATCATCCTTTATGCCCAGCTTGCGTCACTATAAGATTCGATTCAAAATCCAGCTTCCTTCGAATAACACAATCCCTAGTCTTTTAATTCTTGGAGATATTGCACCACTCTTTTTGCTAATTTCCAACGCAATGATCCTGGGTTCTTATTAAATTGGCTTAGTCTGTATACTGCAAATGCTATATCAGATCTGGTGTTGTCTGCAAGATACAACAATGATCCAATCAGCCCTTGATAGGGTGTATTGGCCATTTTATTTTATTCTCTTCTTCGAGAGTCTGCGGGCAATCTGCCTTGTTCACTATCATTCCAGGTATCATAGGAGTATGCACACCTTTGCATTCGATCATGTTGAAATCTTCGATAATTTTTTGAATATATTTTTGTTGGTAAAGATACAACTTGCCACCTTCAAAGTCTCTTTCGATTTGTAAGCCTACATAATTTTTTGCTTCTCCTAGATCAGTGGTCTCGAATATTCCAAAAATGTCTCTTTTGACATCTGAAATTAGCTTATCTTTTCTTGAGAAGATAAGAGTCTCATCTATATAAACAGTTAGAATGAATTTTTCACCTTCGACATGTTTGATATAGACATTCGACTCAGCGAACAAACGTTCGAAGCCTAGACAACATAGTGCTTCGTCCTTCTTTTTATACCATTGTCTGGCTGCTTGTTTCAGAACATAGATGCTCTTCTTCATGTGATATCCGAATTCTGGATAGTCTTGACTTATAAAACCAAGTGGTTGATCCATGTATAGATCTTCTTCTAACTCTCCATGCAAGAAAGCGGTTTTCTCATTCGGATTTTAAGATCATGAGCTACTGCATAAGCAAATAACAAATGAAGTGATGTCTGCTTGACTACAAGTGAGAAAGTATTAGTGTAGTCGATACCATATTTTTGTGAAAACCTTTCGCTACCAACCTTGCTTTGTATCTGATGATTTTTCCATCAGGACCTGTTTTGATCATGTAGATCCACTTGCATTTACTGGTTTCCTTCCATCAGGTACAGATGCAAGTGTCCAGACATTGTTCTTATGCATTGATGACATTTCGTCCTCCATTGCAAGAATCCAATGATCTTTATTTGCCCATCAATAGCTTCTTCGAATGTTTGAGATTTTTCTGTGAAACCACAAAGTTCGATAGCTATATTTGTTGAAACATCTTGACCAAACCTTGCTGGTGGTATTCTTTGTCTTGTAGATCTTCTCATAGCTTGTATGGATTTCGAATTCAATGCTGCATTTTTAGGTTCGCCTGGTTATGCTTGAATCGAATAGGTTGATTCGAGTTTTTTGGGTACTCGAATTTGAACTCCCTCTGAATCACTACTATGTCCAGATGTTAATTCCAGTTCATCATCTGCTTGCTTTACTTCTCCTGTTGGTAACTCATAATAAGTCTTAAAAATTTCGTAGCCGATTAAATCACTGTCTGCTATGTACTTCGACTCATCAAATTTGACATCTCGAACTATTTTATTCTTCTAGTTTCGGGTAGATAGATTAGATAGTATGAAGAATGTAGCTCGAATCCTACCAGAAAACCTAGTTTTGTCTTGTCATCGAGTTTCTTTTTCAATTTATCTGGTATGTGCATATAAACTACACATTCGAATGTTTGAACATGAGCCAGATTTGGCTTTGACTTCCACCATTCATGAGGAGTTTTGTCTGGTATTTTGGATTTCAAAATTCAATATCAGGTCTGGTGTTGTCTGCAATATACAACAATGATCCAATCAGCCTTTGATAGGGTGTATTGGCCATTTTATTCTCTTCTTCAAGAGTCTGTGGGCAATCTACCTTGTTCAGTATCGTTCCAAGTATCATAGGAGATTGCACACCTTTGCATTCGATCATGTTGAAATCTTCGATGATTTTTTGAATATACTTTTGTTGGTAAAGATATAACTTGCCACCATCAAAGTCTCTTTCGATTTGTAAGCCTACATAATTTTTTGCTTCTCCTAGATCAGTGGTCTCGAATATTCTAGAAATGTCTCTTTTGACATCTGAAATTAACTTATCTTTTCTTGAGAAGATAAGAGTCTCATCTATATAAACAGTTAGAATGATGATTTCACCTTCGACATGTTTGATATAGACATTTGACTCAACGAACAAACGTTCGAAGCCTAGACAACATAGTGTTTCGTCCTTCTTTTTATACCATTGTCTGGCTGCTTGTTTCAGACCATAAATGCTCTTCTTCATGTGAAATCCGAATTCTGGATAGTCTTGACTTATAAAACCAAGTGGTTGATCCATGTATAGATCTTTTTCTAACTCTCCATGCAAGAAAGCAGTTTTCGCATTCACAACATGGATTTTAAGATCATGAGCTATTGGATAAGCAAATAACAAATGAAGTGATGTCTGTTTGACTACAAGTGAGAAAGCATCAGTGTAGTCGATACCATATTTCTGTGAAAATCCTTTCGCTACCAACCTTGGTTTGTATCTGATGATTTTTTCATCAGGACCTGTTTTGATCTTGTAGATCCACTTGCATTTACTGGTTTCCTTCCATCAGGTACAGATGCAAGTGTCCAGACATTGTTCTTATGCATTGATGACACTTCGTCCTCCATTGCAAGAATCCAATGATCTTTATCTGTCCATCAATTGCTTCTTCGAATGTTTGAGATTCTTCCATGAAACCACAAAGTTCAATAGCTATATTTGTTGAAACATCTTGACCAAACCTTGCTGGTGGTATTCTTTGTCTTGTAGATCTTCTCATAGCCTGTATGGATTTCGAATTCAATTCTGCATTCTCAGGTTCAAGTAATTTTAGTTCATCATCTGCTTGCTTTACTTCTCCTGTTGGTAACTCATAATAAGTCTTAAAAATTTCATAGCCGATTAAATCACTGTTTGCTATGTACTTCGACTCATCAAATTTGACATCTCGAACTACTTTTATTCTGGTAGTTTCGGGTAGGTAGATTAGATAGTATGAAGAATGTAACTCGAATCCTACCAGAAAACCTAGTTTTGTCTTTTCATCGAGTTTCTTTCTCAATTTATCTGGTATGTGCATATAAACTACACATCCGAATGTCTGAACATGAGCCAGATTTGGCTTCGACTTCCACCACCCATGAGGAGTTTTGTCCGGTATTTTGGATTTCAAAATTCCATTCTGCAGATAGTTTGACGTAGCAACGACGTCCGCCCACAACTGCTTCAGTGTTTTCGCATAAGCCATCATACACCTGGTAGCTTCTATTAGGGTACGATTTCTTTGTTCCGCAATTCCATTGTGCTGAGGTGTGTATGATGCAGTCTTCGTATGCATAATACCTCGATTTGTACATAAAGTTTTGAATTCGTTGGAAATGTATTCACTCCCAAGATCTGTGCAAATTTGCTTCAACTTGTTCCATGTCTGTTTCTCAATCCAATTGATATAATCAACGAATTTCTCAAAAGCTTCTGATTTTGTACGAATAAAGTATACTACAACGAACTTGCTGAAGTAATCAATAAACGTTATGAAATATTTTGCATCACCTAAAGACATTACTCTGAATGGTCCACATATATCCGAATGTACAATCTCCAGTACCTTGGTTGTTTTAAAAACATCTTTATTGAAAGGTGTACGAGTCATTTTGCCTTTAAGACAAGATTCACAAGTAGTTCGAATATCTCGACTCTTGATTTCGACTCCTTCAATCCTTTGACTCTTGTTGGCTTGGTACAAGGCTTCCATGTTTAGTGAAATAACCTCTTGTGCCACAGAATATATGTTGATTCTTGAGCTTGATTCGCTTCCTCAACTCGAGTTCGACTGCTCAAGTGATGCAAATTCTCATTTCTATTACCTTTAGTAACTAGGTTATCAGAATCTTCATCGAACAACTTACAAGAGTCCTTTGTGAAGGTTACTTACATCCTTGTGTCGACTATCTTGCTACGGATAGAAGATCTTTATCGAGAGTAGGAACATAGAGAACTTCCTCCAGTTTCTTGTCACCCTGATTCGTGTCTGTGAAGAACTGAAAAAGATTATCTATGTTAGATATAGGGGTCTTATGTTTTTTACATCAAGCATCTAGGTGTAGGATGTTGATAAGAATAAATTTGGCATAGATGGCAAATTATGCATTTCCACTTGTAATGTCACTATTGAGCCAAAATAGAGTAAAAGGCTAAACACGTGCCAATTAGAGTGTAGACAAGTGTAAAGCTTTTGTTTGATGAATTCCAAGAGGTCCAATAGGATTTAGAGGTGGAACCTTGTGAGGTCCAGAAGAAAATTGAGGTGTGCTTGAATATAGTCCAATAGAATTAAGAGGTGCATGGATCAATGGTCCAATAGGATCAAGAGGTGACAAAGTATGGTCCAATCATAGTTAAGCATAGCGGTAGCTCGTGGATCTACTAGTATCATTGTACTCCTCATTTTGAATCTAATTGATTTGGTGATTTCATGGATTTTGTGAGTTATTGGATTTCTAGCTTTCTCTCTCTACCCGAGAGCTCATGATGTTTTTTCTCTCTCTACCCAAGGAGAGCAGCTTGTTTTTACTTAGATTATTTTTTGAATACTTCCCACATGTGTGAGTGAGAGTTGGAAGTGATTGAATGCATGTAGTAGTGTGTTTTTGCCATAGAATCAAAGATAGATCTTGAATCTCAATCTAGTCTTGATCTTGGTGCATCTACACACCTTAGGAGATCACAAGTACATGTAGTGGACAATCCACACGTGTGAAATTCAACATGGTATCAGAGCCTACCTAAGGTTACCATGCATTTTGATCCATGTAAGTGAAAAAAATTTCATCAATCTTGAGCTAGAAGTTGTCAAGGCACATTTTCCTAGCTATCTTGTTCAATCTTGGATCAAAAGAGATCAAAAGGACATTGATTGGGTCTGACCTGGTACTGTACGGAATCAGGTGCTCAGACATGTGTGAGAAACATCCAATTTCAGTTTGGGAGTTCTCTCTCATGCTTGATCCATTTATCTTGTTTGATAGCTTGTTTTGAAGCTATTTTTGTCTAGTTTTTTATGCAATCAGTTTCATTGCATTTGGTTGAGCCAATCAGATGTTATAAGCTTTTGAAGAGGGTTAGGTAGGGCACCTAGACCTGGGTGGACACATTTGGTTTGGTCAAGAGATTGCTTGGTTGATCCAAAATCACAGTTGTATGCTTGCCAATCTCATCTATATGTGATCTAGGCACTGTTTTGAGATCTTAGCCATTTTGTTTCATGCAATATCATTGTATTTGAGTCAAATTTGGTTTCTTAGAGTACTTCACACGTGCTAAGAGTGTTTGATCCTAACTTTGCCTATACTCCATCATTTGATGTGAAATAGATCTTGTTTTAGAGAGATTTGTGTAGCTAGTGAGAATCAATTCACAAATAGTTGCAAGATCTTTCATAGGAGGAGATAGTACTCTCTTATTGGATCCTATTGAGAGTGTGTAGCAACATTTATTGTTCATCATTTGAGTTTTCTTCACTTCAAATGTCTTCAATGGGTTCATCCTTGTTGGAATCAAGTGAAAGATTGAGCACTTCAAACTATTCAGTTTGGAAAATGAGGATGGAGTCCATCTTGATCCTTCAAGACGTGATGGACATAGCTCTTGGCCTTGAAGAAGAACCACAAGTTCTTCAAGAGGTTCAAAAATACAAAAAGAGAGCTAGGATGGCTCTCCACTACATTATGATGAATGTCGCTAATGAGATATTGAGGGAGATAGGTACTTGTACAACAACCAAAGAAGCTTGGGATTGTCTCAAGACCATCTATGAGGCTAAGAATACCTCTGGGCTTCTCACTCTTAGGAATCAAATCTTTCAAAGCAGCCAAAAGAGTGATGAGAGTGCATCTAGTTATGTTTTGAGAGTAAAAGATATTCATAGAGAACTTGCTTGTATTGGTGATTCCATCAATCAAAATGAGCTAGTTCAAGTCATCCTCAATGGCTTGAGAAGTGAATTTGATAACCTTGTCAAATCCTATGCCATTAAGGAGGAGCTACCAAGTTTGGAGGCTCTCCAAAGTGTGCTAATTTTGGAAGAATCAAGACAAGAGTACAAGCTCTTGAGGATGGACAAGCTTTCTCTCACTCATAATGATGGCAAAGCTCTCTTTGCCAAGGATAAGCACAAAGGGAGGAGCAAGAACCAACATCAACAATCCTCAAGCAAGGACAAAGTCAAATCCAAAGACAAAGATGAGGAGGAAGATGATTCCTCTAATGCTTCATCATCCAAGCTCAAGAAGAAGAAGATCAAGTGCTTTTATTGTGGCAAGAAAGGTCATTATGCCACCAATTGCTTCAAGAAGAAGAATCAACTCAAGCAAGCCAACATTACTAATGAGAAGGAAGACACTATTGCAAGTGATGGAGAGGGATCTCTTATGGTCTCTAGTTTCTCATCTACTCCTTTCAAGAAGGACGACCTATGGTATATTGACAGTGGAGCCTCTTCACATATGTGTAGCTCCAAGGACTCTTTCTCTTCTATTGCACCTTATGATGGAGTCAAGAAATCAATATACACTGCAAATGATTTTGAATGTTCTATTGAAGGCATAGGGAACATTCCCTTGAAGCTTGCATCCTCTAGTTCTTTCTCTCTCTAAAGTTCTTTATGTACCTAAGCTTACCAAGAATCTTATTAGTGTTGGCCAATTGCTTGATAATGGCCTTGATGTAAAATTCAATGTTGATACTTGCACTATCAAGAAGAATGATAAGATACTTGCATTAGGATCTAGATTTGGTGGCATCTATAAACTAGATCCAAATGAGTATGTGAATGCTTGTAATGTTGCTCTTGTGAACAAGCTCTCTATGGAGGAATTATGGCATAGGAGGTTGGGACATCCCAACTACAAATCCATGCTCTCTATGATCAAAGAAGCCAAAGCTATTGGCTTGCCAAAGTCACTCTCCAAGAAGATCAAGCCTTGTGAGGCTTGTGCTATTGCTAAATCTCACAAAAAGCCATTTACAAGATCTTCTATCAAAAGCAAGCATCCTTTGGAGTTAATCCACTCGGATGTGCATTTCTCATCAACTACAAGCAAGGGAGGAGCCACTTGTTTTGTTACTTTCATTGATGATTACACAAGATTCACTTGGATATATCTTCTTGCTTCTAAATCTATGGTGTTTGATCATTTCATTATTTTCAAAGCTTATGTAGAGAAGCAATTCTCATTCAAGATTAAAGCTCTTAGAAGTGATGCAGGTGGTGAATATATCTCCAATAAATTTCAAGATTTTTGTGAGCTTGAAGGCATTAAAAGAGAGTTTTCTTGTGCCTACTCTCCATCTCAAAATGGAGTGGCCGAGAGAAAGAATAGATCTCTATGTGAATGTGCAAAATCTACGAGAATTGAGGCATCTTTGCCCAAAGATTTTTGGGGAGAAGCCATTAATTGTGAAAATTATCTTTGCAATAGGCTCCCACATATAGCTCTTGGAGGAAAGTCACCATATGAAATCTTATTTTTTAAGAAGCCTAAGGTTGATCACCTTAGAGTTTTTGGATGCTTATGCTTTGTCCATATTCCCTTGGAAACAAGGAAGAAGGAAGATCCTAGTGCATGCAAAGGGATCATGGTTGGATATTCATCCACCAAGAAGGCCTATAGAGTCTTTATACTCTCTACTTCTCAAGTTATTGAAAGTAGAGATGTTGTCTTTCATGAAGATCAACACTCATCTTTTGACGAGGCCGAGATCAAGAAATCTATGGATGCATCATCAATTATTGATTTTGAAGACAATCATAATGTGATGGTGTCGAGATTTGAAGAAGACTCTCCTCGGATTTTCTCACCAAGAAGATCCATGAGAGATAGATCTGAGCCTAAGAGGCTCTCATATGTTGACAAAGGCAAACAAGTGGATCTTGATTCCACTAATTATGTTTTTTATGTCTCTCATGAAGAGCCAAAGAATGTACAAGAGGCACTCAATACCAATGAGTGGTATGATGCCATGAAGCAAGATTATGATGCATTGATCACCAACAATACTTGGGAGCTTGTGGATCCTCCATCCAACAAGCATGTGATTGGGTGCAAGTGGGTATTTCGGATCAAGTTCAATCATGATGGCACCATCAACAAGCATAAAGCAAGATTATGTTCCAAAGGATTTGTTCAAATCCATGGTCTTGATTATGAGGAGACCTTTGCACCCATTGCAAAGATGGTGACAATAAGAATTTTCAAGTGGAAGGTGTTCCAATTAGATGTATCCAATGCTTTTCTAAATGGTTATCTTGAGGAGGAGATCTATATGGAACAACCTCAAGGATTCATCAAGGATGAGTCCAAAGTGTGCTTGCTCTTCAAAAGTCTTTATGGACTCAAGCAAGCACCAAGATCATGGTATTCAAGACTTAATTCTTTTCTTATCTCACTAGGATTTACTCTTAGTGACTATGATCCTTCCATGTATCTAAAGTTTGTTGATAGCAATATTGTCATTCTTCTAATTTATATTGATGACATTATTCTTTGTGGAAGTTGTATCAAGCTAGTTGATGAAACCAGGCTAGCACTTGGATGTGAGTTTAAAATGCAAGATCTAGGAGAGATGCATTACATCCTAGGCCTAGAAATTAATTTTTATGAAAATCATGTCTTTATATGCCAATCTAGATATGCTCACTCTATGTTGAAAAAATTCCATATAGAAAATTCTAAGAGCATAGATACTCCGATGGAGCAAATTGTAAAAGATCCTAATAAAGGTGATGAAAGATCCTTTGAGGACATCACACTATGTATCTTCATCTTGTGATTATGGTCTACTCTATAAAAGTGAAGATCTATCCATTATTGGCTACTCGGATTCGGACTTTGCAAGTGACAAGATGGATCGAAAGTCTATTAGTGCATACACTATCTTTCTTGGAGGCAATCTAATATCTTGGCTTTCCAAAAAGCAAGATACTATATCTCTCTCTTCATGTGAGGCTGAGTACAAAGCACTCACTACAACTACCAAATAAGTGCTTTGGATCAAGAGGTTATTAATGGAGCTAAAGTGCATGAAGGAGGATGATCTACCAATGATCAAGTGTGATAACATCTCGGCCCAAGCTCTTGCCAATAATCCCATATTTCATGCAAGAAGCAAGCACATAGAAGTGGCACACCATTTTGTGAGAGAAAGGCTTACTGGAGGAGAAATCTATTTGGAGCATGTCAACTCGTCCTCTTGTATTGCCGATCTACTCACCAAGCCTTTGAGCAAAAGTGCTTTCAACAAGCATAGATATAATCTTGGAGTTATATCAAGATCAATGCTCAAATCTTCATAGATAATTTTTTAGGAGTGTGAAGAATTGAAAAAGATTATCTATGTTAGATATAGGGGTCTTATGTTTTTTACATCAATCATCTAGGTGTAGGATGTTGATAAAAATAAATTTGGCATAGATGGCAAATTATGCATTTTCACTTGTAATGCCACTATTGAGCCAAAATAGAGTAAGAGGCTAAACACGTGCCAATTAGAGTGTAGACAAGTGTAAAGCTTTTGTTTGATGAATTCCAAGAGGTCCAATAGGATTTAGAGGTGGAACCTTGTGAGGTCCAGTAGAAAATTGAGGTGTGCTTGAATATAGTCCAATAGAATTAAGAGGTGCATGGATCAATGGTCCAATAGGATCAAGAGGTGACAAAGTGTGGTCCAATCATAGTTAAGAATAGTGGTAGCTCGTGGATCTACTAGTATCATTGTACTCCTCATTTTGGATCTAATTGATTTGGTGATTTCATGGATTTTGTGAGTTATTGGATTTCTAGCTTTCTCTCTCTACCCGAGAGCTCATGATATTTTTTCTCTCTCTACCCGAGGAGAGTAGCTTGTTTTTACTTAGATTATTTTTTGAATACTTCCCACACGTGTGAGTGAGAGTTGGAAGTGATTGAATGCATGTAGTAGTGTGTTTTTGCCATAGAATCAAAGATAGATTTTGAATCTCAATCTAGTCTTGATCTTGGTGCATCTACACACCTTAGGAGATTACAAGTACATGTAGTGGACAATCCACATGTGTGAAATTCAACAGTGCCTAACCACAGTACACGAGTTTTGTCAACTTCATGCTTAGAATCGTCTCCAAGTACAATGTATCTCGAAAAATTCATTTTCTTATAGTCCGATAAAATTTGTTTCGAGGAAACAAAATGTGAGGTGGCTCGCGAATCAATTACTATATCTCGAATTTTTGAATTCGATGAACAACATAGAGCAGCAGAAAAATATGCTGCTGAGTTTCTTGTCGTCCTCTCTTCTGCTGCTCTGGAGCATTTTGCTTTGTCTTCGACAAAATTCAAATCTGAAGGTTCACTTCAATTTTGTTTCTTCTTCTTGGGATTTTGATAATAGTCTACTGCTGCATGATCTCGTTTATGACAATGAATGCAATCAATCTTTGGATTCAACCAACATTTGTCTTTTGTATGACTTGATCTCTTGCATCTGTTGCAAATCTTCCTATCACCAGAATCTCTTGAGTGTTGTTTACCTGATTGTCGATCATTTGTCTTGAATTCATCTGAATGATCTCCATCCTTTTTTCAATTGCTATTAGCCTTCTGAGATGACTCCCTCTTAGATTGAAACTTCTTCGAAGATTTATTCGTTTGAGTAAATAGAGCCTTTTTCAAATCACCATTGTCGTCATAGCATTTGCGAGCTTCTACTTCATCTTTGACTCCATCTATCGCCTTTTGAAGCATCATAGACGAATCTTTCGCCAGTAAAGTTCGAGTTGTGTAGAATGACCTGGGTAGGGCTCGAAAAAAATAGTTGAGCGGTTTTTCCTTTGAGATTGCATTTTCCGTACCGGAATTCTGCAAAGAAATAAACAGATGTTATATTTTTTGCACGAAAGTGGTCAAATCTTTGTCGTCCCATTGTAGGTAAGTCAACTGGTCTTTCAAGAACATGATTTGATTTCATGATCGAGTCTCATTCCTAGTTTGCAATTCTTGCCATAATTCTTTCGCGTTTGAAGTTGAAGAAAGATCTAGTACTATGCTATCATTCACTGTTGAAGACGCAATAATTGCTATAACTTTGTCATTTTTCTCCCTCCATTCATGAAATTCTTTGCCAGGAGTAGTTGGCTTCTCTTTTGTTGAATCTACCCATTGTCAAAGATTTTCACCCTTTAGTATGAGTGAAGTCTTTAACTTCCAGACTAGATAATTCAAACCTTCTGTATCCAAGATCGTACTTATCTTAGACTGAATGCTGTTGATTGAAGAGATCTTCAAATCTTCTGAATTTCTTTAGCACTCAAACACACTCTTATCGAGTAACCTGGATAGTTGCTCAAATACGGCTGTTGTAGGTTGCTCTGATACCACTGTAGGAAAAACACTGGGAGTTTTCCTTCAAATAATGCGATGAAAGTTCGAATAAATCAAATAGATATCAGCATCTTCAATCATGTCTGAATCTAGCCTGTATACTAATGGAGTAGGTTCTATTATGATTGAATTAAGCGTGCGGATTTAAACATACATATGAGTGTGATAGATAATTTTAGATAATCAGAAATGAGTATGAAACACAATGAAGTAAAAATTAGTCTATTGATAACCTTGATCAATCAATCTTTTTCTCTTCTAATCCAATTCTGATTCTTCTATTTGTCTTCCTACCTTCTGTCTACCTACTTACAATGAGTAAGTGTACATGTATTTATATTGTCACACTCTCATGGCCTTCTTCCTCCTATAAACAGTTAATCTAACCGTTAAAACGGTAGATATACAATGACGTTTTGTTTCCAGGTTTGACAATTTTCGATTCGTTTATCTTTCGAATTAGAATAAAGGTCGAATAAGTAAATGTCGAATGAATAAATATCGAATCATCATTGGTTGATTTGAATAAATACATATCGATTCTTTCGAATTCGATTTCTCAACCTTTGTCAATTAAAGTGTAGACTTTGTAAGTAGAATTGAGACTGTCTGTCCAGGTGTTCTACAATATCACTTAATAAAGGTTTCGACGACAAGCCAACCGAAGTCCCAAATAAATCTCACAAGGTGTCATGGGATCGCCACCAGTTTTGGTGGCTGATATTGTTAGAGGGTTTGTGGATCCCAAGGCAACCCTAACCCTAGTTAATAAGTGAGAGGGATTTGGCACCATGCGTGTGTAAGTTAATAAAAGGCTTTTTGCGGGAATTAAATGTCGCAATGCCCAATAGTCAAGTTAGTGAATAATAAGGGCTCCTCCCAAAATTCGAATCTCAAATAAATAAGGGAGGCAGAGTTTGGCCAATAGGAATTGAGGCCAAAGCCCTAAAATCCACTATATATAGTGGTACTTTGTGATTCATTTCTCATGTTCATATTCATTTCAATACAAGCAAGTTGAGCCTCTTATGAATTGGAGTTGAATGTCCTTGCTTCTCTACTATTCTTGATCTAACTCTCATGTTTATTTGGATTTTTTTATTTGTTGGATTTGTTGTTATACTTTTATGAGAGAGAGAAAGTAAGCTCTACCTATTGGACATGTAGTGTTAATTGCTAGTGTTAGTGGATCTAGTGGTAATCCTAGTGTTAATTATGGATCATTTGTACATGTTAGAATCTGAACTATGCTATCACTCTCATGGGAACGAATCTCTGTGTGACAACTAGTTAGTCCTCTTCATCTTTTGATGCTTATAGAGCTTGGATCTAGGTTTGAAGGAGGATAGCGAATGCTCCGCTACAAACACATTCTACACACTAGAAATCAAGATATCTTGACAAATACACAAGAGATGGACATAGAATCAAAAGAGATGAATTATCCACATAAAATAAGATAGAAAGATAATTTCTCCATGCCGATAATACTATTTATAGCTACCAGAATGTCACTTGGCCAATTGCCCTAAACTAGCCCTAAAATGGTAACTTCTAGGAACTTCATAAAAAACCTAGATTTTTGTGACTAGATGCAATGTACCTATATTAGCCAATTAGAATGGGTCCAAAGGCGACCTGATCCACAAATGTACTTGCCAAGAATAGTACAAACACTATTTAGGCCTTTATTGACAAAAATAAATTATCTCTTAGTTGAAATTTCATGTTGGCCTCAAAATTGCCAAGATATATCAACTAAACTAGTTGACATTTTTCACACACCACCCTTGCTTATCAACATCATGTGTTGCTCTTTTGGTCTTGTGATCCCTGTAATAGGAAAACAAAGCAACACTCTACATGCTTCGCTTTCTAGCACAATAATCCATTTTTTTCTCTAAAACTCATATCAACAAAATCCTTAAGGAAATGCTTCCTTTCAGAAAAGTAATCCATTTCGCTTTCTCGAAACTTGTCAGGCGGAAACTTTCTATAGATTTTCTTCTTTCTAGGATAATATTCCATTTCCCTTCTTCAGAACTTTGCCAGAGGGAGTTCCTCACGCAAATGCTTATACCTGGGGTAAAAACTCCGCTTCTTCTGGTGAAAATAATGCATCTATCGTTATGCACACATGCAGACAATCAATGAGATGCATGTTTGCCATGAATCATTTGCATATCACTTAGAGAAAAGGAAAAGCTAAATGTGCATGCAAGGCAATCTTTTTCCATTCAACAAATGTCTTTTGCTATTTTAGATGCATGCATGATTACTTTCATGAAATTTTGGGCCACCATCACAATATGTCTTTAACGTTGTCTTTCTTCCAAACTCCATTGACCAAGCCGACACAAAAAAAAATTTCTCTAGCAACTTTATTTGCAATATATTGTCTTTCTAATTGCAATGTAAAGATATACTTCTAATTACATCCCCTAAACAATAGATTCTTTCCATTGAAAATGCATTACCATATTCTTCAAATCTTTCTCAATAACCTAAGAAACCATTCTTTCCATGACACCAAACATGAGGTCCCTACATCCCTCATGAAAAAATTGAGAAAATGCTATACTTCATCAATCCACATTGCTCATAACCTAACAACAAGGCATACCTATAGGGCTCAAGTTCTAACTTACATGCACGAACTATTGACCAGACTGATTATGGCTACATTGTTGCATAGTGACATGGGCCACAAGGTGATTAAGATCGTGCTTGTCACTTTGACCAAGAATGTGACTGGAACAAACTTTGCCTCTAAATGGCTTTAACCACCAAATGTTATTTACAATAGAATCTTTGACTTATTTAATGGGCTACTCCCGTAATTGAATACATATTGTCTTGATTTTCTACACAAAAATTTGGTTTTCATATTGATTTAGAAAAGGAATAATTCATTTAGGTCTAGGACATTGACTAGGTTGAATACCCTCCAATTCATCATACACAACTTCCATGTCCGCAACCAAAAGCACAATTGTTGGGGTTCAAATTCAAATTTGTCGTTTCAAGCTTTGTTTGTTAATACTTTGTCCAAAGTTGATCCTAAGTGTGTAGATCCCACTCTATTAGTATGTTGACATAATTAAAAAATACTTTCAAATTGGTGTGCCTTGTATTATTAGGGCATTCCCACACGTGTGAATTTTCACAATTATTAGAAGTGGGAACATGGCAAGGGAGGAGCTCACTCAAATGGAGTTATGACACAAGAGGTTAGGCCATCCTAACTATCAAGCAATGGAGACCATGATATCCAAGGAGCTAGCACTCGAGCTTTCTAAATCCACTTCCAAGTGTGGGAAGCTTTGTGAAGCTTGTGGTCTTTCCAAGACACATAAGCAACCATTCAAGAGACCTTTGACTAGATCTACCTCTCCTCTTGATCTTATGCACTCGGATGTGCATTCATTTTCACATGAATCAAATGGTGGTGCTTTGATGTATGTAACCTTCATAGATGATTGTACAAGATACACTTGGATCTATCTATTTCCAAAGAAAAGCTTAGTCTATGATCCCTTTGTAAAGTTTAAATCTCTTGTTGAGAAGCAACTTAATGCTAGCATCAAAGTATTAAGATGTGATAATGGAGGAGAGTACATATCCAATAGCATGCGAGATTTTTGTGAGGCTAATGGCATAAAGAGAGAATTCACATGTATTTACACCCCCAACAAAATGGGGTGCCCGAGAGAAAAAATAGATCTTTGTGTGAATGTGCTAAAGCTTTGAGATTAGATTTGATGAGCGATCTTGATTTTGAGAC
Source organism: Diphasiastrum complanatum (assembly GCA_029204225.1). Classification (NCBI taxonomy): domain Eukaryota; kingdom Viridiplantae; phylum Streptophyta; class Lycopodiopsida; order Lycopodiales; family Lycopodiaceae; genus Diphasiastrum; species Diphasiastrum complanatum. The sequence goes on from CM055100.1 coordinate 166,803, forward strand.
AAAATCTTATTATTTTCACCATTTGTGTTGTGATTTCTTGAGTTGCATGCTATCAGTAGGCAATGTACTGTAATCTCTGCTCATTGTTTGTACGCTGACAATATTCCACAAGTGCGAGGCTGCTCTTGAGCCATATTGATCATTTATCAAGTTGTTTTTGCTAATTAGATGCAATTTTTGATCTAGATCTAGATCTAGTCATTAGAATTGTGATTGAACAATCTAATTGGCACCCAAACCTCTTGTGGATTGATTGTAGATCCAATTAAGGTCCAAATTTTTTAGATGTCATATAAGGATTGTTGGACAAAGCAATGGAGAAGCATCCTAATATTCCACAACACTGGGAGCTATTATCATTAATAGTATGAAGTTGGAGGCCATGACGACATCCAAATTTGTTGAAGTCAATGAAAATTCCTCCCAAAGTAATGGAAAGTGCACAATCAGACTTGGCATTAGTGGGTGGCATAGACAATGAAGACATAGTTGATGAATTAAAGTATTACAATTGCTTTATAACCTTTTTCCCAAAAAGGGTATTGAAATGAAATATTAGAATGTAACATGGGTTTCCATCTTTGGTCAAATTCATTGACATAGTCTTTTTCTTTGATACTTGTGAACTTGAAGAAGTTACTTTCGCTTTCCAAAATTTATATGGAATCTATGATTTGATTGATAAATATCAACATTGCAATGTATTTCCAACAACGTATTCGATTCATGTAGCGTCAACAATTGGATTCACAAAAAATGCAATAGATAAATTAAATTTGAAATTTCGGTTAGTTATTCTTTTGGAAAAAATAATAATTATTTATTGTATTACTATATATTGTATTAATATCTATTGCATTAATAAATATTATATTAATATTTATTATACCATTATATATTATATTAATATTTGTTGTATTGTTAATATTTATAATATTTGAAAATAGAAGATAATGGTCATCAAGAAAGAGGAGACAAACAAGCTAGAGAAGAAGAAGATTCCGAATAGTTTGAAGCAACTATGGTTTAAACCTATAGTCAATCCAACGAATGACTAATAAGTTAAATATCATGAACTAAGAATTACAAATGAGAGATTCAAATGTCCATTGAGAAAGCATGATGAACTAACATGCATAACCTTGACATACGAAGCTCGTACTCTCTTTTAAGTTACCACTCAATCAAGTCCTTCTCTCAAAAGATTGCACGAGTCTCAAAATAAAAATCAAAAGGAAAAGATAAATGATCATTGAAAAATGGTAGGCAAAGGAGAGAAGAAGAATATCCTAAAGCAACTATGGTTAAAACTTATAATCAATTAAATAAATGAATAATAACATCAAAAACACTATCAAAGAGACATAAACTAAGATCTAGAAATAGGGAGAAATTTAATTGTCTATTAACAAAGCATGATGATCTAAGATACATAACATTGAAGGACGAAGTTCATACTCTCTTATCACTCAACCAAGTCTCAAAATACTACACAAGTCTCAAAATTACTAAACATGTCTTATGTATTTCAAAAGACAATAACTCGACAAGTACCTGCAATACAATCATGGTCCAAATTAACGTAAACATAGTGATTTTGAAAGTTTATATATATACATTATCACATCCTAATATGTCAACAAAATTTTATGCATTGTAAAAATGCCAAAAATTTTATTTTATAAAAGTTCCAAATTCATTAATAGAAATGCAATCCATTTTGTCAAAAATCTGTTGAAGCTTTGAAATAGTTTTAGAATATGCATATGGTCCATGTAATATTTGTCTAATAGGTGGTCTAAATCTACAAATGCCAATTCTAGCTTCATCATCATAATTATTCAAAGTGTCTTGTATTTTTCTACTCAAAGATTGAATAGCATAATCACATAATTATTTGGACAATCACATAAAACATCTTTTTCAATTTCCAATGTAGAATAGGAATCAACAATCGAACATGCAGCTGACTATATTTGCTAAAAGCCATCGCCAACACATTCAAGGTTCACTTTGATGCATGAACCAACATCCACAATTTTTTCAGTTTTTGTGTTCATGTGAAAGCCTTGTAACTAAGATTGTGATCAAGTTTTTTTCCATGAGAGAACGACTTTTTTACAAGCCCAAACAATCTTCGACACAAATTTGAAGGTTATAAAAAACTGAAGTCTCCAATTCAATTTCATCCATACTTGAATGTTGGCAGGTATCCAATGATGTTGTCAAATAACACAATCATACAAATCTGAAATCAAAATTTCTAATATAATTTTTTTTTCCAAAGAAAAAAGATAAAGGCAAAACTTGTCTTTAGTGCATCCCAAGCTTCTTTGGCTGTAGTGCAAGATCCTATCTCTCTCAGAATTTCATTAGATACATTCATCTTAATGAAATGTAGAGCCATTCTAGCTCTTTTCTTATACTTAAGAATTTCAGCCTGTGCTTGAGGCTCCTCCTCAACACCAAGCACAATATCCACAACATCCTGGAGTATCAAAATAGACTCCATTCTGAACTTCCAAATTGAGTAATTAGAAGTGTTTAGTCTTTCACTGGCTTCTAGAAGATATCCTCCCTGAGATGCCATTTTAATGAAGACTTCTTAGTTATTGGACTGAGATATGTTTGAGCTTGTTCCAATTAGACTTAAAGTTGCTGCTCTCTTTCACTATAGGTATTTTCAAGGATGTACTACCTTTCTATGTGAAACACTTGCAACTATATTTGAGATGACTCTCAAATATTCCATAAAAACAAGTTATCTAGATCAGACACACAAAGTGGATTGAGACACTTTGGCTAGTTTGAATCCTACTTTTGGCACATGTGAAATGCTTCAAAAGAAAACACAATTGACTCTCAGAAGGCTCAAAAGGTGTTCATTCCTTCAAACTCAGTCTTGATCTTCAGTTTCTTGTGTAGGTTGCTCAAAATAATGGATTCAAAACAAAGCAAGATTGAATCAAATCAAAATGCTGTCACTCGAATTTTGGACCTATCCCTATCCTCTTTAAGAGCTTATAACTCTTGCTAGACACATCAGATTGATTTGGTTTCAATTTTATGAAAACTACAGATCATAAGCTTTTCATCAAGCTATAACACTGCTATCTTTGGATCTATAAGCAAGGAGAACAAAGAGACTGAAAATCTCTTATTTTCACACGTGCGGGATTTCAGAATTCCATACTACCACATTTCAGGTCTGAAAATTCAGTTCCAATCCGATTTGATCCAAATACACTTCAGAGAAAGGTGAGAAAAAGTGCAAAACTGTTTTTTTGCTTGATTTAGCTCTCAATTTATTGTACAATCAGAGATGTTAGCATGCAAAGCTTAATTTGGCTCTGATACCATGACAAAATTTCCAAAATTCACACGTGTGGAGAATGTCCACAAGTATGATGGATCTAATTAAGCTTTGTGATTAGCACAGTAACCTGATTCTAGATTGATTAGCAAGATCTAGTTTAGAAGAAATGGCTTAACCACAATCCAGCATGCTAAGCAACTGAATATGATAGCAATGAATCAATAATGAGAAAAAGTACAAGATATCAGTGTATACGCATTAGCTTCAACACGAGTTAGAGAGAGAAAGATAGAGAGATAACAAGCAAAATAGTTTAGATCCAAAATGGCATGATGTAGCTACAAAACTTTGGTTCTTCATCATTGAGAGCTACATATATTTATGGAGTTTGAGGTAGCTCGAGGTAGAACCACATCCATTCATTCCAAAGTGACATCTAGAGTCTATGTGACATTTGTCACTTGCCATGCATGAAATTCTACCAACTTTTTACAAGTGTGCTAGTTCTAACTAACAAAGTACAAATCATCATGCATGTGTCCATTACACTTTATGCATGCCTTGCATGTCACTATGGATCACTTACAATCAATGCATGTGAATTGCCACGAGTTTCTACAAGCATGACTTTGCTAATTTCATGTCTACAAACTATATGCAAATTGTATTCTTCAATCTAGACATTACATAACCATGTAGCTCGAGTTCTATGTAGGCCAAACTTGGCATTTTCCATTTATGAGCTACATACTTGCATGGTACAACATTTGTAGCAAGCCAAGAAATCAATATGGATTGTTTTTCCAATTTTAACACTGCTAAGTGCCATTCAACATTGAAGTCTCCAACTCTTGGAACATTGAGAAGTCCTCCATCCATATGGTCCTTGATGATCCTAGGATAAGATGTCCTTGAGAATATCCATGATAATATATCAAGATCCTCCTTCAGCACCTGTCCAAAGAACTAATCAAACTTAGTTTACAAAGAAATAATACTATTCAATGAATCTAATGTAATAATGAGGCTAGTTACCTAAAACACTGCCAATCACCATATATCATTTTCTGATTGGACACTGAATATGAAATCTTTTTGGTCCTCTGTTTGTGATAGTGCACCATTCATGAGAGTTATACTAACCCTCTCCATCTTCTGCCCTTTCACAATTTCTGACTCATCTAACTTAAGTATTAGTTATTTTGCCATTCACCTTTTCGAAGGTTATATCATAGAATGTGATGATGTATCTTAGCAAGTAATTTAGATCAACAAATAAGTCGTTTGATGAATTATAGGATATTGATCTTCCATCAGTTTCATACACCTCAATATGAAATGGAATTCCAATGATCTTATGCATACCTATGTTTAATGTATCTCTCTCTTGCTTCAAGTGATATGTCCTAGGGATTGGGACTTTTCTAATTCAACCTTGCTTAAAAGCTTCTCTAATTAGTTTAAATATTGTTGCATATGCTTCCCTGCTAATGCTTACAAAATCACAAGCACCCTGAACTATAGTCTTATCTAATTATTTTTTAATATCCACCATCAAAGACTCTGTTATTTTACACTTTACATTTGAACTCCTATTGTTCAAATCATCATGATACAATCAGTGGATTTTTTTGTCAATATTGAGCCCAACGACATTCCTAGTGAAGCATTGTTCTTAATATTCTGAGGAGCTACTAATGCAGATCTGCAAAAAAATAGATTGTTAGCAGAAGATCATTATAGCTGAGATTAAATCCAAATGTCATTGATCAAGTTACAAAAATCAGAATATACTTACTTAAATGCACGAATCCTTCTATTTCGATAACCTCCTTTTGAAAGCATTTGAATATACTTGCAACTTTGTCACTTTTGTTTCTTACTTCTAGCCTTCTTCTTAGCCAATTCCACATCCTTCGAAAATTGTAAGTTTTCAATTCAAATAGATTGTAAGATTGATTTCATTTGCTCTAGTTTTGATTTGATATTCATTGTTATCTTTTGTAATGATTCATTATTTTTTTAAAATTGTTCATTTTTCTCTAACATCTTTTGGAGAAGACAATTTCCATTCTGACAATAAGAGGATATCCGTATTAACTCACCTTCTAAAATGTGAATTTTATTCATATGAAGTTGTTGTCCATGGTTCTATAATTTCTCACAATATCCTAGTAATCCAGTATGCTCATTGCATATCCATGTAACTAGATGAGCTATTGAGGAGAATGTGGGATGTGTCAAAGTGCTTGGATCTTGTGGATATAATGTTCCATCTGTCCACAAATCCAAGTTCTTCTTTCCTTCTGCCCTATAACGAGAACGATCCTCAACAGATATTTGAATTCCTTTGCTTTACTCTCCTAAATCCTATGTTAATCTGCCTCCATTCATGTTGCTGCATTTTTACTCGTGTTGTCGCATAGTCAGCATATTTGAACTGTTTGTCGCCACAGTCTGTATTTTTACTTGGGAATTTCCACAGGCGAAAAACTCGAGACTGTCGCTTTTTCACCTTAGGGCCACCCTGAGCAACTAAGTGTTTTGCGACACTTCTGGAAAAGCGACAATGGCGCAATTTGTATAAATACAAGTAAATTTCCACAAGCAAAAAAGACGACATTGTGTTTTTACACATGATTTGTGACAGGCAAAAAAGATGACACTGCCCTAATGGAAAATCGAAGGTACCCACTTAGTTTTTAAGACATTTGTTAGAGTGTCGCATTTTTTGCATTTTCATCAACGTTAATGTCAGCGAAGGCTGACGTCGCAGCCTTTTCACGCTCATCCCATGCATTGTGCAATCAGACTTGACAAAGACAGCAACTACCCATGATCTCCCACAGACAACACATCTACTTTTTGTGCTTTCTTCATCTGCACACCTGTAAAAAAATTATGTATATACTGAATACCATTGAAGAAACAAAGTGTTTTTGATTTCAAAGCCTTGCTAGCTTTCAGCCCTTCACTTGACGAAGATGTTCGCGAACTCGAACATCTGGAGACATGAAACACGAAGAGTTTTGCGAACACGAAAGTCAACGGAGATGAAGACGAATGGTTCACGAACATGAAGGATCCACGAATGAGATTCCTTTGCGGTCCAACAAGAGAGAAAGACAGACAAGGTAAGCGAAACCAACGGTGGAAACGAAATCCGTTCTGTCTTCACGCTCCAAGGACTACCACCAGAGATCATGCAAGTACCCAAAAGTACAGAGATCTGACCTGATGGCATGACATCAGCAGATACTTCCTAGGTTGTGGCTAATCTGCTACTCTTGTAATTCCTTGATTAGTTGTAGATGTATAATCACTCTAATCTTAGGTTTACATAGAGAGACCATACTTTCTCGATAATACTTGACATATATCAGAACAAGATACACAGAGTGTAACTAAGAGAAGAGACACTGAAGAAGTCTGATGTCAGTAAGCAATCAAGATGAACACAGACAAAAGCTCCGTCTGTGTGCGAGAAGATAATTCTATCTAGGATTAGAAGGTCCAATTGTCTGCTAGTGAAGCGAGACTACTACTCGTGAGAGAACTGTGCTTCTCTCATGCCAACACACTACGTGGATTCACATGCAGTGCCCTGAAGAAATCAGAGAAAATCAATATAGATTATTTTCTAGTTGTGTCTGATCTTGGATATTGAATGCTTATGCTATTTATTTCATATGTCTGAGTTTTCTTGTTTCCTTTGAATTCTGCACCTTGGTTGAAATTAAGTCAAATGTTGTATTAATTTTATGAACGTAGATCAGTAGTAACTAACTACTCTCTGGAGGATTGTAGGAGTGTTTCAGCTGGCAGTGCTTAGCAAACGCATCTGAACTCCATCCGAATCTTGAAAGAGAGTCACGAATCTTTCATGAATTTTCTCCTCTAGATTCATCAGTGGTATCAGAGCCTCTCACGATTCTCATCAGTGGTATCAGAGCCACCCTGCCATATTCTGACATAGCCAAGAAGCTAGCAGAACCAGGAGGCCAAGCATTCACACAATCAACCATTCAATCAGCAGCATGCAGAGCAAGATTTGCACTATACTTAATTCTTCAGGATCTAACTTTCTAGCCTGAAAAGTTAAGACATCTTTGATACTCAAGGGCGAAGGACTCTTCCCCTGGGTGGATCGCACAGAAGAAATGCCTACGACAACAGACAAGGAGCTATGCGAATGAATGGAGAAAAACGACAAGATAGTAGCCTTGCTATCATCTTCCATCAAAGATAGCCTTGCACTTGACCTGGCTACACTCTCCAAAGTTAAGGAGATGTGGGATGAGGTGCTTGCTTCAAGCCATATAGGCTCTTCCTTAAGTAGCACACCTTTTTCTCCTCACCAACCTTGATGAAGCCCTCGGGTTGCATCATGTAGATTTCCTCTTCTAAGAAGCCATTCAAGAAGGCATTTGTCACATCCATTTGGTAGAGATCCCACTTGAAAAGAGTAGCAATGCAAATGATTAATTTAGTAGTTACAAGCTTAGCTACAGGTGCAAATGTTTCTTCATAATCCAATCCTTTTATTTGAAGAAATCCCTTAGCAACAAGCCTTGCTTTGTACTTACTAATAGATCCATCTTGATTGTACTTTATTCTCTAAATCCACTTACATGCAAGTGGTTTCTTCCCTCTTGGAAGATTTACAAAATTCCAAGTATGATTTTCTTCTAACGCATCATACTCTACTTGCATTGCATCTCTCCAAACTTTAGATTTATATGCTTCTTCAAAGGATGATGGTTCTTCAAGCAATGTAGCTAAGAAGGAGTAAGAGGTAGAAGGTGTAGAGTCTTCCTTTTGCTTTCCCTTGTCCACGTAGGTGAGCCTTGAGGGCTCGGCCTTGTTGCTTGATGATCTTCTCGGCCCCTTTTTGACTTGGATCCATGTCTCCATCCTCGGGTCTGTCAAGATTCTCCTTGGGTTTGTCAAGATCCTCCTCGAGTTTGTCAAGATCTTCAATGCACAACGGGTTGGATCCATTTGACAAGCTCTTAGCAAATTGTGACTCATCAAAAAGTACATCCTTGCTTACCTTTACGTTCTTGGATATAGGATCATATATCCTATAGCCATTGCTATTTTCTCCATAGCCAACAAAGATCCCTTTGAAGGAGGTAGCATCTTCTTTCCTTCTAGTCTCCAAAGGGATGTGAACATAACAAATACATCCAAAGATCTTAAAATCTTTTACATTGGGTTTCTTATCAAACAAGGCTTGATAAGGTGAGATCCCATCTATAGCACTACTAGGAAGTCTATTACACAAGTAATTAGCACATGTTATAGCTTCTCCCCGAAATGAGATGGGAAGTGATGCATCAAGTCTTAAAGACTTTGCACACTCACATAGACTCCTATTTTTCCTCTCGGCCACCCCATTTTGTTGGGGGGGTGTAGGAACAAGTGTATTGCAACTTAATGCCATTGATCTCACAAAAGTCTTTCATTTTATTGGAGGTGTACTCTCCTCCATTATCACATCTTAGTGCTTTGATGGAAGTACTAAGTTGTTTCTCTACTAGAGACTTGAACTTAATGAAAGCTTCATAAACAAGACTTTTCTTTGATAGTAACTCAATCAATGTGCATCTAGTACAATCATCTATAAAAGTTACATACATCAAAGCACCTCCATTACTTGCATGTGAAAAACTATGTACATCAGAATGTATGAGATCCAGGGGAGAGGTAGATCTTGATGAAGATCTCTTGTAAGAAGATTTGTGTGACTTTGCAAGGCCACATGCCTCACACATCTTTCCACACTTCTTGAAGGCTCTTTGTAGGCCGAGAGCTAGTTCCTTGCTTGCCATTGACTCCATAGATTGAAGATTAGGATGGCCTAATCTCTTATGCCATAGCTCCACTTGAGATAGCTCCTCCCTAGCCAAGTTCACACTTTCACTTGCAACATTAGCATCCAACTTGAAAAGTCTACCTTGCTTAATGCCACTAGCTATGCACTTATCATTTTTCAAGATGGAACAGACTCCATTCTTGAAATGTACATCTAGTCCATTGTCCAATAATTGTCCTACACTAAGCAAGTTTCTTGAAATGGTAGGAACATACAAAACATTATCTAGATCTATCTTTTTAGATGTGCCTAAGCAAAGAGGTATAGATCCTATGCCATCTATCTTGCATGCTTGATCACTAGCAGTGTATATTGACTTCTTAGAGTCATTACAAGATAGAAGAGTAGAAAAATAATGCTTGTTAAAAGACATGTGGGAACTAGCCCCACTATCTATCCACCATGTGTCTTGACTTGAAGTTGGTGTAGATGCAACCATTAAGGATGTGTTGAATCCATCCTCATCTTCTTCCTCTTGAGCAATGTTCCCTTGATCTCCATTGGCTTGTTGATTCTTCTTCAAGTAGCATTCGGAGGCAAAGTGTCCAAACACTTGAGTTTTGACTTGTTCTTCACTTTGCCTTTGGAAGTAGATCCTCCATTCTTCATCTCAGCCTCCTTGCCTTGATTTTTCTTGAATGGATGTTGCTTCTTCTTGCCTTAAGATGTAAAGTTAGCTTTCTCCTCTCCTCCATTAAGTGACATGCTATCCATTCTTGTCTTGAGGTGTAGAAGCCTACTCTCCTCGGCCACAAGAACATTGTGCAACTTTTCAATGGATGGAAGAGTGTCCTGAATGGCAAATGATTGGACTAAGTTGGTGAACTCATCACCTAGACCATTCAAGATGATTTGTACTAGCTCTTGATCTTGGATCTTCTCTCCTATTGCACTTAAATCCTTGTTAAGAGATTTGATCCTAAGGACATACTCTTGTCCACTCTCTCTACTTCCTTTCATGCTTTGAAAAACTTGATTTCTTAGCATGAGGATTCTTGAAGTATTATTGGATTCATAGATGCTCTTTAATGAATCCCAAGTCTTGGATGAGGTACAAGAAGACACCTCTTTCAAGAGGTCATTGCATACATTTAACTTTATGCAATGTAGAGATAATCTTGCTCTCTTCTTGTATTTGGCTTGTTCTTGGGGAGTTTGAGGCTCTTCCTCAACTCCTTGAACTATGTCAAATAGGTCACGGATCACTAGGAGTGATTCCATTCTCACTTTCCAAATGGAATAATATGTTAAAGTAATTTCTCACTTGATTCCATCAAATATCCACCCATGGATGACATTTTAGAATGAATGCTCTTCTTAAAATCACAAAGATTTCTGAATTTTAAAAGATCTATGAAAGGCCTAAAGCTTACAAGAATGCCTATAGGCTTGCCTCTATCAAACTAGCACACAAGCTTGAATGATACACAAATATCTTGCCAAAAATTCCTAGCTTTCACTCTCAAAAAAAATTACTTAACACTTTTCTTAGAAATTTCGCTTCAACTAATGATCTGAACAAATCAACCTCTAGGCTCTGATCTTTGACTCTAAAAAGAAATGCTTCAATGATCCAAAACTCTATTTGGTCATAGGCATTAGCTAGATTAAATTTAGATCAATACTATGCTTCAAAACGCACAAAAAAATGAACTAGTATTGTGATTTTGGGTCCAAAAAACACAAAGTAACTCGAAATGAAAGTTGTTGTACGGTTTCACTCGTGTGAAAAGTACATACATAGCCTCCAAGTCATTTTGATCCAAATGAATTCAAGCTATCACTTTAGATGAACTCGCCCTCACTAGTATTGGCCAAAAACAAATTTTGCCAATGATCTTTACAAGATTTATGATTCAATGATCACTCTCTTACTTAGCTCAGATACCATGATAAATTTTACAGTTTTTAGGACAATAATGATTTTACTTTACAATCATAGAGAGTTATTGGTTGCTTAATCAATGGATCTATCAAGTTCTACACATTAGATCTTGATCTAGATTCATTACACTTGGATTTAAGCAAGAGCAATGGATCAACACATCATAAATTAGTGAGAGCAGCCTCACAGTGTGGAGTACTGGACAATACAGCCTGCACCTGAAACAACAAGTACAATAATCCTAGATAGCAATCATTCATAGAAATCACAAGACAAATGACTAGAAACCTCACAAAAGTGTAGAATGCAAAAGTCTCATCAATCTTCTTTGCAAAATGATGATCCTTTTATGGATCAAGTACATCCATGAGTCTGGTACAGTCCAGTAGGTCTTCACACGTGTGAAGAGTGCCACATCACTCAGATCTATCCATTTGATCCATCCTTGATCCTTATCCAAAGTTGACCTTCTAGAATATGGCTAAAATCCAAAAAGCTAGTCTCCTAGAATATAGGAATATTTCCTACAAAATAGGATCTAAGAAAAATGGTCAACTCTTATCTTCTAGTACTCTATACACACGTGTGAACATCCACTTGCCATGTGGGAGCATTTACTCATGCACATGCAAGGAAAAGCTAATTTCTAGGTGACTAGTCAACTTGACTAAAAACTAGTCATATCATGTTCACACTAACTAGATTGATACAAAATCAATTTAGATATATACAAGTATGAAAAGTACATCCTTTCACAAGTGGAAACAGGCTCCACATGTGTGAAATCAGATCATCAACATTATTCTACTGTTTGATCAATATTTACAATAACCAATGTCAAGTGAGAAGTGATAATTTTTAACAATAGACATGCAGCAAAAGGTCTGTTAGATGTTGTTCATACAAATATATGTGGACCTATACAAACACCTTCATTACTAGATGCAAAGTATTTCATTACCTTTATTGACGAATTTTTCAAAAGAACAGCTGTTTACTTTATTAAACAGAAATCAGAAGCTTTCATCAAGTTAAGACAATTCAAAGAGCATGCAAAAAATCAGACTAGTAAACAAATGAAAGCACTAAGATCCGATAACGGGGGAGAATACATCCCCACCAAATTCAAGGAGTACTGTCTTAACAATGGCATTGAGCAACAATACATTACCTCCTATTTGCCTCAGTCCAATGGTCTTGCTAAGAGAAAGAACAGGACCTTAGTTGACAAATCGGCAAAGTGCATGTTATCACATGCGACACTTCTGAAGTCCTTCTGGACTGAAACGTTTCAACAACAACCTATATTCAGAACAGATGTCCTACTAAAAGTCTCTCAAACAAAACACCATTCGAAGTTTGGACAGGTACCAAACCTTCTTTATGAAACTTACGAGTTTTTGGATGTACTGTTTTGTGTAGATTCCTCATGATCTCAAGAAGAAGCTCGACTTCCAGAGCATCAAATGTATTTTCATCAGCTACACTACTTCAGATCAAGCCTACAAATTGTTCAATCTCGTCGAGTCGAAGATATTCACTAGCCGGAATGTCATCTTGATTGAAGATCAGTTTATCGACCTCAAGGGAAAAGGCAAAGCCCATATAGCTGACTTTTTGGTTTCATCCAACACATTGAACTTCCTAGTTTTTCAGTCGACCATTCCTATCGAAAGTCCAAGCTCATCTACTTTCGACGAACAACATATCAATGGAGAATCCGAAGATGATGATGATGTAGTTCAGCAACTATAGCATGATGAAAGTGATCAACTTCCTCTGTTTCCCAAAAGATCATCAAGAACTAGCAAAACACTTGTCAGGTATATCAACGATTCTACAACCTATCTTGTTCAAGAACTGACTACTATCGAAGAGGCACTCAGTCAACCCAATTTCGATCTCTGGAAAGAAGCTATGGATAAAGAGTATTCATCTCTTATCAAGAACCAGCCATGGACGATTGTCGAATTACCTGCTAGCAGAAACGTAGTTGATTGCAAATGGATTTTAAAAGTCAAGTACAAAACAGACGGAAGCATCGATAGAAGGAAAGCTCAACTTGTTGCCAGAGGATTTTCTCAGGTATACAACGTGGATTACACTAAGAGCTTTGGTCCAGTAGTCAAGCATTCTTCTATTCGACTTTTATTATCATTTGCTGTTGTAGCAATTTGGAAATACATCAAATGGATGTACAAACAACATATCTCAATAAAGTTATCGAAGAAGACATTTATATGGTGCAACACGAAAGTTATATTATCGAAGGTAAACACAATCATGTGTGTAAACTCCATAAGGTGCTTTATGGCTTGAAGCAATCTACTTGAGCATGGTTTCAAAGGATCAATACTTTTCTTATTGATCACAGCGACACACCAAGCTCTTCATATTCGAATGTCTACTTCAAGATAGTGCAACAGACTTTATCATTCTCACTTTGTACGTGGACAACACATTGCTCTTCGGCGACATTATTGATTTGATAAAAGAAGCTAAGACAATGCTATCTTCTGAATTCGACATGACTGATCTAGACGAAGCTCATTTCTACCTTGGTATTCAGATTTACAGAGACAAAAGTCGAAAGTTGATCTACATTACTCAACAGAAGTAACTCACACTTTTAAAGGTGCAGGTCCTATAAGATTGTGATTTCAGCATGATCAATTCAAGTCACTATCAAAGGTTTTATATGTTTCTAAACTCTCTACAAATCTGTTATCAGTAAGTAATATTACAGATTTAGGTCATAAGGTAGAATTTGAATCTAATCAATGCAAAATTCTTGATAGGAGTAACAAGGTTCTTGCACTCGGCAAGAGATAGGGATACCTATATAGATTGGTGCATTGTTATTCTAAGTCTAGTCAAGCTTTGAAAACCTCTGTTCTAGTCAACAAAGCATTACTATGGCATCATCGCTTAGGACACTTGAATTTTGCAGTTGTTTTGAATATGTCCAGACAATTCATGGTTCTTGATCTCGACTATCCTACTAGTAAGGTCGACCTCCCTGTCTGTCATAGTTGCATCTTCAAAAAGCAGGCCAGGATTCTTTTTAGATCAAACCATAGGCATGCAGCAAAAGATCTGTTAGAAATTGTACATTCGGATATTTGTGGACCTATGCAAACTCCTTCATTGTTAGACGCAAAGTATTTCATCACTTTCATTGACGAGTTCTCTAGAAGAACAATTGTTTATTTCATAAAGCAGAAATCAGAGGCCTTTATCAAATTCAGACAATTCAAAGAGCATGCTGAGAATCAAACTGGCAAAAGAATTGAATCATTGAGGTCAGATAATGGGAGAGAATATATCTCCACCGAATTCAAGGAGTATTGCCTTAACAACGACATTGAGCAACAATGCATCACCTCCTATTCACCTCAATCAAATGGTCTTGTTGAGAGAAAGAATAGAACCTTAGTTGAAGCGGCAAAGTGCATGTTATCACATGCTACACTTTTGAAGTCCTTCTAGACTGAAGCTGTTTCAATAGCAACCTATATTCGTAATAGATGTCCTACTAAAGGTCTCTCAGACAAAACACCATTCAAAGTTTGGACAAGTACCAAACCTTCTCTATTAAACTTACGAGTTTTTGGATGTATTGCTTTTGCACAAATACCTTATGATCTCAGGAAGAAGCTTGACTTCCAGAGTATCAAATGTATTTTCATCAGCTACACTACTTCAGATCAAGCCTACAAGTTGTTTGATCCTATCAAGTCAAAGATATTCACTAGCCGGGAAGTCATCTTCATTGAAGATCAATTTCAAGACCTGAAGGGAAAAGGCACATCCCATCCAGCAAACCTGTCAGCTTCACCTGACATATTGAACCTTCCAGTTCCTCAGTCGACTCTGAGCTCTTCTACTCTCTCCGAACAACCTACCAACAACAAAAAAGATGATGTCGCAGTCAGCAACTACAGTTTGATGGAAATGATCAACTTCGCCTACCCAGAAGATCTTCAAGAGCAAGCAGACCACCTAACCAGTATATTGACGAGTCTGCAGCCTATCTTGTCTACGAGCTGACGATTATCCAAGAGGCACTCAATCAGTCTAATTCAGATCTTTGGAAAGAAGCTATGGATAAAGAGTATTCATCTCTTATCAAAAACCAGACATTGACTATTGTCGAATTATTTGCTAGCATAAACATAGTTGATTGCAAATGGATTTTCAAAGTCAAGTACAATGTAGATGGAAGCATCAACAAGAGAAAGACACGAGTTGTCGCTAGACGATTTGCCGCAACAGCAGATTTGGAAATACATCAAATGTACATGCAGACATCATATCTCAATGGAGTTATTGAAGAAGACATTTATATGGTGCAACCCGAAGGTTATATTATCGAGGGTAAACACAATCATGTGTGTAAATTCCATAAGGCACTTTATGGCTTGAAGCAATATGCTCAAGCATGATTTCAAAGGATCAATACTTTCCTTATTGATCATGGCTACATGCCAAGCTCTTCAGATTATAATGTTTCTTCAAAGCAGTGTAGCAGTCTTTTATCATTATCACTTTGTATGTGGATGATACATTGCTTTTCAGCAACAGTACCGATCTGATAAAAGAAGACAAGACAATGCTATCTTCCGAGTTTGACATGACCGATCTGGACGAAGCTCATTTTTGCCTTGGTTTACAAATCATATAGAGACAGAAAACAGAAGTTGGTCTACATTACACAACAGAGGTACATCTACAATATCTTAGTCAGATATAATCTGATTAATTGCAAGATAGCTCTCTCACCAATGGAACTAGGTCTCAAATTGTCAAAGGACCAGTGTCCTTAAACATTTTATGAGAAGCAACAGATGTGTGAGTATCCTTACCATTCTATTATAGGATCTCTTATATAGGCCATGATCTGTACCAAGCCAGACATAGCTTTTGCAGTCAGCTCTCTCAGTCAGTTTATGACTAAGCTTGGTGCGACACATTGGAAGGCTCTTATCAGAGTCATGAGATATCTTCGAGCTACTATGGACTTTTGCATTTGTTATGGAGCAGTCAGGTTTGAAAACTCAATCTACTCAGTGCGTACACAGATGCAAGTTGGGCAAGAGATGTAGACACTCATAAATCCACCTCTGAATTTACATTCTTCCTCAACAATGGTCCTATTTCCTAGAACAATCGCAAGCAATCTTCGATAGCTCTATCTTCCACTAAATCAGAGTATATCGCAGTCTCTCTAGCTAAAAAGGAAGCAATTTGGTTGAGGAACTTACTTTCAAGTATCGGTCTGAATCAATACGCTCTGACAAAATTATTTTGTGATAATCAAAGTTCCATTGCCTTGTCAGCCAACTCTAGATTTCATTCTAGGACAAAGCACATTGAACTTAAATATCACTTTGTTAGAATCAAATTTCTCAACAAGGAAGTAGACTTGTAGTACTTTAGAACGCAAGATATGACATCAGATATTCTTACCAAAGCATTAAGCTTGGAAGCACACAAAAGATTTTGTGTATGTTTGGCTACATAATCACTTAGTATCTAGCGAAAGTTAGTTGCTAAAAATTGGACGTGATTATCATCACTATGGCTTTGTTCAATTTTTGATAGGTGTAATCATGCATTGGAAGTAGGAAGTTTCCGTTGTTACATTATCTATTCTATTTCCGACAATTTGAAGCATTTACGGATTGTAGCTTTCAACAATGGCAATGTTCCATTTGCATGTTGCTCTTCCTATGGAATGCACTCCAATTATTAAGAAAAATTCGAAAGTTGTAGAGAATGCTGCTACAATAGTTAGAAAATTGAGAATGAATAATCATATAAATATAGATTTGTGGGCAGATGGATCAATTTATCCTAATGATCCAGCTACCAATTTGTGTCCAGATTTTAAGTCTGTAACTCATCTTCTCAGATTTGTATGTGAAGGAAATAGCGGATTCCTTGGATATTGTCAAAGGTTGCATGATATTGGAATGCATATCATATCTTGTCTTAATCAGCAATTACAGTTTGGTAATCAAAAATTGCTTCATTATGTGCAACACACTAGTGCTGAAAACAATGCACTCAACCATGATATGTCAAAGTTGAATGCTACAGTCAATACTCTTGCGGGATCAGAATCTGTAAACTTTGAGCACTAATATGACCAAATTGTTGATGCCAAAGATCACTTCGACTATCAACAATGCTTACCATAGCTTGAGCAAAATATCTCGCATTCAATTTGTAGAGTTGATTCCCGTTGACTCTAGCTCCTGTAGCAATCACTTTGTAGTGATTCTTGATGTCTTTGACAAGACATTTGTCGTTGTCAAACTCAACCTTGAGTTGTTGATCAGCCATTGTAGATTGTTAGCTAAGCTAGGTACATATTGCACATTGCTTATCCGCTTTATTATCCCACTAGCTAACTTCACTGGTACCACTCCAAACCCTTTAACAGATAGCAATTGGCCATCGGCTTGTCCAACTTCATCACCATTGTGAGTTTCCTTGAGTTCTGAAAATCACTCAGAACCAAAGTTGGTTTCACCTGATGCTAGATCAATGAACAATAAACATGCAGGAAAAATTATGAAATAGAAACTAGTCATTCACCAAGAAGACAACTGTGGGCTTAATTTCCAACAAGTTTATTCCGCTGTGCACGATACGTTTTCTTTCCTGTTGTTCGAGTTCTTTTATTCGAATCTTATTCGCGATACATTTTCTTTCTTGTCATTTGAATTCTTTTTATTCGAATTCAACCTATCTTTCACACACCTCTTTCCAACAAGATCTAGGAGAGATCCATTACATATTAGGCCTAGAGATTGACTTTCATAATGATTATATTTCTATTTGTCAATCTCAATATCCTCTTGCTATGTTAAAGAAATTTCATATGGAAGGATGTAAGAGCATTGACACACCTATTTAGCACATTGTAAAAGGTCCTAATAAAAGTGACAAAAGATCCTTCAAGGACATCACACTTTTTAGGAGTCTTACTGGCTCTTTGATATGGCTTACCATCACTAGACCCGACTTGAGCTAATGTGTGCACAATTTGAGTCAATTTATGCAAGATTCAAAGATCCAACATTGGAAGATGGCCAAGAGGGTGCTAAGGTATATATCTTCATCACATGATTATGGTCTACTCTACAACAGTGACGATTTATCTATTATTGGCTACTCGGATTTGGACTTTGGAAGTGATAAGATGGATCGAAAGTCCACAAGTGCATATGCTATTTTTTTTGGAGGAAATCTCATACCTTGGCTTTCCAAAAAGCAAGATACTATCTCTCTTTTTTCTTGTGAGGCCAAATATAAAACACTCACTACATTGACAAAAGAAGTGCTTTTGATCAAAAGGATTCTATTGGAGCTAAAGTGCATCAAAGAGGAGGAGCTACCATTGCTATATTGTGATAATATCTCGGCCCAAGCACTTGCAGATAATCCAATTTTTCGTGCAAAAAGCAAGCATATAGGAATGGCACCCCACTTTGTGAGAGAGAAGCTTATTGGAGGAGAGATCCATTTGGAGCATATTGCTTCATCATCTTGTATTGTCGATCTACTCACCAAGCCTCTACTCAAGAGTTCCTTCATCAAGCATAGATCCAATCTTGGATTGATTCCAAGATCAATGCTTTTTTAGATTAGATATCTTTTTAGGAGGAGTGTGAAACTTATAAAAAGCTATCTATCTTAGTCTTAGGGGTTTCATAAAGTTTTATGTCAAGATTCTTTGTGTAGAGTTGTGATAGGGCCAAAAATTGGCATAGTTGGCAAATTGGTCAAATCCACATGTAAAGCCACTATTGAGCCAAAAGTCACTTGTGATGCAAACTCGAGCTATGTAGGCTAGTAAATAGAATTGTCACACTTGTATTGATGTAATTTGTTAAGTGATGAAGTCAAAGTGTTGGCTTTGGTCAAGGGGGCCAATAGGAAATGAGAAATCTTGAAGAAGGATCCAATAGAATTGTAGGATGGATGCATCACTCATCCAATAGAATTAAAGAGACTAGAATCCTTGGAAAAGTTGTGATCCAAGAGTTTAAAATTTGTTTTTGATATAAAAGTTATCAAAAAGGCAATGATGAAGAGGAAAAGAAAGAGAGTACCAATGAAGAATATTGATGACTTATCTACACATAGTGGCAATTAGAAAAAAAGAATTCGAACATTCAAGTATGTTTTCTTATAAACTTCTTATTTGATTTGTATATGTCATTTAAGTTTGATTTGCAATTGATAACATTGATTATTAATCTATTAAACATAATTTGAGTTCTATATGTTTATGCAGATCATATTTGGTGGCAAAAAACTATTCAATAGATTGTTCATGCATCTGAGCATCTTCATTAGAGGAGTTCTCAATATCAAAAAGACCCTTTAAGGAACGCCATGTAGGATATAGAAAAATATCAAAATTAAAAAAAAAAATTGTTTATTTGCTTGCCCCCACCGCTCCCGAGGCCTCCCCAACTCCCAATGATCTAACCATAGTGTCTATAGTCACAGTTAAGAATTATAAACTGTTCACAGTTTAACTTGTCTAAATTCAAAAATATTCTCTCCATTGGTTACAAAGAGGGTGATCTTTTCATTGGATCTAGAATATGACTGCTATCCCCAAATTGGAGATAAGTCCAACAACCCCTAATCTGGATTTGTGAAAACCTTGATCTTCAGACTAAGAAATGCACAAAACTTGTTGTGTGCATTAACACTTAATGCCTTTGTGAATATATCTGCAACCATGTCCTACGTTCTACAGTACATTAAGCTACCTCCTTGTTGAGAACCTTGCCCCTAATATAGTGATATCGGATTTTAATGTGCTTACTCCTAGAGTGAAATCTAGGGTTGGCCGATAAGGCAATAACACTCTGATTATCACATAATATGATTGTAGGGTGTACTGATTCAAACTAATGTTTGATAGTAAATTTCTCAACCAAAACGCTTCTTTAATGGATCGAGAAGCAACAATGTATTCTGCTTCTGTAGAAGAAAGAGCGATAGAGGTTTGCTTACGATTGTTCCATGAAATAGGACCGTCGTTGAAGAAGAATGTAAATCCATATGTGGACTTACAATTGTCTACATCTCCTCCCAAGCTTGCATCAGAATATCCACTGAGCTGATGAAGATTGTCGTTGCTGACTTCTCCATAGCAGATGCACTGGTCCGTGGTAGCTCGAATATACCTCATGACTCTTATGAGAGCCTTCCAATGGGTAATGCCAAGATTAGCCACGTTCTTCTACAGTATTACAGATTGTTTCAGTTCTTTCTTTGTTTTTAAAAATGTAGATTATTCCTAATCTAATCTACACAAGAAACATGAAGCATAATTGAATCTAATCCTACTGGAATCA
Organism: Diphasiastrum complanatum; assembly: GCA_029204225.1. Classification (NCBI taxonomy): domain Eukaryota; kingdom Viridiplantae; phylum Streptophyta; class Lycopodiopsida; order Lycopodiales; family Lycopodiaceae; genus Diphasiastrum; species Diphasiastrum complanatum. The sequence continues at coordinate 187,268 of CM055100.1, forward strand.
CAAATCAGCAACACAACATTTAACTAAGCAAATGGGAATCCTACAAAGTGCTTGTTACAACTGTCACTCAACACTATAGAAAATTGATGGAAATGTGGTGAATAGTAGCGGAAGTGATCAGCGGATGATGACAGATCAAAAGCACGGCAATTATCAAATTTTCAAGACAAAAATTGTTTCACAATCAGCAATGGAACAATCACAATGTAGAGACAAATCTTGCACACGGATTGATATTAAAAATGTGAGAACAAGGAGCATAAAGTTGGGTGCAAACAATAGTCGCAAAATAGACTTCAACTGGGAAAAATAGTTGATAGCTTTAAAACAGAACTTACTAACTGATTCTACAAAACCTACTTAATCATAGATCCTCGTTACAGAATAATGCCTGAATCATTGTTACAAAAGATGCATGTCAAGGCATTGACTCCATCATTGATAATTGGAAGTCAGTTGATCAATGCATTGGAATCCTAAGTTAAACTACTTACAGTTCCATAGAAGGCCATCATTATTTAATGGTAAGTGGGTCGGATTTCTAATTACAAAGGGTTAGATTCATACACTAGGTTGGATTTATACTTATACAAAGGGTCGGATTTATTAGACCCACCAATCCAATCCAATCCAGGGTCGCAGATGCTTGAATTTATCAGACCCGATCCAATCCGATTCAGGGTCAAAGATGCCTAGAAAATTAGAACCGATTTGACCCGGCCTAGGGTCGAAAAATCTCTTTTTGACAAAAATGAAATTGGGTTGGAAAATAGGCTTGGGTCAGAAAAATTCGATCTTGAATTTTTTGATCCTTTGCTAAAATTTTGAGTCTTCATATTTTTTTTGTGTTTTCCAAGAATAATTATATACAAATTTTTTAGGATGCCCATTACCTAATGGAATTGGGCTTGAGCATAGAATTCCAACACTCCTCCTTAATGTGGATCCTGAAAAATTTTTATTTTCAGATTTAACATATTGTTAAATATGAGATAATACTCCTTTGATAGAGCTTTGGTGAAGTAATCTGATGCTTGTAGTTCTGTCTTGCAATAAACTACAGAAATGTCCTTGCTTTGCACTTTCTAAGATAGTGATATGGAATTTCGATATGCTTACTTTGGGAGTGGAATCTTGGATTCAGAGATAGTGCAAAAGCACTTTGATTGTCATGGTAGAGGGTCATTGGATGTGACTGCAAAATTTCGATATTTGCAAGTAGGTTTCTCAGCCAAATTGCCTCCTTGATAGCATTTGTGATAACTATGTATTCCGATTCTATGGAAGATAATGCTATTGAGGTATGTTTTCAGCTGTTCCATGAAATTGAGCCTTGGTTGAACAAGAAGACAAATCCAGAGGTCGATTTTCTTGTGTCAACAATGTCTCCTGCCCAATTTGCATCTGTGTAGCCCTCCAAAATGTTGGCAGGTTGGCTATCATTATAGCAAATGCTGAGATGTTTTGTAGCTTGGACATATTTCATGATTTTCATGAGAGCCTTCCAATGAACTAGACCTAAATTTGAAAGAAATTGGTTGAGGAAGCTGATGGAATGAGCAAGGTTGGGTCAGTGCAGAGCATAGCGTACATCAATGAAACAATTATGGAGTGAAATGGATACTAGTTCATTTCATCCTTCTGTGACTCGGATTTTGGACATTGCTCCTTTGATAGCTTCAAACTAGGGTCAAGTGGTAAGTGGCTTGGTTTGCACTTGGCGATTCCATATTTTGTCAGCAAATTGGTGAGGTATCCCTACTGGCTGATGAAAATCTGCTTGTTGGATCGAATTCAAAAAATCTAAATTCTGAGGCAGTAATGAGCAGGACCCGTATCCATCATCTTGTATTCCTGTGCTAACAAACATTTAGTATCCTTCAACAAATTAAATTGTTTCTAAACATGCACGCTCGGCGCAGGATGCATTCGGACTGACGCCGGGACGTCGCGCTCCCAAGGAGCGCTTGGACGCAGATCTATTCTGAATAAAATACACTTTGGCAAATTTGCTATAATCATCAATGAAGATTATATAATATTTTAAATCCTTTGTAGAGATTTTTTTTATATTTTTTCTCAAATTTTTCTTACACATGGACCAATCAAAAAACTCAAATTTGAAATCTAAGTAACGTAACTTTTTGAGTCCACATTTTGATTCCACACTAAAAATGGCACAACTTTTTAGTGGTAAATCCGAATTTAGCGGAGTTTGGTGCATTGAAAAGCGCTCAACAAGAGCTTTCCAATTATATGTTACATGACATACTTCTAAGCTATGATTAAAAAGTTATGGCAAGTCAAAAGTATTAGTGTTATAATATTTTAATAATATTAAAGACATCTTGCATGAATTCTTAAAGGATCTTTTTGGAGCTCAAAACTCCCCTAATGCTCGATCTGCTTTGCCTCATGGACAGGAGCACGTGGTGCTCTCCTTTCCCTGAATTCATCAACATTTGATCTTTCATCTTCCTCCTTGATGGCATCAGACATAGCTAGCTTTAGACTCATATATTTGTCATTGGATTTAAGCTCAGAAACCAAATGATGAGCATCTGTTCGAAGGATTGTTCTTGTACTTGACTTTTGAGGCGCTTGAAGCGCTCGATATAGTCTCGTACGCGTTCATCTTTTGCCATCTTGATATCACTCAATTTGACAAAAGGACTTTCAATCAAACGAAACGGCTTGAATAGTTTGATGAAGGCCTCCTTCAAGAGTGACCAGTCTCGTTTATCGTCACAATCAAGGTTCAAAAACCATTCGCGTGCTTGATCGATCATGGTCATCGAGAAGAGCTAGACCATGGCCTCTGGTGATGTTTCGCCACAGACATCGCATGCATTCTCAAAGACTTGAAGAAATCTTTGAGGGTCATTATTGTCGTCGTACTAAGGTAGATCTAACTTGGGAGTATATTTTTCAGTACGCGGGACATTATTTGCAAAAGCCCCATTTAAGTGAGCTCGTGCGTGTGATGATTCGGCAACGTGAAAGTGTGGGCAATCATATGGAACTTCAGCACGCATGGGTTCCCATCTTTCAAATGGGTTGGTTGAGGGCTCTTGGTATTGGGACTTCATCCTAGAATATCTATTTAATCGAGCCTGTTCGGTAGATGGGGAGACCATCTCTGGTGAATAGTCCTTTGTGGAATTCGGATCGTAAGGATGATCCATAGCAAATCTAGAGTACCTTAGGATTGGGTAGTCCTCTTGGTCTTTCTTTTTTCTTTTCTTTTTTAATATCAAAAATTCTTGAAAAAGAAAAAATATATCAACTTAAATAACAAAAAGCGAAAAACCTGAACATCGCTAAATCCCGAAATATGCGAAGGTTTAGGGTCATTAAAAAAACGAAAAATGTGACAGTTGCGGGTGATGGTCAAAAGCAAAAACTGTGATCAGGGTTGTGACAATGCGAAAGTTGCAACAGTTGCTGGGTTTGAAAAAGCGATAAACGCGAAAGTGGAGAAAGCGAAAAATGCGAAGGTTTTGATTGTTTGAAGATGCAAAAAACGCGATGGTTTTAGGGTTATGGCAAAAAAACAAAAAATGCGACAATCGAGGGTTAGGATAATAACCAAAAAATGCGAGAGTGTAGGGTTAGGGTAAAAACGAAAAATGCGACAATCTAGGGTTTAGGGTAAAAACCAAAAAATGCGAGAGTGTAGGGTTAGGGTAAAAATGAAAAATGCGACAATCTAGGGTTTAGGGTAAAAAACAAAAAAAAAATGCGACAGTTGACTGTAATGGTGGAAAATAAAAAATCGAAAGTTTTAGGGCTATGGGCAAAAGCCGAAAAATACGAGGTGAAAAAACTCAAAAAAAGTGAAGGAAGCGAAAAACTCGAAAAAACTGGGACTCGAGAAAAATGGTGACTTGAAAAAATTTGTGACTCAAAAAATTGGTGACTCAAAAAAAATGAGAACTCGAAAAAGATTTGTTGGTCTGGTCGAAATGTCAGTGTGGTCGTCAGTCAAGTTCGCAAAGAGGGTCGTCGATAGAAAAAATTTTGTTTTCGTGTTGTTCGAAGGGTCAAAAAATAACAAAAGCTCGAAGAATAACTAAGGCTCTGAAAAATAACGAAGGCTCAAAAAAACGAAAGTTCAAAAAAACTGAAGGAGCAAAAAAAAAACTCGACAACAAAAAAGCTCGAAAAAACTCGAAAACAGAAAAGCTAGAAAACGAAAAAATTTGAAAAATGCAAAAAATGGCTCGAAAAACACGAAAAAGAACTCGAAAAACATGAAAAACAAAAACAAAAAAACATTATCTGAAAAAACTCGAAAAAACATGATGCAGTCAAAATTTTAAATTGGCGGAACCGGTCGAGATTTAAAGGATGGCGTCGGTCGAGATTTGATGAAGGGGTGTCGGTTGAGATGGTGATCAGAAACTATCGGTCGAGATGGTAATTATAAACTGTTGGCTGAGATGGGAAATGAAGTCATAAGTCGAGATGGAGTGGAGGGGCTCGGGCGAGATCGTGATGGATGGATGGCTGAGCCTTAGTCGAGATGGCTTCTGGAGGGCTCGGGTGAGAGCATGATTAATGGGTCGATCGAGTGTTGATGGAGGGAAGGCTCGGTCGAGATGGTGATGGAGGAGTCGGTTGAGTGTGTAATGGAGGAGCCGGTTGAGAGTTGATGAAGTTCTGACTCGGTCGAGATTTGAAGCTCAGACCCGGTCGAGATTTGACGCTCATGCCCGGTCGAGATTTGAACGCCTTCTGGCTCGGTTGAGATCTGAAGGAGAGACGTAGGCGAGATTTCTCAGAGAGGGCGCGGTTGAGATTTCAAAAGAATGCCTCGGTCAAGATTTGAAGCGCGGACATGGGTGAGATCTGAAGAGAATGCCCCAGTCGAGATTTGAAGCACGGACGTGGGCAAGATCTGAAGAGAATGCCCCATTCGAGATTTGAAGCGCGGACGCGGGCGAGATCTGAAGAGAATGCCCTGGTTGAGATTTGAAGTGCGGACGCGGGCGAGATCTAAAGAGAATGCCCCGGTCGAGATTTGAAGCCCGGACGCTGGCGAGGTATGAAGAGAATGTCCCTATCGAGATTTGAAGTGCGGACGTGGGCGAGATCTGAAGAGAATGCCCCGGTCGAGATTTGAAGTGTGGACGTGGGCGAGATCTAACTGAAATGCTTCGGTCGAGATCTGACTGAAATGTTTGGTCGAGATGTGACTTAAAGCCTTCGGTTGAGATCTAATGAAATCCTTCGGTTGAGATCTAACTAAATTGCTTTGGTCGATATCAGACTGAATGCTTCGGTCAAGATCTGATTGAAATCCTTCGGTTGAGATCTAACTAAATTGCTTCGGTCGAGATCGGAGTGAAATACTTCGATCGAGATCTGACTGAAATCCTTCGGTTGAGATCTAATTGAATTGCTTCGGTCAGATTGGACTTAGACGCATTGGTCGAGATTTCAATCCGAGATCTCGTTCAAAAGTTATGTGGTTTGGCCTTGATCCGGTCTGGTTGAGATGGGAGTTAATTGATCCGGTCGAGATAGAGCCCACCGGACTTGGTCGAGAGATCGGACCCAACGGACTCGGTCAAGATCCTAACAGAAACCTGCGGTCGAGATTCTAGCCAAAAGCCTCGGTTGAGATTTGATGAAGGGCATCGGTCGAGATCTGAAAATTTTTTAGTTTTTTGGTAAGCACATGCATCGGTCGAGATGGTAATGGAGAGGCGACTCGATTGAGATAGTGATGGAGGAGGTCGGCTGAGACGGTGACAGAGGGAGGTGCAGACGATGGGTAAACTATGCATAGAGAAGCATTCTTTCCTTCTTCCAACAAGTAGTGCTATTGCTATTGACATGGAGTTGTTGTTGGTCGTTGTTATCATTACTGCCATTTGTTTCTATGGAAAAATACTATGAGAGCTGAGAAGAGAGCCACAATAGAGAGCATAGGAACTATTGAAAAATGAAGACTCCCTTCATGTGGAACTTGTTGATCAGTCAGAAGTGTATAGTCCAATATTTGTCTAATCGTGTAGACCCAAGCCTTTCTAGAGTAATCATTAATGAAAGTCAAGAAATAAAATGCTCCACCAATGGACATTACCTTCATTGGCCTGCATAAATCAAAAAGCACCAATTCTAGCACTCGTTTAGCCCTTGTTGCCCCTTGTTTATTGAACTTCTCCCTGTGTGACTTGCCTAGTATACACTCTTTGCAAATGGACTCTACTTTGTCTTCCAAATTGGGTAGACCTGTCACCATATTGAGTTTGCGAAGTAGCCTCAAGCTTTTGAATTCATATGCCCTAGGCATCTATGCCACAAATTGCTTTGAGATATTGACATTGATGCCAACGCATTGCACTTTGTAACTACAGCATTCAAGTTGTACAAACCACAAGTCTTATCACAAAATCCATTGGCAATTATCTTGAAACCTTGTTTCACATCCTTGATTTGACATTTTCTATTGTTGAATTCTACTTTCAGCTTATGATCCATCATTGTACCAACAGATAAAAGATTTTTTTGTAGGCCAAGAACATACAAGACTTTTTCAATTACCTTCACTTGCCCATCAAAAAATTGAATAGCTACTGTGCCAACCCCATGGATTTGGCACTCATCACCATTCGCCTGCACAACTCTATCTCCATCATTGGTTAGCTCTAGTTTCCTGAATTTTATCATCACTATCACTGCTATAAAAACCACTACTTGTAGTGGATTGATTTGACTATATGCATATGAATCAAAATGGTTTTCATAACATTTCAGATAGTCTCCATATGAATCAATTTATTCATCATAATTGTGCTCCTAATCAATCTTCAAAGTCACGATTAATCCTCGAGTTCAAATTGACTATCATATTCATGACTAAAATTATAATAAGAATCCATTTTCTGAATTGAAGGAAGATAAGATTTGAAGTTTACATGGGACTTACGGGTTATGTGTTTCACTAAGTTGAAGTTTATTCACAATGAAATTTGATAAACTATTGAAATGCTCTTCTTCCTCTTGCCAAAATTTGAGTGGTCGCAATGAGCTGATGTTTTTTGTTTTTTATGACACTGAAATTTGGCGTCATATTAAAAAGTTAGAAGTGCAAACTTGAGTAACAAAACTAAATGGACGTAACTTAGTAAGCCTTGTAGATAAATTATCAATCGAATATGATGAAGTTTTGAAATCCACAAAACATTTGTTTGCAGAAAAGAAAAAAAAATCGTGAAAAATCTTAAAACTATTGGCAAACATTTTAAACTATGTTTTTCTGGGAGCATTATAGTGCTTGTGGAAGATTGTGAAACCATAAAAAGGTTATAAATGTTGTCATAAATTGTTTTAATGGTTATAATCTAGCATAAAAGTGCTTGAAAAATTGATTCCATAAAATAAAAATAAAGATGCTAAAAAGATAGCCAAAAGAAAAAAATTTGCATGAGCAATTGGGATTTGCGACCATCTGCTACAGGTGCGCAAGAAGGGAGGCATGAGATAAAAAGAGAAAGTCATTGAGGGGTAAACAAGGAGATGAAAAGAAAGAAAGCGTTTTGGGGGATATGCGGGTGAGCGAAGGTTTATTTTTTATTTTATTTTTTTTATGTGGTGAGAGTTGGTGCATACCTGCGAAGGTAGATGTTAACTGGGGAGAGTTATGTTTCAAATCAGAGCATGCACATAAGCAATCACACAGGAGAAGGGGAGAGAGAGAACACCATAGCCTATATTTTCAATAGAAAGCACAATACAATGAGAGTAGTGAACGTGAGAGAGATAGAGAGGAGGTTGTGTCCCCTCACATCTAACCACTTCAGAAATAGCCAGTTTCACACTGTAATGACTCATAAAATAGCATGAGGCACATTAACGCAGGCCCTTTACTTGTGAATAACCAAACATGGATATTATTGATATTCTAACACCCTCTCTTAATGACAACTTTGGTTGAGCATTAATATCATGTCTATTGTTAGAGCACAAGATCCAAGATGCTTCCCAGTGTATATTAGAGACATGTTATTTTAGTAAGCAATTAGAAAGGGATGTCTTTCTCAAATTGAGCAAACAAGTCAATTTCAAGACTTGATGAAGATTGCCCTTTCACACTATCATCATAGGCCTTTTTCCATCATTTGTTAACAGCATGACCAAGTTTGTGACAATAAGTACATTTTTCCTTGTTCTTAGCTTTAGCTCGATCATCTGAATTTGCTAATTTACCTTTGAATTTGTGCTTACTCTTATCCTTAGTAGATATAGCAGCTTCAACAGGAACAATATCTTTAGATTTACCTCTTCTTAGCTCCTCTTGGATGAGTAATGCCGACACACTTGTTACACTTAATCCAGATACTAGACTTAAACCAATGAAAGTGTAATAATCATATGAAGGAGGTAGGCTACCAAGAATATTCATTACCACTTCATCAGCATTCGTCTCAACTCCAATAGCAGCTAACTGATCAAGAAGAGCTTGTATAGAAGAAAGATGATTTGTGAGTGAATCACCTTCATTCATCTTTATTTGCATCAATTTCCTCTTTAAGTACAGTTTGTTAGCCATAGTTTTGCTTTCAAATAAATCAACTAATGCTCCCCACATGGCTTTAGAAGTTGTAAATTTACTAATTTGAAGAAGTAAATTATTTGATAAGCTCAACTGAATTAGTGCTCTAGCTTTATTATCTTGTTTTATTCAAACTTTAGTAGCTTCACCTTCACTAGGTTCAATCTCGCCAATAACAATTGGCCATAGATCCTTTTCCACATGAATAACCTGCATTTTTAATTTTCATATCAAAAAATTCTCTCCATTCAATTTTTCGAAGAACATTGTATCTCTTATCATATGATCAGCCATTTTAGGTAGTCTTTAAGGACCCAACTTTAAAATGTTTTTAAAAAAATGTCGTCAAAAACTTACAAGGACTATCAAAAAGCTTTACATTTGCATTTCTCTTCGGGCACCTGAAATTTCCTACGGGCCCTTCTCTCTCACTCAGCCTTCTTGCTGGATTGCGACCACCTGCCTCGATCCTACTTCATGCGCTCATCATCATCTGGATCGCGACCTGAGAAAAGAGAGAGCCTGGTTCTCTGGATCAGACGCGTGACGGCCCTACTGGTACACACCTATGGCTGCCATCTTATTTCTGAGGGGTGGCAAGCAGTAGGTCGATTCTTGGAGGTATTTCCAGGGGCGGGTTCTGCTCCAAGAAAATAACCTGCGACTGTACCTTTGAATCGAACAGTGCTGCTGCCTTTCTTGATTCTCTGGTTCTTGTAGCAAGCCTATGGGCATTCAAATTCTCACAGATCAGTGCATACAAGACTTGTATAATGCATTTACAATGCATCTACCACCATTCACAGAATCATGCAAACACTAACACAAATCTGCAACCAGTCTTTCACATCCTCTCTTTTCTACATGGATTGAAGTATAGCAAAACATTCTGTTTTCTGGATAGCGGCTGTCAATGATTCACCAGTCTGCATCAGATTAGGATCTGAAGACTTATGCCGAAAGATGCAGGCAGTTGCTCGTACATACTACAACATCGTAGTTTCAAGATTGTGTCCCCTCACATATAACCACTTCACAAATAGCCAGTTTCAAACTCTAATGACTCATAAAATAGCATGAGGCACATTAGGCCTATTTCCCTAAATAATAACATTTGGCCGTGAATAATCAAAGATGGATATTACTAATATTTTAATAGCCTAAATGACACAAATTGGTTTTTTTTTTACTCGTGAATGACCACAAATGGATAGGTTAAATGACACAAATTGGTTTTTTTTTTAGAAAACTTCAAAATGAAACGTTTGAAAGTTTTTGGCAAAGGCTCAAAACCTCATAATACAAAATTTGAAATGTGTCCTCTCTCCCTCTCAAAATACTAAGAAAATTTCAATTTGATATCAAATATGATCTCCTACCACTAACATGATTATAACTCCCTTGATACTAATCCAAATAAAAAAAAACTCAATACCTCCAAAAAGCTAAAAGCAAGCTTTATCAACCTATATGACTATTTTAATAAGTGATGTGATTTGGTAGGTCAAATTTACAACAAAACATATTTGATAGTTTTCAAAAAAGAAAACAAGCAAAAAGAAAACTACGAAATAAGAATTGCCATAACTTCTTCAACACTAATCCAAATGGCTTGCCATATGGATTATATTTAGTTCAAAACTAAAAGAAATCACTCAGGTTAGATATGAAACTCTCAAACAAAACTATAACAAAATTGTAATCACCTATTTGGACAATTGTTGAAAATATTGCAATGATTTTTGCTTCTCTTACCCAAATGGCTTGCAAATTGATGCAAATAAAAGCTAAAATAGAGCTCTAGAAGTCCATGCAAATAGATATGAAGTAGAAAATGAAACATTACTCCAAATTTTGACCTGAACAGGTCTAAAAAATTCAAGACTAGAAACTAACAAGAAAGTTAAAACAACAATGAAATTATTAAATGAAATGAAAATTGTATTGAACAAGATTATTGGATTTTAGACTTCGATACCACAAATGCCATGTGCCGAACTTCTCAGTCAAAGCTAGGTAAGCAAAGAAATAGAGACAACCATCACATGTATGTTGAAAAAAATCAAAGGTAACAAATAATCATAAGTTTTCACAAAGCTCATATTAAAATGAATGACAAAAGAAAATAGATTCCAATATGAAAGGTGTGAAGTACATAAATTCATGCGATAAGACAGACCTAGCAAGATCAAATCTCAAGGCCCACATTCACAAAGAAAAAGAAGAGATGGAGCTCCAAGTTCTCTCAATTGCAAATGAGCCAAAAGATCTTCAAAAATGATTTCTAATGCCTACTTATAGACAACGCCCATGTCTTAAATAAGCATAACTATCTTGAAGTCTAATTAGGCATTGTTAGCCATTGTTAAGCTTTTTTATTTTAACTTTTTTTGGTTTGTTATCCTTATCTAAGGCACTTTGAGGGGTCTAAAGAGATAATCACCTTCATTTTTAAGGCTAATAATTTTTTGGGAACCCAAAAAAGCTTACAATGGATATTATTATTCTACTTTGAGCACTTGTATAATCAGAATATATGATTAGTTCTCTTTGAAAGCAAAAAGCTAGATCCTACTCAATGTAGATATGAAAAAAGTTTTTACAATAATTCACGCATTGAAAATCTAAAAGCATTATTTGTATGCTGCCAACTTTATAATTGGACTAATCACCAATTTTTGTAAGTACATATGTGATGTCATTGACTTTAGAGATTGTAAAGCTAAACGTTCAGAACTCATCAAGAGTACAAGTTCGTCATTAAGTACTATAAAGGTGCATTGAACTATGTTATCGATGTTTTGAATCGAATTGAAAAAATCACCCAATTGTGCTTTGTTGAGATCCAAGCTAAGAAGTATCTATTACTTCAAGATATTTGTCAAATTGATGGGTATTTCGATCATATTTGACTAGATGTCTTGGTAGGAAATTTAAGATCTAGTCAAGACTCTCAAATACAAGATCAAAAAAAATCCTGAAACGATAAGATAGTAAATGAATTTTTTATAATTAAAAAATGGCTTACCTTTTCAATTAAAAAGCCATATGCCGAAAAAGAAACAAGTTAGGGCCCAAATCTTGCAGCAATGTCATGACAACTCTTGTGCTAGTTACCTTGGCATACAGAAGATACTTGACCTTGTAAAACAAAAGTTTTAGTGGCCAAAGATGAAAGGTGATGTTGAGACATACATCCAAGGTTGTAAACAATGCCAATTTAACTTATCCAAAAGGGTCAAAATTTTGGATTTTTAACATCCTTTGAAAAAACTCAATAACTATACACCTCATATATTAATATTTGAATAACTTCCTTATATGCTTTAATGGATATGAGTTGAGGAAGCCCATAAATATACTGAGATTTTTGTGAAATCTACAACAAACAAATTGCAACACATGCGAGAGATTCTAAAATCCACTCGATATCATATGTAGGAAAGCTCAACAAAAGATGAAACATTACACGAACAAAACTGTGTGTGTGTGTGTGTGTGTGTGTGTGTGTGTGTGTGTGCACGCGCGCGCATGTGAACTTCAGATTGCAATTTTATCAACATTCAAAATTAAAAAAATCTCAAAGTAGAAAATTAGCTCTAAGATTATTTGGTCTTTTCATTGTTTTAAGAAGAATCGGAAAAATCGACTTATGAATTGAATCCATCTGCTGAGTTTTTTTTTCTTAGTCTAGGTTGAGCCATGAGCTATTGAGGGTTACTAAAACAAAGACTTGAGGATTGGTAAACAATTTTAGCAATATCTAACCATATACCTTTTGGCTATGCCAATGGAGGAGTCGGGTATCTAGCCCTTGACCTTGTGTTTGGAAGTAATAACTATACGCTTTTTAGCATTATCGGCATGCAGGATTATAGAGAATCAAACATGGGTGGTGGGCGAGCCCAACTCAAACACGATACACACAATCACCATATGTCAAAATTAAATTTTGAAGTGAAATTTTTAAATTTGAGAAATGGCCAAAATTCATCGAGTTGGCTAGTTGATTACACACGTTCAATAATGCATTATGGGAGTTCCAACTTAATCACATGATATCCAAACCTTCACGCCAATTTATCAAGCACAAATTCTAGTTTCGTATTTATTAAGTCAGCGTGTTGACTTTTGATTCTAATTTATTCAATCACCCCAATACATCAATGAATTTGGGCCATCTCAAAGTAGCCCATAAATTTCAAAATTTGAGGCTGTTGTAGAGAGTGACTTTCAAATTTGTATTGCCTATATCTACACTCCATTCCTTACTAAGACATGCACAACGTCCATACAAGAGATTAAAATGCATGCAAATCCCATTAACCTATCAAACTTATACAGGTACTCTAAAATTTAATGACAAGCTTGATGGAGCTTGTCTAGAGATCAATCTCCATCGTTTGCAGAATTTGAACACATTAGAAGAGCTTTTGGAGTGCTTTTCTGACTGGAAAATTTATTCCAACATCATTTAGATAGATATCAAATAACATTTACCCTTCAGAATAGTGAACATATTTGCAAAATCCTTTCCTACGACTGTTTTCTTCACACTCTTGCTCCATTCAATAGAAGCAAACACTTACTCGAATGATTTAATATGCTACAATCAGCCCTGGAATAAAGGACATAAAAGCGAGAAGCCTTTTCAGTCCCCTTCTAGCCATGCTTAGCATCAAAATCCGCTTCTTTCATGAAGAGATCAATGTTTCCCAGATGACCTCTTCGAAACGAGCTATGCAGTGCTGTAAACTCACTATCCTTCAAAATTCCTCTGCTAGAACTGACTATTCAATATCAGAATCTGGATACCACATCACATTGAGATGTATCAGAAACTCAGAATTAGACTCGAAAGAATATCAGTACTGGTACTTTAGAAGCTGAAAACTTGAGAATGAAATTACTAATCACTTAACAACCACAACCAAAATGAAATTATCCTTGAAAAAATATGGAAGCACATACTTTCATAAAAACTCAAGCTCTTCATATTTACCATCTTATAGCTAGTGTATATCTGGAGCTCAGATTCATAGCATGTCATAAACATGTCTTACAAAAAATTAAAAGGATTGCATTTCAATTGTAAAAGCAGCCATGCACTTACGTCAAAGAAAGGTTGACCGCTTTTAGAACAAAGAAGTTCAATCCAATTCCAAGATCAATTTAATGCACCACTAACTTAAATAACTGGATTGTTGACCAAACAGAGCTATGAAAAATTCTGCAAGTTTTAGACTTCCCATGCAGTTTAGCCAGAAGCTCTGGGATTAAAAAGAATCCATTCTTTTAAGACAATCAAGATCCACGGTAGCTACCTCTAGGGAAGAAATCCAGTTACACTCTAACATTTATCAGAAAACGAGCTTGTGGGCCTCGGTGGACATCATATCCTGAAGAAATTCAAGGTGTAAGTTGACAGACTCAAAGCAACTGCTATTCTGGAATAGAACTGGCATGCAGTGTAGTATCTGAAATCTTTATGCAACTTCGTTTGAATCAGATGATTTCATGTCTTGCTGAAACCTTTCCAGAGAAATTGAGCATTCAAGACTTGTCACCTTGCCAAAAATAAGCCAGTCAAGATTCCATTGTAAGCTTCAGCTGTTGAAAATGATGAGACATATCTTGATTCATCGATAAGGATAGTAACAGCCTTAAAAATTACAAAAAATTGAAGAATGCTTCTAAGAATTTTAAGATGCATCAAAGCTGACACCATGCGCTATCTTTTTTAGATGACTATGTTGGCAAGGAAATATGTGCTCCAAGAAAACTGGTATTCCTTTGCACTCTGCTTAAAAAATGGATTGAAAGAGACACGTGGTAGGTGACTTAAGCCAGTTTTATTACAATCTATCTTGTGCTGTTAGATCTATTTCTATCAACAATAAAAGGATTGACTGCTTGGTGGAAAGACTCGAATGTTTTTGTATAACAAACACAACCAGCGATTTAGTAGAAAACTAGATAGAAATGATTGTTCATTACGTTAGGTTCTCCATAATTGAAGCCTGCACTTGACTTTAAAATCATGACAATGGATTCAACTTGTTCATTTTAATATTTTAAACAAATTCCCAAAAAGATGTTAGTTTGCAAGAGTTGGATTTACCTACTGAAGGTCATCAAAACCAGTGTACCTTAAATCCATAACCAGGAAATACAAGCTTGATATCATCACAGTTCATCCTTCATGTTTATACCATCAAGTCATCAGAAGCATTGACAAACACCAAACATCCTCAAAAGACCTGGCGTTACAGAACAGCTTAACAAAATGGGATAATTCTTGACAGCCATAGAGAAGGTAGAATCCTAACTCAAATCTAAGAAACCTGTCACTACAAACCGGGTTGGAACATACAGACATACTGGAATGTACCTCTGAAAAAAGGATAAAATAATAAAAAAAACCTACCTTGCACTGCTTGATCAATAATGTGTTTCGCATTAGATAGAAATGAAGACAGGGCTGGCATTTGTTTTCCTTCAAAATATCTCTAAATTTTGAATAAGCTTGATCGGGCCTGCTATATATATATCAGTCTCTGAAGTTTTTCCAAAGATGACACAATAAGCTAGTTCTGACCATAGTTGCAGCGAATCGCGATTCGCTGGGTCTGCGATTCGCGGGTCGCGATTCTGCGAATCGCGATTCGCGACCCAGAATCGCAAAAAAAAAAAAAAAAAAAAAAAAAAAAATTGGAAAAATGGCTTATTGCTGAAATTTTTTTAGGGGATCAATGGTCAAACCAGCGTTTTGCCTCTCATAAGTGCAGTAGATGAGGCACAAACAGATCTTATTTTCAGTAGCTATCCGATTGTCATTTGCTCTGGTTTTCAGTAAATGTTAATGCTACAGTTTGGACTATCAACTGTATGGATGATGATCACTTTTGCAATTGGTTCACTGGAGATGTGAGTGCAATGTACATACAGTTGGGGGCATAAATATTGGGCCCTTCTCGGCACGCATTTGGACCCCATTTTTATCTACAGGGGGGCGGTGGCATTTTTATCTACAATGTCTATATAGCAAGAAGCTCTAGGGGGTTCGGGGGACAATAGCCCCCCGGGAAACGGGGGGTTCGGGGGGCGGTAGCCCCCTGGTGGGGGGTTTGGGGGGCAACGCCCCCCAACGGTGGGGTCCGGGGGCTGCCGGTAGACCCCGGCCCCGACGGTAAGGCCTCTTCATGATTTGGCCTTCCAACTCCCCGAGTGAAAACACACTTTTTCGTGTTTCGCACCCGAAACAGTCGGCAAACTACACAATCATAATCCCCTCGATCAGAACTTTCATCTAATACCCATATTGCCTAAAAAAATTTCAAAAAAAAAAAAAAATCGATTCTACACGATTCTGGGAAAATCCCGAATCGCGAATCGGAATCGCGATTCTGAATCGCGATTCCGGAATCGCGCTGCAACTATGGTTCTGACCTTAGAAACCCGTTCCAACCCTTTTGGGTCGGATCGTACTGTACGTTCCGTACAGTACATTCCGGAACGTACTGGGTCACAACATTTTTTTTTTTACATATAAAAAAAACAGGTATTAAAGCACCTGCTGGCCGCATGTTCCTTCTTTTTAGGGACGCATCTTGATATGCGAGCAATCTGTAGAGTTTTCTGTGAAAATCTTGTATCTGTTTATCTAGTCAGGATCAAGCTTCTTTGAACCTGTCATTCATCAATATCTATCCCCTCACAAAATTACTCACTGAGAGAAAGGCCATCATGCAAATATCAGATAGGCTATCTTCAGCTTTTAGTGAAAGCAAAGTATCTAAAAAATCTGTCTGCTCTCTAATGCCACCATCCAGCTGATGTTGTAGCCTGCGCTCAGAGATTCTAGTTGCAAACAACTTCTCGATTCCAGGTCTCACTTGCTCTCTTAAGTTCTTTTCTGTGCCTTGCAGATCAAGCCCAGCAGAAGTCCCCAAGGTGAGTTTTCCCCTCTCTTCCACTAGTTGCTCCTGCATACTTCGGAATGCAGCAGCCTCCGATCCATACGAGTAAGCCTGACAAAATCTGATCTACTGGATGGTTGTCTCAATCGCACATATCTATCTCTCCACCATCCAGCACAAATGACTCCAGAGTCCAGCCTAGATCTCCAGGATATTTTCTTCTTGTTTTTTTTTCCTTTGTTAAAAAATCCGTATTTAAAAAAAAAAAAAGTGGCCAAGTTCCAGAATGGAACACATTCCGTTCCAGAACGGGCAACTAAAGGACGGAACAAGAGCAGAACTACATAAAGTCAATATCATCATCCTATAGAACATGAACAAGATCAGTTGAAAAACATCTTCTTTGAAGCAAGAAGAATAGGAAGCACAGGCTGGAGATCAAAAGCTGTTTCTAAAGATAGCACCAGTGACCATTTGAAAATAGGAAGAATGATCCTAAGACTTCATGCAAAGTAGGTTAGCGAAAGCCAGAAGACCTCAGAGATTAACTGTTTCTATCTCGGAGGTTATGTTTCATGGTTTTTCTGTATCCCTAAAGGCAAAAATTTCAAACCCAATTTTTTTGTTCAGATTTTCAAGTTTTTAACTAAAAAAACCAGTACGTACCCCAAAAAAAAATAATGGCCCATTCCGGAACGGGGGCAAGTACTTAATCCATGTAGGAGAGCACCAACAACATGTAGTTAGCATACGATACAACAAGATTGGAGAAACTAGGCTTACCAGATCTAACATCATCGCCAACTTTCCCTTTGTTCTGTAACTGCTTTTGAATCATTCGGAAAATTAAAATCCACCAGTAAAGATGTATCACCAACAGTGATATCAACAATGTGTTGAACATGTAATAAAGCTTTTTGGTCATTGGAGTACTAGTATCAATATAGCTGATCACTTCAATGCTGTGATCATCCGAAACAAACTCTAAATCAGAGCTACTTTTTAGAGAAATTTCTAATAGCAAACACCAAGGCCCATAAACAATGATGTTTTATGATGGATGAACAGTATGTAACTGCAATGTTTGAAAAATTTAGATGCATGAGATAAAGATAAAAAAAATTTGTAGTTACCAACTCGCATGAGCTATACACTCAATACAGTACAATCAAATGCTCATCAAGAAGTTTGGTATACGTGTTCAACATAGAGAGTCCTGCTTTTTTTTTGTGCGAACTTAGAAGTGGGGCATCATCTATCAGCAGAAAATAGTTGAGTGGATGACTCTTTAAAACCCCCCATATGACCCAACTAAAAACGACATAATTACCTTGTGCTCCAAATGATCCAAAATGGGAAATAAATGAGCCGCAGAATTAGCCAAGATAAAGCAAATACTGCAAACAAAAAACTGGCCTCCAATTCCTTTCCAGCATATTTGCATAGTTTTGCAGATTCCAGCAAAACATCCGTTACATCATGCAAAGCAACCACAATTGACCCCACCCGAAAGGAACTGTGAAATCAAAGTTTTATCAGATTGTCACTCCAGATGCTAGGGAAGTTAAGATGAGAAAAACAATCATCAAAAAAACAATAGTATGTCTCGTCATCTGTATGTAAGTACATGTGAGAGCTACTGTCCACCTCCTTAACAATTTCTTGAGTAAAGCTTCCGTGAAGAAACCATCGTCACCCTTAGTAGCAACAATTGCTCTGATTAAGTTGGAGCATGGTTGAAATGTCTCTAATCATAGAACACAAGAATGCCATGTGGATGTGAAGTATTGAATACAGTAAGCCTTTGGATTATGATGTATACTTTATTGCTCGAATAAATAGACGTAGATATTTGTAAAGTACAATCATAATGCTAGAATGTAAAGAACTATTAGCTGAACAGAAACAGTTATTCACACTCATTCTGAGTAATATTGGCTACTCTAGATGCATTTACAACATCCAAGAACAGAACTTTCCGAACTCATTACATCAATGTTATGTTTAAGATAATACCCAACATAACAAACAAGACGTGCAAATTCCAACCCTATAGAGTCCAAATACAAAGTTTTAAACCATCAATTTTATCATGCATACCATGAACCAAATGCTATGACATGTCTACTCACGTTCTCAGCACCCTAGAGTAGGTGCTGGTCACATGCATAAACATATGTCCACATTAGCTTTCATACATTTGTACAGCAACCAACATACTGAGTTCCTATCACTTCTCCGGAGGTGAAGGACAGATTCAGTCATGATGATAAACAGATGTTTCCAAGCTCAATATCTTTCTTATCACACTCATAAACAACATGTGAGGCAACAATACATGGCAGCTTTTTGAACATATTTAGTATTTAGGATCAGTACTACAAACAATGAGCTCAATGAAAAAGAGGACATACCCTGTAATGTACGAAAATGCAATCAAACCAATTGTCAAGATGTGATGAGTCATCATAACATTAAAATCCTTTCTCCGAGTTTCCCAGACAAGAAGAGCTGCAACGCTGTAAATGTAGAAGCCACACTGAAACGTGTAGAACACTTTCAGTTGAAACCTTTTCAAACGAAACATGAGAAGTGTTACTCTCCCGTCATTGTACTACTATCCTCTGTCATTGCTCTACTATCCTCTTTAACAAATTGTCAGGTTGTGATATCTTCTTCTCTTCTTTTGTTCTATTTCTAAGCTATGTCCTCAGGTTTTCGAGCTGTACAGACTCAGCAGTCAACAAAGAAAACCCCATACTAGACATGTAGCTTGTATAGCACACTCTGATAAACGTACAAACTTTTCTATAAGATAAATTGGATCTACAATAAATTGATTAATTTCAGCGAACAGCAGAACATGAAGCGATCAACATAAATAACAGTAGAACAGCTAATATATGCCACTTGTAACATCACACAATCCTAGACACAATTCTAAATGCTGTTTTCTAGAAGAAAGTCCTCGAACGGTGGATATTTAACATAAATAATATGATTTTTGTTAAAATGTTTTACCTTGTCCTAAAATATTAGCAAAGCATGGACCAATTTGATACAATGCGTCCATGGTATGCCAATTAATACTCTTACAAAGTCGTGGGCATCAAAGTGAAGTGCCAAGTGCAGTGATGCTAGTTTTTAATCACGAATGATGAGATACAGATCAGCATAATCACTTATCATAGCAAAAATCAATTTTGAGCCTGTTCATTGATACCTTTCTGTCATATTCCTGCAAAAAGTATCGCTATGGCTGATTAAACTCTAATGTAGTTCAAAACCATTTCAAGCAAAAATTTCTAGAGCTACTGTTACATGTCTTATGATATCAAGGCAAATGCCATTCTCCATTAGGACTATGCTAGCTTTTATTAAGTTGGAGCATGGTTAAAATTGATAGAATGACAGCACCGACTCAACCATTAACAGCTCTTGATCAAAGTGACAAATGCACTACTCACCCTCAATTATTGGCCAAACATAGTGCGCATGCAGATTTTGCTGCCTCCATTTCCCTTGATCCGCTGCCACTCCTACAATCCACTACCTCCCCTACAATCTCCCTCGATTCGCTGCCTCCATTTTCCTTGATCCTTGCCACCCCTACAATCCGCTACCTGTCCCGCTCCATCCCCTCTCCTTACCAGCTCCTGCCCTTGCTACCTGTCCTGCCTCGCTCCTGTCCCGATCCTGCCCTGTCCCGCTCCATCCCCCCCTGTAATAGATCCTAACACCACAGTAGGGCAAACACTAACTGATCCACCCAACCTTGCCTACTCCCTGATATAGAGTAAGCCCCTCCTAGCCCAGTGTGAGGACTGGTAGCATGCTACTGCCAAGTGTCGGCCACGTGGCACTGACGTGGCCGACTGCACGTTGGGACCCAACTGGGAGCCCTATCCTGCTGACAGGGTCCCTAAGCTGTGTTAGGCCCGCCATGGCTATGGACCGTGCTGGGGCACACTACTCACACTGTCTTGCCCTGTTGGTCATGTACGCTGGACACGACCCTCACTGTGGTATCTGACCTATCTGTGTTCTCTAGGGTTCGGCACTGGTTACGAGCTCGTAACACTCCCTCCCCCTTAAGAACCGTCTTGGTCCTCTAAGACAAAGTCTAGAAAAATCTTGCGAAGGACGCTGCCTCTTTCCCAAGTGGCATTCTCAACAGGCTGATCATTCCACTTAACCAGATATTCTCGGTATAGAGTATGACGAGTCTGCGTCTCTCTACTATCAAGAATCTCCTCTGGTTCATGTGGAGGTTGTTGAGGATCCAATGGGAGAACTAGAACACTGTCCCCTACCAGATTGTCTGATTTGGTTAAGGCTTTTCGTAACTGACTTACATGAAAGATTGGAAAAACCTTACTGCTCTGTGGGAGTTCTAGTTCATAGGTGACCTCGCCTAGTCTCCTACTGATGGTAAAGGGACCACAATACCTTGGAGACAACTTAGCACACACTCCTGATTTGAGGGTTTTAGAGTCAACTGGGACTCTCAAGTACACTTTCTCACCAGTGGAGAACTGCACATCCCGTCTGTGTGGATCTGCATAATGCCTGGCTCGATCCTGGGACTGCCTAATGCTACGCTTAGCATGTTGTAGTTGATGAAATTATGGGTTGCCCCATCATCAACCATAACTCTTACTGACTGGTTACCAACTTTCCCATGCATACGTACTAGGTCATGCGGCCCAAAGCTGAAGGGTCTCGCTAGCATTACAGAGGTCAGCTGGCAACAGTGTTCATGATCTTCATGATACACTTTGATCTCGGAAGCTGCCGAGTCACTGGGGAAACATACAGTCTGAACAAGATGAACTTGTTTTTTATCTTTCTTATCTTTTTTAGTGAAAGGCCCCTTGGGACACTGTCTGACTGTGTGTCCCTTGCCCATACACACAAAGCACAAACGTTCTTGTTTGGCTTTCTCAAAATCATCTGGTTTTAAGGGCTGTATGAGTGAAGGGCGTTTCTGAGGAGCTTCACTTTTAAATTTATCTTTTTTCTTTCTTTTTAAAAATTTCTTTTTAAATTGAAAGTCTTTCTGAGAAGGCTGCTCAGAAAGTGGCTGTTGTCTCGCCTTCTTCCTACCCATTGAATCATCATAGATTTGAGCATATCTGAGGGCTTGTTCAAGGGTAGTAGGCGAGTTTCTCTGGACCTCTACTTTATATTCATCTTTGAGGCCACGGACAAATCCCCTGATTTTCTGATAGTCATCCATATTTTTAATCTTTAGAATTGCTTCTCGATACTGCGAGATATATTGGATGAGGGATTTATCCATTACTTTCCCAGGCTTCCCAGGCTCTATCCAGTTCATTTTCTGGTAGAAATTCTCTTAGGAAAGCTTCTTCAAAAGCTTTCCATGACCGGGGAGTCTGCCCAGTCTCCTGGAGATTTAACCACCACTTATAGGCCATAGGCCCTAAGGAAAGACTGGCCTCAATTGCTTGCAAATGGTCAGGGGTCTGTTTAAGAACATGAATGTTCTTCCATTTGCTGAGGAAGGTTTGTAGAATATCTGCATTTCTATCCTTCTCTTCCCCATTAAAAGTAGGAGGCTTTAAATCTTTAAAAACACTGGGGTGAGACCGTAAAGTCTCACCCGAAACTGATGGAAGTGGAGAAGGGGATAACTGAGAAGTGGAGGGAAGGCTTCCTACAAAATTAAGTTTTTGAGTTCAGCGAACGAGTCGTCCACACTGGACTTGAAATTGGCTAATGCCAACTTCAGTTCATCCACTTCTGTTACCAATTGGAGAAATTGCTCCTTGGTAACCAGTTCGTCGAGTTCTTCGGCGAACTGTTCCTGTTCTTCCACTTCCATGGGTTCCTTCCCTTTCCTGTAAGCCAAGGCTTCTGTTTCAAGTTCGTCGAAGCCTCTCTCCTGGGGTTGATCAGGTCCCTGAGGAGTGGTCATTTTCGGAACTGAAAGAGAGGTACCTTAACTTCTGTCTGAAAACAAGAAAAGAGATTGACTAACTGGAAAATGAAAGTAGAGTACTTAGCTCTTTCTTAGGACTGTACTTCCAGAGCAAGAAACCCCCTCAGTTCTTCCGCAGCTGTCCAATCCATCCTCTTAAAGTGCATGCCATCAGATGAAGGCAATCTGGAAATTGTGTAGATGATTGTTGGAGAACCCCTGCTGATAGAGTTTGCCTCTGCTGCCTCCAAAAATCAAAGTTACAACTTGGGAAAGCGCAACCAATTTCCAAATTACTAGCCCTTTACCCTCGCTGTCTGATTAAGGCTATTTCTGCTCCAGAATTTTCGAATTTGACACTACCAATCAAATTGAATATCCAAGATTTTACATAGGTGACTGGTCGCTGATCTATCCTGTCTGATCACCAAAGTTGGAGCAAAAACTTCCAAAAATCGGGGAGCAAACTACAGTTTAACTCCTGCCTGTCCAGCGCTGAATCTGCCTCAAGATTTCTGCCCTGAAACTACTTCAAAATCCGGAAACTTCACTCCGAAATCGAAGCTCAACCCTGATTTGGCAGCGCTGGACCTGTCCTCAGATCTGTCCCCATAATCCGCTCAGAAATCTGGATAAAAACATTCGAAAATCAGGGATGCAAGCTGATCTGTCAGCGCTAGAACTGTACAAGGAAATTGCCTCTAGAACACTGAAAATCCCAGCAAATTTAATTGTGTAGAGAGCTGTTTCTACAGCAATGTCCCTCTTCTACTCTTTTCTGAAAATCTGAGAATTCTTTCCTAGCTTCTTATAGCTTTCTCGACTGCTGTCCTGAACTCCCTAGGATGGAGATGGCTCTGATACCAGTGTAATAGATCCTAACACCACAGTAGGGCAAACACTAACTGATCCACCCAACCTTGCCTACTCCCTGATATAGAGTAAGCCCCTCCTAGCCCAGTGTGAGGACTGGTAGCATGCTACTGCCAAGTGTCGGCCACGTGGCACTGACGTGGCCGACTGCACGTCGGGACCCAACTGGGAGCCCTATCCTGCTGACAGGGTCCCTAAGCTGTGTTAGGCCCGCCATGGCTATGGACCGTGCTGGGGCACACTACTCACACCGTCTTGCCCTGTTGGTCATGTACGCTGGACACGACCCTGACTGTGGTATCTAACCTATCTGTGTTCTCTAGGGTTCGGCACTGGTTACGAGCTCGTAACACCCCCCCCCCCCCGCTCCCTCTCCCTCTCCCGTCCCGCTCCTGCCTTTCTCTTGCCCTGTCCCTCTCCTGACCTGCCCCTGTCCCGCTCCAAAGAACATGAGCTGAACATGACCTGTCCCTGTCCCCTCTCCTGTCCTGCCCTGTCCCGCTCCTGCCTTTCTCCTGCCCTGTCCCTCTCCTGCCTTTCTCCTGTCCCCGCTCCTGCCCTGTCCCACTCCTGCCCTTTATACCTGTCCCTCTGCCTCCTCATCGTTGTCCCTCTGTCGCTGGCCCTCCATCGTTGTCCTTCCATAGCTGTCTCTTCCCTCCATCGTTGTCCCCTCTTGCCATTATGGCTGATTGGCAATCAGTGAATCGGAAGGGGAAGAAGAAAACCCCTCCCCCTTCTCCCTTCGTTTTCTCAGCCATCCCTACTACGGCTCCAAATCCCTTTACCTTGCCCCCTCCCTCTCCTGCTTCCTCTCCCTCGCCCCTACCCTCCACTCCTGCAACCTCTACCTCTTCTCCTACGGCCACTACTCCCTCTACTCTTTCTTCCTCCTCTCCCTCTTTCACCCTTCATCTTCTCCCCCCTTGTCTCCGTCTCTTTCAGCTGAATTTTTGTCTGGTTTCCCCCGCATTATTAAGTCTCTTCAAGAGACCAATGTATCCTTGCTTGCGCTAATCAAGCAACAAACATTCCAAATCTCCACTCTGGAGAATACGGTTTTGGTCCTCCAAGGTAAAGTTGGCATTCTTGAGGTTGATGTTACTCACCTCCAGAAGGATTTGGAATCAGATGAAGAGGCAGAAGAAGGAAGCGGCAATTCAAATTCAGAAGACATGGTGGAGCAGCTTCAAGAGCGGGTTCACTCCTTGGAGCAGCAATTTCAGCAATCGAAGAGTTCTTGGGCCGACGTGGATCTAAGCAGGTTAGTTTTGAATCTATTCAAGAACATCAAAAACGAGATCTCAAGGCCCTCAAATGTCAGGGTTAGGGGAGCTTCTTTTGCGGGTAAGGACCTCGTGGCTGAGGCAAATGCTTTCATTCATTCTACCTTTGGTCTCAAAGAGGATGTCGTATCTGCTGCTTGGGTGGGTAAGCTCCAATCCACCACAGTGTTTCTGTGTTTCAAAGATGCTTTGCTTCGTCAAAAGGTTATACGTAAAAGAGGTTGCTGTTTTTATGGATGAAGATTTGACGCCCATTCAATGGACTGAGAGAAAGAAAATTATCGCAGATGCTAAGGCCAGATGCTAAGGCCAAGGACTGTCTTTCGAGAGGGACGCCCGGTCTTGGTTAAAATTGCAGAACTTAAAATTTCATATTCTTCTCCCTCTCCTACATGAGAGATGTTTGAGCTACGGCCATTTATTTCCTCTCCTGCACGAAAGATGAGCTTTTTTACATAGCGATTTACGTTTTAATTTGGCTTTCTGTTGACGGCATTGTCCCGTCCGAGTTCCATTTACTGTGTTGTACTCCTTTTTGTCTTATACGCCTTTTGGCATGGAAAAGACGTTAATAAAGCTTTTTCTTTCTCTCTCTCTCTCTCTCTCTCTCTCTCTCTCTCTCTCTCTCTCTCTCTCTCTCTCTCTCTCTCTCTCTCTCTCTCTCTCTCTCCTTTCACACCTCTCTCTCTCCTCTCTTGCGCGCCCACCCGCCCTGCTGGCGCTGCTGTCCGCCCTGCTGGCGCTGCAGTGCTGACCTTCGCACCTGCCCTACGCTGCCCTGCGCTGGTCTGCGCTACTGCGCTGCTACGCCTGGCCGTTTGTCTACACTGTCCTCCATCTGCTTACCGCCTCCTATGGCACCTAAGAAAAAGGGGGGTGTTCTTACACCCCCCTCCCTGTTGGACACCCCCCCATCACCGGTAGTGATGGAGGAGCCGTCTTCGGTGATAGAAACTAGTGACATTCCTGTCAACATGGCTGCCATTGACTACACTCCTTCCAAACCTACCGAAAGTCTTTTTGCTTATGATCTTAGTTTTATCCGACAAGAAATTCTTGGACTTAAGAAACAACTACACCTCTTTGAAGCTGAAAATAGCAAGTTAGCTAAGGATCTTTTTGGTGTCACGGAACGTGTGGAGCAGCTTGAGCAAGAAAATATATATCTTAAGCAACGAATTGCAGAAAAAAGTGCCTTGGAGGAGACTTCCAACAAGATCAATAGCTTGGAGAAACAAGTCGAGGAGACGAAAACGTGGGCAGCACTCTTCAAACCGGATGATATGGGCAGCAAACTCTCATCACTCGCAAAACAGGTTGAAGAAACGACATCGATCCTTAAGCAAGGTAATCACTCTCAGATTTCATCTTTTCCGAAGGAAAACGATTTGGAGACAGTTTTGGGTGAACAAGCCAGAAGGGCCAAAAAAGCCTTTAACATTAGAGTAAGAGGCATTGCCAATGGTGGAAAACCGTTGGAAGAAGCTACGGATTTGCTCATTTCCAAGTTATCTCATGTGGCTGATGGTTTTGATACTGCTTGGCGTAGTAAATTTGATGACAATGTTTTGTTTATCAAGTTCCGCTCGCTTTCACAACGCAATGCTGCCCTTCGGCTTAGGGCAAAGCTTAAAGGTACTTTCATTTATATGGATGATGACTTAACCAATACTCAATGGTTGGCAAGAAAAAAGATTATCCTTGAAGCGAAAGAGAAAGGGCAAAGGGTTGTTTTTATTGACGGGAAACCGAGATTTTTCGACCTTCCACAATAGGAACTAGGGGCCCCCGGATATAGAAGCTACCCGAGATCCCCTACCAATTTGAGACTTGGCTTCTGGAATTGTAATGGTTTTTTATCTTCGTCATCAGCCGGAGACTTTGCTGATTTTATTAGAAAATGCGCCATTTTGTTGTTGGCTGAAACTCATGAGTCCTTATATCATCCTCTTCCAAATATACAGGAGTACTCTTGGCATTCTGCTTTTCGTCCATTTGTTAGGGGAAAAACTTGTCGAGGATCTGGAGGAGTAGCTTGTTTATACAGAGACACCACAGTTCAGATGGTTAAACAAGATCCATACGCTCGCTATATTTGGTTACACATTATTGGCTCACTATTGGGATTACCTCAGGACATCTATATAGCTGTATGCTATTTTGCTCCACAGACCTCAGTGTTTGCTGAGTTTGGCGGGGACCCTTTTCAGGCTCTCTCAGATGATATTGCTATCTTTTCTCAGCAGGGTTCCATTTTACTAGCAGGTGATTTCAACGCCCGCACAAGCTCTAGACAAACCAAATTTCATGCAGCTACGGATCTTCTCAGGCTTTACCCTTTGGATATGGGGCTAGACCGGGTATCACAGGATGCAGACACTCCAGCTACATCTTTCGGGGAGCAGTTGATCACTCTAGCAGAGACACACAAGCCAGTCCCTCCAAGCTCGTGAATCCTAGAAGCCGGTGTGTAGAATGAACCTCCCAACCATAGGCACCCCCTCCTTGAGTCCTTCTACCTGCCGTCAACTGGCACATGGCATCCACCAGTGGGTGATCAGTCCACTTGGCATGCCTAGCCCCTGTGACCTGTGAATACTGAGTGACTCATAGGGTACCCACCCCGTGCCCGCCAAAGACCTGTGACCACCTAGGTCATCCCGACTACTTGCCGACTAGCATCTCGTCACTGACGGCTAGGGTCCCGACGGTCAAGACACACCACATCTCTGACAAATTGTCAGGCGGCCACACCAGGTCACTGCTCGTGACGCACCGGTCCCAACTTGGGACTGATGTCCTCCTCGGTCACTGGCCCTTGCCAATACTTGGCCTCAGGCCCTCTGGTGACCGGCCGTGCCCAGATTATGATAGAGTCGTAACTGGACTCTAACAACAGTCTACAACCAATATTCCGTATACGCCTTCTAAATCAGTTAAACTTTTTTCATCTTGGCAGATTGATCAATTCAAGGCAGATTTCCAGTTTTTGCGGTATGAAATTTCACAGCTGAAAGGAACGGTTACTTCTTTGATCAACGAGAAGAAGCTATTGCAGTCCAAGGTTGCCTCACTCGAACAATCCATCGGAATCAAACAGGCCGCAGCTTCGGAATCCACCACCAACATGCTACGGGAGCTAGAAACCAAGATTGAGAAGCAACACGAAGAGGCCCTTTCCTGGGCATCAGTTTTGAAAAAGGGCACCAAACCCAACGCTCCCATCTCCTCAATTATCTCAGCCACCATCTCGAAAGAGAAATCTCGAGACCAAAAAGCCCACAATATTAGAGTTCGTGGAGTTCTAGATACACAGGGATGCATTGGCTGAAGCTAAACGCTTTCTCGACATCACTCTCGGACACAGGACAGAGGGGTTAGACACCGCATGGAGGACCACTAGAGATGCAGCCACACTCATTAATCATTTCACCTCCCTCGAGAGCCGCCGAGATGCTTTGTGGTGCAGAGCTAAGCTACGTGGTACCACTATCTATATGGACGATGACCTCACATATATCCATGTAGAGGAGAGGCGTAAGGCCTTTCAGGCAGCCCGTGAGTCTGGCAGACGAGTCATTTACCGAGATGGACGAGTGCGTTTTCTTGACAGTGCACCTAGCAGCTCCCAGTGCTAGGGATTTGAAGTCCTCGGGTTCGGGAGTGCCCCGGGGCCCCATCCACACCATCTCCGGATTGGAGTATGGAACTGTGATGGTTTACACTCATCTTCCATTGCTGGCGACTTGATCGATTTCATCACTGACAGGGATTTACTGCTCTTTATGGAGACTCATGAGAGTCAGGAGAGAGGATTACCTATTTTTCCAGAATACAGATGGGATTCCGTGTACAGACTTGAGACTAGATCAGCTAGCGATCGTGGATCCGGAGGTGTTGCATGTTTATACAGAGAGTCTCTTCATTCGAGCATTGAGTTTATCAGACACGACGAGCATGCACGGTATATATGGATTCGTATTGTTGGGCAGGATATTGGTTTGGACAGGGACCTCTTTGTGGCGGCCTGTTTTGTGGCGGCCTGTTATTTTCCTCCAGAGTCTTTGTCCTTTGCTGAGGGCACAGGTTCACCCTACCTTGATTTATCGCCTGATATTATCAGATTCGCAAAGCGGGGGCATATTCTCCTCACTAGAGATTTTAATGCCCAAACCTCTTCACAGCAGTCAGAGTTTTATGACACCACCGACCATATCCGCGTTCATGCCCTTGACAGCGATGACATGGGAGTTACCATGATTTCAGAGGACAGCTTGGGACCTACTACCCCTTACAGTGAGCATTTATTGCAGTTTGGAGAGGCCCATGAGTTAGCCATTTACAATGGCCTAACTTGTTGGCCAAAATCCGGCAGTTATACTTGTCACCCTCACAGTGGTGGACATAGTGTTGTGGATTATCTCATGGGATCACCATCTTCCATACCTCTCATCTCTGATTTTCATGTATCTCCCACCACTCTCTCTAATCATTCCTTTCTCTCCTTCGCTATCGGCCGCCTCCCACCTCCCCAGCCATCCTCACACCCCTTGCTTACACGAGCACCCAGGTATACATTCAGTTCTCTCTATACACCAGTCTACCAGGAGTTCCTCACCTTCTTGCTCCATTCCTTCCTCGCGATAGTACAGTCGAGACTCAAGCTGCCTTTCTTAGCACTTCTCTTCATACCGCTGCCTCCCTTGCTTTTCCATCTAAACCCCATAAAAGCAGACGCACCCGCTCCTCATCGATACGACTCCCACACCCCCCGTGGTATGATGCTGAATGTCGCTCTCTTCATCAGCTTGTCACCCATGCCCGCACTCACAATCCTCATCTCCTCCACTCCGCCAGGCGCTCTTACCGTCGCACACTCCGCCGAAAAAAGCGTATCTATGATGACTCCGAAAGAACGTGTCTTGTTGATCTTCTCTTCAGTTCCTCTTCAAGCGCCTTTTGGCAGTGAGTTTATCCCTCGTGCTCCACCACCCCTCCTGGATGACCTTCGCATATGGACCGAATATGCTACCAAACTATATACCATACCCACTGACGCACCCATCTCTATCTCCCCACGCCCCTCTGAGTTCACCTTCTTCACATCTGACATGGTACTTACGGCCATCACGAGAATGAAGTCCCATAAAGCAAGAGATATCGAAGACCTTGAATCTGAACTCCTACCCATGCTTCCGACCTCCTTGCTCCCACACTAGCCACTCTCCTCAATTCCACCGTTGTCTCTGGTTTCCCCTCATCCTGGTGCATCAACATCATCCACCCTATTCATAAAAATGGTGATCCCATGATTCCTGGTAATTACCACACCATCATGATCGGACATGTTCTCACGAAGCTCTATGGTACCATACTCCAGTCTGCAGTGAGTTCAAAGGCGGACGCTCGGAGATTACATGCATTGGAGCAAGCAGGTTTCCGATCTCATTATTCTACCACTAACCATATTTTTACACTTCGAGCCTTGATTGAGGAAGCTAAGTACAGGAAAGAGAGGGTTTACTGCTATTTTGTAGATTTCAGGAAAGCCTTCGATTTTGTACCACGCTCCCTGCTCATTCAGAGACTTCGTAAACTGGGTTTCTCCACAGATATTGTTTTAGCAGTGATGGCTCTTTATGAGAAGGTGTTGGGATGTTTCCGACATAGCAGTGGCCTATCTGTCACATTTGGAGCACCATTGGGGTGAAATAGGGGTGCTCTCTTCCACCGGTTCTCTTTGGATTGTATATTGATGAGTTAGAGCGAGTCATCTCACAGTGTGGCGGGGGTGGCTGTAGACTTGGCACCATTCTGCTTGATGCGGATGATGTAGTACTAGTATCCCCGACCAAAGAGGGTTTGCAGAGGCAGCTGGATTGTTTACAGGGATTTTGTACCAGATGGGGGTTGGGGGTGAACACTGCGAAGACCAAGGTTATGGTCTTCAACACTTCTCGAGCCTTCATGCAGCGCCAGGAGCTCATCCTAGATGGACAGGCCTTAGAGGTAGTTTCCTCTTATACCTATTTGGGGATACTCTTCTCTGGTCCTACCTTCAGCATGCGGCAAGCTGCCACCACACGACTTGGGAAGGGGCATTCCTCTCTTGTTCAGCTTGAGCGGTTCTGTTTCAGGAAGCTCATCCGAGATGTTCGCAGTAAGTGTAGACTCTTTGATACTATTGTCACCCCCACAGCCTTATATGCAGCAGAGACATGGTGCACCGGCCTCCCTTCATCACATTGGGCCAGCATTTCACGATTGCAGACCACCATGTTAGCTCGTATGATTCGGGTGAAGCCCTCGGTTCCACATGAGATCCTTCTTGCAGAGTTTGTCGTTCCACCCATTCAGATATATGCCGCGTTCCAGCTTATCGCATACATTCAGAGAATCTACGCTCTGCCCGATGAGGATATGAGATATACACAGACAGCACTTGTTTCCTCACACTTTCTTCATGACCAGGGTTATCGACTATCGTGGTTCTCTCAGGCATCCCATTTCCTCCTTGAGTCATTTGGTATCTCCATTACAGAGCTCCCCTCAGGTACCAGGCGCATCTTATATGGGGCATATCTCGACCGTACTT
Organism: Diphasiastrum complanatum; assembly: GCA_029204225.1. Taxonomy (NCBI): domain Eukaryota; kingdom Viridiplantae; phylum Streptophyta; class Lycopodiopsida; order Lycopodiales; family Lycopodiaceae; genus Diphasiastrum; species Diphasiastrum complanatum. Next base: position 218,445 of record CM055100.1, read on the forward strand.
GTGGGCGACAGCTTGGGGTTAAACCCGGCTACTACTGGACTCATTTTATTGAGCTTGACATAGCAGGGTTCCCAGTCTTACCGCATTATTTGGACTCGAGTCTATCACATTGCCTCAGATTTACATTGGGACAGCTCCGCGTATCATCACATCAGTTGGCTATTGAGACTGGTAGATTCCAGGGTACCCCGAGAGAGGAGCAGATTTGCCAGTTATGCTCTTTAGAGGTGGAGTCAGAGAGCACTTTATCTTTAGGTGCGTGGTATATTACAAGATCAGAGGGAGATACCACTGTTTGTTCCGAGACACCTGTCACCTTACGATTGCTCATAGCTTATGAGGATTCCCGATGCGCGGCGCTCATGATACGAGAGATGTTTATACTACGACAGGATTTGTATCAGACAGCCCAACCGAGTCAAGTTTCTCAGCCCCAGATCACTTATTTCTTCTCCAGGAGGAGAGGACGTTTTGATGACGGTGACGATGATGATGATGATGACCTACTTGCCCACAAAGACCAGAGACAGCGTCCCACACATACCCATGTTGCAGCACGAGCTACTCGACCTATCACGAGGAGACCTCTTCATGCTCTCAGACGACGTCAGAGACCACCAGTGGCCCTTCATGCCGCAGGCCGTATTACATCCTTCTATAGCATCAGCACCAGCAGGACAAGACTAGACGATAGCGTCATACCTCACTCATGACTGTTAGCAGTATACATGCTCCCACATGTTTCTTATAGCATCACATCTATTTCAGTTTATAGCTTTAGTTCTAGATTGCTACTTTTGTTACTATTTTGGAGACATTTCATACGCTCCTATGGTTACCACATACTTGACATGTACATTTACACTGTTGGAAAAAAATGAATAGTGTTTTCACTTTGTATACTTCCAGTAGTTGTTGGTTGATAGGTAAGTTTCGATAGAGAGTCTGACAACACCTCAGGTCGCCTCATATCACACATCCAAGCCTGGAAAATACTTGTGGTGGAACCCATTTGTGTTATGTATATAGAGGTGGGAGAGGCTTATATCATTCATCCAATCTACCTAGGGAGCGGGGGGATGGCACAAGCATGCATGACCCAAGATCTATCTCTAATCATGGAGATCAGTGCTGGTGAGAACCAAGTACAATTGTTGGTGGTAAAGGGTGCCAATCATCGTAAGAGGCTTGATCCTACTAGTTAGCGTCGACAACTTCGGTACACGGGGGTGAGTCGGTTGTGACTCTATGGATGGGCAATTACGAAGGGTTTGTCACTAGATGGCATGCAATCACCTTACAGAAATCGTCCTAGTAGAATCCTAACAGCACAACCCGGCGCATTAACCTTACATGATCACGTAATTGTAAGTCATTTTGAACCCACACTTCAATTTTATTTTCACAACCTAATTTGATGGCCAACTTGAAGCACATGTCAGCTTTTTCTCTTATTGAACTTTCAAACATAAATGATTGTTAAAAGTAACCAAAAAAAAACTAATGAAAGCAATTTGTTGCACTCAAATTTTCAAACATTTGATTGTGATATCAAAATCAATGAAAGCAAACATCATGGCTAAATGCAATTATGTTTTTGTATGGAAAAATTAAAGCTTGTTGAAAAGAAGTTTGTAATACAAGACTATGAAGCTACTTATTCTCAAACTAGAACACAAAATGTCCCGTCTATAGTTTCATCAAGGGAGTCCAAAGTATAAGATGAGAATCATGACATAGATCAACAATATATATTGTTAGAAGACTCACAAGAAAGATATTAGATTTAAAAACACTTTTATCAAATAATAAAAAAGGTAGTAAATTACTTTGAGAAAGGAACATGTAGAAAGGGTATTTGAGACCCATTTCACACGACACAATACTTTGACTCAAACATAGTCCCTAAGCGTTGAATAAGAGTTTGCAGCAAAGTATTAAAACAATGTTATATGGAGCTAGAGAAGTTGGGAGGCTTTAGAAACTCACTTTATAGATTGATTTGGCCATCCATGCCAAAATGTATCCGTTCTCCCAAACCAAGGCTCCTTGTAAGTAACGACAAAAGCAAAGACCAAAGAGGAGACATAATAGGTCAACTTCCACATGGACTCTGTGACCTTCAACATCTTTTTCTTTTCAACACTCTTCAAAAAAGACGTAAATTTCTTCTCAGGTGGACTAGTAAGCCATCTTGCAAATGCCTGTCAAACAAAAATATTGATTTAAAAATTAAGACACATCCAACTAACTAAATAAAAAAACTATACATTAAGTGTTTCAAATCGAAGATTGTGAAATCAGCCATATTCCACAAGGCATTCTAAACATTTTATTCAAGAATACTGGGGGGAAGACGTCCAGCATTCCAAAAAGAATTAGGATCAAAGAAAAGAACTGTGGCAGAAAAACAAAATTTAATAGCACCTATACTAGATAAAATTTCAAAAAATAATAATTGTTAATAGAATGTAGGTGAACTATTCATAGTGAAACAATCATTGAAGAAAAGTGAATATTAGTGAATTCAAGAATAGAAGAGACACCAGAACCATGGACACTAATCTTACTCTTAAATGCACAACGTGAAATAGTAATGAAAGTTTTGAAATGATATCAAAACCATCCATGACCCAACAAACATAAAAGCTAAAGTCACAAATTGAGCAGACAACTAAACCTAAATTCAAAACTGTACTCTCAATTTCTATTGCATAAACTCGACGAATAGTATATGCTTCAAAAGCTCAATGACTGAATTTATAAAAGCATGGGGTAGTTTCGATATGAAGCAAAGTGGAGCAACAAAAGGCTAGAACTAAATATGCAATTAGGCATAACTAGAGAGGTGCATGCCAAAAATCACATCAAGAGATGCCATGAAATTTTTTATTCAAAATATGAAGCTTATTCTTTGCTTGCTAAACCCATTTCAGATTTCTCTGAAATGCATCTAAATAGTTGTGAATTTTCGAAAAAAATTTAACTCAGTGGATTTAGATTAGGAGCAAATTGAAAAGAGTAAGATCATAGATGGATTTAAAGACGTTTTTCCAGTTGAATTACCTCATGGTTTACCACCTTCTAGGTCAGTACATCATAGAATTGAGGTAATTCTAGGTAGTCACCTTGTCTCTAGACAACCTATCGGTTTTCTCAAAAGGGGGTGCTCCTGTTCTTCTGAAAGTGAAGAAAGAAGGAGGCTTCCGTTTGTGCGTGGATCACAAGGGGTTGTTGTAGAAACTCGTGGACAGCCAAGGAGAATAGTCAATATTGCTTACAAAAGTGTCACATACAAATGGGATGCACACATATACATAGTCCAAGATGACTATCTAACTTCATGACTACTGGCTATCCAACTACTTGACTATTGCCTATCCAACTTTCTGTAAGTTACATAGAAAGAATAAGGTACCTCCAATATGTCAAGTTGGGGTACTTAATGTCACAATTAGGCCTAGTGGACCCACGAGCCCTTACCAAGTTAATTTCACTCTAAGTTTAGTAGGCCTAATATAATACATGACCATGGTTACACAACTCTCAACCTTTTGGGTCAAAGTAACCTATGGTAATGTGAGCAATTCCATTTACATTCCAACACCCTCCTTAAAAGGAAATGCATAACATAACATGAAGTAACTTCTCGAAAGAGAAAAATGTAACTTGTTGTCCAAACTTCATGTCGCCAAATAAACTTCGCACCGAAGTAGTCAAAATCTCATCCCCAATCATGTCCAACATATAAAAGGAAAAGAATGCGTAATAATGAAGCATCAAGTCGAAAGGTGAGGATTTGCATGCTCCATCCGAAGTAGGGAACCAACATAAACTCGGCAATAAGTCGAAATATGGACTCGTAATCCATCATAGGCTCCCACATCATTCGAAAAAACTTCTTACCATAAGGACAATAAAAAAGATCACCAAACTCTTTTGGCATCACATCCTCCCAAACCTTACCATCAATGACTTGCTCACATAGAATAGGCAATGTACCAACATCATGATGAAGAGTAAGTGTAAAACCAAAAAAATCAGCAAGAGGTACTGATTTTAAAAAGGCATGTGCCTTCCCTTCATAGTAAGACATTTCTTTGTTGTCCTGCAAAGTCTCCAATAGTCGACAAGGAACTGTTATGGGCTGTTCAACACTTTGCTGCCAAAAGTGTTCCCAACATGGACTATGTTGTCCATAATCTTCCGCAGGCCGTTCCCGAAGCATAATGGACTGCTCATGATGTAAAATGGGCTGTAAATGATCAAAAGAATATGACTGAACCTGCTGTCCAACGTCTTCATTATAAAAATTTGGCAAACTATCAAGAGATACATCAACGATGGCGTCATCAAACCTATCCCTCGAAGAGGCATGGGATGACATAGAAGATTCTTCAAGTAATGAAAAAATTTCTCCAAACAAATGCTCGCTCTTAACACTTTGAACAAAAGTACTTATTGACACATGTTGACTCCCTCCTCGATTAGTACAAAACGGTTTCAAAGAGTGCTTGAATTTTTCAGCCTTTGCCAAAACATCAAATTGAAAAGGTTTTCGCATGAAACTTTTCACTAATACATCCATCACATGCATCAACTTGCGACGACTTGAAAAAAGAAAATTGCTTCAACATTTGCTCAATGTATCATTGTTTAGAGATGAATATTCCAGCCCCATGTAAAAGATCAACAAGAACCCACGTGTGGTTCTTCATGAGTGAGTCATACTCCTCTTGCATCGCATCCTCCCAACATTTTACTCCTTTGGCCTGCTCATAAAAAACAGGTTCTGCTGCACCATCGTCAATAGAAGAAAGAGCAAAATCAAAAAAATCAGCATATTCTACTGATTTAGTAGAGGCACGAGTCTTCCCTTCATAAAAATGATCCACTTTGCTGTCCTGCAAAGTCTGCAACAACCATTTAGGGACTGGTTTGGGCTGTCCAACAACCTTACCTTTGTCAACACTTTGTTGTCCAAAGTGTTCCGAAGTTGGACCCTGCTGTCCAATGTTTCCGAACTTGGACCTTGCTGTCCAATGTCTTCAACAGGCTGCTCTTCACCATAAATAGGTTCTTCTTGATGAACTATGGGCTGCAAAATTGAAGAAGTAGTGGGCTGTCCACTAGAAGTAGATGGCAGTCCCTCCTCTTCATGATTAGATGGCAAAACCAAATCTGGAAATATTTCAACATATGCATCATGAGGTAAATCCCCTTTCATGACATGAGTGGGCGCAACATCATAGGAGCTCTTTTCATCAAAATGAACATCACGACTCACTATGATTTTATTAGTATCCATATTGAACAACCTATAGCGCAACCAAAGATGCGAAAGTGAGAAACAGTAGGCTTCTTACCATACCAAACTTCATAAAGAGTTAATACCTTCAAGGCTTTAGTAGGAAACCGATTACTAATGTGTGCCGCTGTTATAACTGCTTCAGCCCAAAACTTGTGAGGTAGGCCCTTTGCCTTGAGCATGCATCGAGCCATCTCCATGATAGTGTGATTCTTTCTTTCGGCAACACCATTTTGTTGAGGTGTGTAAGGAGTTGTCATTTGATGATGGATACCTTTGCTATGAAGATAAGTACCAAACGTATCCTTTATATATTCCCCTCCTCGGTCGGTACGTAAGATCTTCAAAGAGTGCCCAGACTGATTCTCTATCATTGCTAGAAAATCCTTAAAGCGTTGAAAAACTTCAGATTTTGCCTTCATAGGATAAATCCATGTAAATCTTGAAAGGTCATCAATAAAAGTAAAAAAGTATTTACACCTTCCAATGGATTTGGTCCTCATTGGACCACTATGAACCAAATCAAATTTGCCATCAACTCTAATAGTTCCATCAATTGGAAAAGCTTGCCTTTAAAATTCTCCAAGTATGCATCCTTCGCATACATGTCCTTCGAGATGCTCAATATTAGGATGTCTTCAACCATATTGAATCTCTTAAACATCTTCAAGCTAGCAAAATTGAGATGTCCAAACCTAGCATGCCATAATTCAGCCAACTCCAAAGAATGTGAACTTGATGCAACAAGACAAAAAGATGATGAAGCTCTTCGCTCATAGGTATCCATAAGGAACAATCCACCACGCAATGTTCCTGAAGCAACGATCATGAGAGATCTCTTTGGGTATTTTATAAGACATTTGTCTTCTTTGAACTCCACAACCAAGCCTTGGTTCATTATTGTTAGAGACCGAAATGCGATTCTTTTTTATTTTTGGAGCATAAAGTACATTATGAATGTACTTCTCCTCACCATTGGGTAAGATAATGGGGATCACTCCAATACCTTTAATAGGATTAGAGGTGTTATCAACACCTTGAACTTTACTTCCATCATGCACTTTTACAAGCTTTGTGAAGACTTCTTTGTGATAAGTCATATGGCGTGTGGCACTGCTATCAATCACCCATTCAATAGATGAAAAAACAGCAACTTGTAAAGTTGAAGATGAGCTGTTTTTTGCTGAAAAACCAGCAAGATTTGAAGTGGTAGAAATCTCATCTTGAGGAGAGATGAGATTATTAGTGACAAAAGCATAATCATTATTGAAAAGATTATCCTCCTTTTCAAATTGTTGTTCCAAAGTAATGATTGCGGTACTTGTATCGTTACCTTTCTCTTTTTCCTTTGCAAGCCTCTTCTTACATTCTTTGATGCGATGCCCAAACTTCTTGCAATAGTGGCACTTACCCTTCTTCTTGGAGCCTTGATCTTGAGCTTCCTTAGATTTTTTATCACCTTTGGAAGTGTTGAAAGAAGGCTTCCCTTTCCACTTGCCCTTTGCCTTTGCCTTTTGCAAAGAAAGCTTGATCTTCTTGTTCACCAAAGTTGATCCTTGTTTGCTCTTCTTGAAGAAGTAAGCCAACAAGTTCGTCGAAGGAGATTGTTGTCCCCTAAGAGAAATGCTCAATGATGACACAAATGGAAGGTAAGAATCAGGAAGAGAGTTGAGAGTAATAGATACAAATTGTGAGTCCTCAATCACCTCATCAATACTAAGAAGCTCCTCTCGAAGATCCTTGATCTTCGTCAAGTGGTTTGTAAGTGACAGAACTAATCAGACTATGGAGGATATGTTGAAAACATATGTGTCTCAATGGGTGGACTACATTCCTTTAATTGAGTTTGCTTACAATAGTAAAAAACATTCTGCTACAGGTTATAGTCCATTTATGCTTATGTACAATTTTCAACCTAGATCTCTGATTAATGTGGAGAAAAAAATTTATTAAGATCTAGAAGGTTGCTGATTTCCTGCATGATATGCAAGAAATGTTGCAATTGGCACGTGATAGTATCTATAGTGCTCAAGATAGAGCCAAGCACTATGCCAATCTTAAGAGATCTCCCAGGGATTTTAAAGTTGATGACTAGGTATACCTTAGAATTCCAAAGATTCTAGGACTATGTGTACCGGAAAGCATTACAAGTTGTTTACCAGATATTGTGGACCATTTTGGATTATATAAAAAATTGGTTCTTTAGCTTACAAACTTGATCTTCGAGACAAATCTACTACTCATCCAGTATTTCATGTAAGCCGGTTGAAACTAAGTCTCCATGAAGGTGATATTGTTGGATCTGATGAGGATCTTACTTATTTGGAGAACTTATGGCTTAGTGTACCTTTGGAACCAAAAAAAGTACTTAGAATCAGAAATAAACAATTGAGAAATCGTTCTATCTCTAAGTGCTAGATCCATTGGAAAGGATGCATTGAGGATGACGATTCGTGGGATAGAGTTGAAAGCACAAAGAACTTCCCTAATTTTCACTTTTGAGGACAAAAATAGTTCAAGGGGGGAAGAATGTCACGTCCATGTCCGGTTCAAAGGATTTGGAATAATCCTTGACGTGGATATTCGGTACTCCAATGTGCAAGTTTATTAGCTATGCCTCAACATTCCGAACTAGGCCAAAAATGCAATTAATAACCTTGTGAGGGCCCAAGCATGCCCATTAGGACATGTGGAGCTAGTCCATGGTGTCTGATGGCTTTTTATACTCTCAGTTTCCAGTTGGTTGGGGTGGTTGGCTCCATAGTCATCCTTCTGGCGCATGCAACAGGATCTAGAAGATCTTCACTTGGAGATCGTTAACCCCCACCCCCCCCCCCCCCTTTGCACATGCATTGTCGCTGCCTGGACAAGCAATGTTGCCTGTCTAGGCAAACATACCCCTAGCTCTTGGTTCTCCTATTGATCCAACCACTCATGTTTCTACCATAATCCATTGTTGTTAAAGCTTCTCCAACCAACGCTAAGATTGACACCATTATCCCTATCTTAACAAAATACGTATATACACCAAGGACAGCATAAGAAAGTTATCTAAAGATGTTTCTTCTACATTCATTCCCATAATACACCGACAACCTTAAAGCCATTTCATTGCCTTAAGCTAATTTTGAGAAATTTACAATAATGCTAGAAAATAAACTCCGGATTGAAATATCACTTATTTTCAATATATTGACAATTTTTTTGTTAGCAATTAAAAGTAACAAAAATTGATTTTGTAATAGTCGATTATTAGTTCCATTACTAGACATCGCCAAACCAATATTGATACCAACACGCACTGCATGCTAACATCGACATGCAATTGTCAACAAAATGAATTTTTACATAAATCATTTATTCAAAATCATAAACTGCAATTCTTTCACTAATTAACTAGAAAAAATACTTATGCATGGCTTAATACTACTCAAAACTACTATACTATTATTATGCATATCTCTAACCACTCAGAGTAATGCAAAACTAGATCATCTAGATAAGTAACACCACCTACTATGCTTTTCCGACATGCAATCAAAACTAGTACAAAAATTTCGCAAATTTCTAACTAAAAACTACCAAAACTCCAGACGTAGATATCTTTGGCTATAGAGCACCAAATTGGATGCTATAAGTTGCAGCACATAGGGAGTTGAGGTCATCAAGAGGCTGCCACATCACCCTAGCATCCAAGAGCTATGCTCCAAGCCTAGGACCTCCACCACCTCTAAGTCCCATCCCATGCCAAAAGCATTTGTGTCCCATGATACTCTCCCAAAGCATAGCATGAACAACTCCAAAACCTGCACCATAACTCTCAATCCTCTTGGAAGCGCTTGTTCTAAAATGATCTCTCTCTCTCTCTCTCTCTCTCTCTCTCTCTCTCTCTCTCTCTCTCTCTCTCTCTCTCTCTCTCTCTCCAACACCTCACTTTATGGCTATTTTAGTCCCTAAACCCTTAAAAACCCTAACCCTTAAAAAACCCTAAAACTCAAAATCACTCACCTCTCGCGCTCTCCTACCCCTCTATCTCTCTCTCGCCTCTTTCTCCTCTTGTGCTCTCACCTCTCTCTCCTTTACGCTCTCTCGGTGCTCTCTCACACCTCTTTCCCTTCTCAGCTCGCTCTTTCTTTTGCTCTATCTCGCCTGCGTAAGGGGCATGTTGCCTTGGTACATATGGAGAGAGAGTGTACTACTTACCATATTCATGATCCTGCTACCAGAGACCACCTTTTCTCTACAATGGTCTGACCAGTGGCTATGCACTCGGCGGAGGTCTGGTGCCCAGGGATATCTCAAGGTACTTGGAGAGACATCACTCGTCTGCAGATCACCATGTTAGGGAGGATGATTCGTGCGAAGCCATCAATTCCTCATGAGATTCTTTTAGCGGAGTTCACCTCACTCCCCATGGTGGTAGAGGCTATGTTTCATATTGTTACCTTTCTACATCGACTTGAGACCATGGATACTCACAGATACGTGATGGCAGCGCTTACTTCTTCTCAGACTATAGCTGGACAATCCATCCAAAATGGTAAATTCCAAACAAAGTTTATTTCGAAGTTGTCTCACAGCTTTCACTACCATCTGACTCCCCCCATTGATCGTTCTCAAAGCTATCTGACGGTCAGAATTTCAGTTCCATGGCGATCCACAGGGACATCCTAAAGGATTATCAATCATTTCTGGACAATTCTTTCTAGTAGCTTAGAATCTTAGCCATTTTCATAGCTAGACCACGCTGATGCCCCTCATTACAATATGTCAAAATGATCATTTCTTTAATTATGATGATAAGCAATTAAGCTTACAATTTCGCTAATATACATATCCAACCATAGAATCACACGATGCCTAATATTTGAATGTTCTCTAACTTTAACTAGCACCAACTATTGTCAAAGTGCATCTAATTTTCATTTTTCATCTTGGATGTCATTATTGCTTGAGCTCTTTTTGAGAGGACTCGTCTCTATTGCTTGGAAGGCTTTAGCTATTAATCATATGTGATGCACTTCAGTCTTCTTTGTAGGGGAATACTATTGCTGCCTCTTTTATGGTCTTGTATGCTTTAATTATATCAAAATACATGAATCGTGTTCGTAGCTGATGGCCCCAATAGAGTGTCTTCTGGAGTACGGACCATAAGTCATCCCATACATAGCTATGAGGACACCCATGACATTGAAGAGGTGGGAAATAACTAAACATCTCGGAGGTGCAGCTCATACGGTTGTTGCCTGAATGTAACAACAAAGTCACAGCTCTTCTAAATTCGTGCTTGTGCTCTGGTACTAAGGACAAGGTTTCATGTCCAAATGCATACAGTATTATGTCTGTAGTCAAAATTCTGAAAGAGAAGCAACTAGCATGGTGTCCCAAGAAGTGTTGAAGATTATTATGTTCACCTTATTAAGTTTCATGTCTCATTGTCACCAAACTTTATAAATGGGTCCAAAGGCCAGCTCTAGTGAACACAGACAAGTATGAAATTGTTTACACAGAAAAAAGTGGAGATCAAAACATACGATGACATAAAGCCTTCCACGACACATTATAAGCCAAGATATTTTTATGTAAATATGTAGCCAAAGTTGGGCATTAGAATAGAAATCCAACATTTGAACCAAGTATCATAAAGTCAAATAAGATGGATGATAAATAAGCACACTTTCCTGCAAACGTCAAACAAAGCCCATTTTACTGTATCAACCTCTGAGGATTCCCATAACAAGATCCTGACTCTTGTTAGTAGCAACAGGAGGACATGCTGATAATGTACATTGATTGGAATAACCTTGGCAAATGTATGAATTTTAATGTTACCTTCAAAACTTCCACGAGCACGCACATGCAAGCAAATCAGGATTATGTTGGTACGTGCGCAAACAGAGCTTGTCAGAAACAGAAATTTAAGAAACTTTGGGTCATGGAGACTCAAACCAATATCCTTTTTCCAATGCTTAACTTGATCTAATCTATCCTTCGGAATGCACATATTGCAGGAACAACTTATCTGGTCAAACTGTTATAGCAAAACAGCATCACTGCTGCCAATGATACTTTGCCAGAAAGTACATTGGTTCTATTAAGACCTCCACATAGCCCAATCATAAGTTGCAAAATTATCCACAGAATTTACTTCGGTAAATGGATATTAACCTGGAAGATGTAGATGTCCAGAACAAATCGAGCCATCGGAAAAGCCAGTGCAAAGTAGCACACTAGCCTATAATCCTTTAACTGTGGAAACCCTTCTTGCTCCCATATTGACCCCATCTCGTTGCAACAACAGAAAATTGCTACGTTCAGACCAGAATTCTGACCTCTCTCAAGGCTTGCCATACAAAAGGAAAGGAGAAGTTCCACATTCCTCCAACATCCTCCAAGTATGAACTCAAAAGAAATTGGATCATCCTCTCAAATTGTAAAACCAAGTTCGGTGCCCATTGCGAGTGAGCAGTTCTTCCGATGAAAGCTACTTTCGATTCAGTGCTCTATAGTTTGACTGCTGCATCCGTCTGTTCTTGTAGCCCCGAACATTTGCACTCTGCCGGTGTAAAGATAAGTAGTAAGAGAAGAAACTTCTTATTGCTAGGGATTCATGGTCTCCAACTTTGTGTTTTGGATACCAAACGGTTAATTACGAAAAATGAAACAAGCTGCAAAACTACCACGTTGTGTTTTTAGCGAAAGGAGGTGATGCCGAATGCTTAGCAGTTCAATACACAAAAGGAGATGTGGAAATTAATTTCCAGGTAGATCGCGACATTGCCAGGGGATAAAATAATATGCCGTAACACCGCACCAACTAAATCCTCTGGAGGTTATAGATCTTCAGCCAAGCACGATCCAAGCATTTGTTCGGCTAGACCTTACCAACACTGTATCGAAATCAAAGCGCTAAGTAGACTTATGTACTGTCCCTGCTAATGCTGCCGTTATTTCTACTTAACTTACAGACATCAACCGCATTTTGTCATGATCCGCGTTTACGAAAACTTATAGAGCTGCTGAAGTAGCAGGCATTATAGGAGAAAAAGTGTCGCACAAGAAGGAAGTACACAAAGCCAAATACAAGAGCATTCCACAAATGATAGGTAATTTGAGCGACGAAAAGCTCATACACTAATAAGAAGAGGAGTTCCTTGGAGAGCACACACGGAATGCGTATTGTGTAATGCTTGCTTGGAGAAGAATCCTTTCACAAAAGCAGCAGCGCCAACGCCACATATTTCAAGGCCGTATGCGCACAGACACTAGACTGAGAGACATATACAGATCGCAGAGGATGAACAAATCCCAGCTCTGTGTGTGTGCGCGTGATGCTGCTTGCTCGCTTCCTGTATCCGCATGTATACAGTAAGTATGCATACTATGATATATATTATGATGTAGCAGCAGTAAAAGGCAAGAGGCTGCCGCCTGCCTGCCCTCTTGGAGAGAAGGCAAGGCACGCACTCACTCACTCACTCTGTGCGTCAGTGGCTGAAATAAAGTTGTTCACAGAGATATATATTATAATACGCACATACTACTACTACTAGTGGAAGTGGAAGAATAAACCTGGTGTGTTCATTCATAAAGGATACAACGTACAAAGGAATGCACATAGTAAGTAAGTATCAAAGTTTTGTTATAAGGTGAATTGAGATACTAGACTTGCCAGAATATGGAATCTAGTGGAATAGATCTACTTTGGCTTAAACTTTGATCCGGGATACATTAATGTATTATGGAAGGTGTCCCCGGCACAAGGCATGAGCACTTTGACTTTGTTCTACCAGTCTGACAATGCCATGTGGCAGCCTGACGCCTGACACACAGGCTGAAAAGCACACCACAAAACTTTTGAAAAAAAACAGATGCAAGAGTTACGCTCATCGAAAAAAGCTTACAAGAATTTTGATTTCACCTATCAAAAAAATATAATTAGATTTTCACAACCTACATGCTTAAGCCTTTTGTAACCTATGAGCCTATCAAATATTAGATTTTAGGATTTTATTTTCATATAAATTAATATTAAATGTTTTAAGTCTAAAATTTCAAAAGTTAATTGTTTGGCTCTAGGCTATAATACATATTGTGCTTCGTCATAGTAAAGTTTTAACAAGGTGCATGACATTTTAGCCTGTTGTATGGGATTGGTTGAGTTGGTTAGCTTGGCATCCAAAGTTGAAGCTGGGGTGGCAAACTAATCTAGTAACCCTCTTTCTACTATCCCAAACCTTGACAAGAAACTTACAACACTCAATATGGTCAAGAATTGGCTAAGTAATCAACAGTCAAAGTTCAAGCAATTTTTGATCTAAAATTTTGAAGTTTTTGAAAGAACATGAATGCATGGTATGGTAGAACATTGTGTGCTCTCTCAAATGGTTTGGATGGACTTGGGTTCCATACTCCTAAGTACTTATATTCATGTCTGTCAATGATACAGTGCTTAGACCAATTAGAAGCTGTATTTGTAGGTCGATTTTTTATGATAGTATATTGTGTTGCAATATTTGCTGAATAAGGCAAAGGCACTACATACGCATGTCAATAATTGCTTGTCAAAGAATGTCTACCAAACACCACTTTTGAATTCAAAAGCTAATGTAACTTGGAAATGTTAAACTGATGAAAATTTTGATTTTCTTTTGGGCCATTTGCATATGAATTGTCAAATTTGAAAGCTTGTTGTTTGGAAAATGTATTAGTGATGCCATTATTTTAGTAAACGCTAATTGGAGTAATTTATGTTATTTTGGAATTGTTTGAACCAAGTGGTTATGACTAGATTGAAGTTCTTATGGAATTTGGTCGGTAATTACCTAAGTTGACAAGGTAGGAGTATCTATCGATTTGAACTTAATGATATCTATTGAATAAGTAATCAAATATGACTGACAACCAAGGCAACTTCCTAACATGTTTGGGGTTCCGACTATTACATTGGGGCAGATGTGACACATCTTGTTGCAAGTGATGATTCAAGTCCATCAATTGCTGCAGTTGTTGCTAATGTAGATTGGCCATCTGCTACTAAGTATGTGGCAAGAGTGAGATCACAAAAACACCGCAAGGAAATAATCTTGCAGCAATGGTTCGAGAGTTAGGCACAGATATAAGGGTCATGACCTCAAGCTCCATCAAAGGACAACACGTCCTATTTTCTATGGATGCAAAAGTGAAAGTGATGCATCGCAATCTCCCACTCTCATCTCATTGGATTATGAGGTTCATAATGAGGGGCCCAATCATATTTCAAGGGTCACCACAAATAAGTTAGGATCTCGAGCGACCTCTAGATATATGATGAAAGCTGTTTGTACATAGTATACTTTTTAGAGAGAGAGAGAGAGAGAGAGAGACCTAGTAAGCCTTAAGTGGTGCTACTATGTCCACTTATCTCCAAGTTTCACTAACCATTGAGTGCAACACTTAATGACATGAATAATTGGAATACTTTATAAATTTCAGTAGATGGAAGTTTTATTGACACTTAAAAATTCGTGTCTCCTAGTTTTGGAATCCATTGAAAACTATATCAGAAGGATGCTGGATTTAAAACCTAAGGTTAAGCGAGACATTATTTGTGAGAGAACTGTATTTCTCTCACGCCAATGCACTGTGTGGATCTGTCGCACAGTGCTTGAAGAATCAAGAAAATCAATAGATAATATTGTAGCTGTTGTGCACATATTAATCTGTATGATTGTATGATCTCGAATGTATTTTTGTCTTCTACTATTCGTGTGTCTGATTCACTTGTCTATTCAATTTCACACTTTGGTTTGATCTTGTTGAATGCTATATTAATCTGTTAATGTAGATCAGCAATGTATGTCTACACTATGAAGGATTGTAGGAATGATATAGTCGGCAGTGACCAGCAAACATATCTGAATTCTTGACGAACTGATCTTGTTCGCGAATCCTTTTGCTTCGTGTTTCGCTTCGCGATAAAGCTATCAGATCCATGAGGCTAAGCATTCAAAGAAAGAACCATCAATAAGTGAAAAACACAAATTCAGGAGCAATGGCTTCAATCTGCAGCATGCAATCCAAGATTTATACAATTCTAGATTCATCAGGATCTAACTTCCTAGCATGGAAGGTAAAGACCTCGCTGATACTAAAGGGTGAAGGATTATTCCCCTGGGTAGATGGCACTGAGGATATGCCTACAACAACAAGCAAGGAGCTACGCAAATGGAGGGAGAAGAATGACAAGACAGTAGCCTTGTTATCATCATCCATCGAGGATAGCCTCACACTTGACCTGGCCACACTCTATAAAGCAAAGGAGATATGGGATACACTACTCACGAGATTTTAGACGAAATCACGTAGTCAGATAATGATGCTTGAAGATCAGTTGACAAACCTGCAATGGGATGAAAAAGACCTCACTTCTTTTGTAAAGAAAATAAAGGATCTATTCCTTTCACTACACAATTCTAGAGCAGAAAATGCAGTGTCAGAAGAGAAGCAGCTCACTTATCGGTTGAGAGCCTTACCTAGATCTTTTCAGACAACCAGAACTCTGCTAGCAAAGGGAGACTATGCCATATGAATTCAATGGCACTATACCAAGCAAGCCATCATGGAGCAATCACAAGGGTGAGCATCTCGAATGCGAATAGTTCGACCACCTGTGATGCATGTCTGAAGGGTAAGATCTCACGCACTCCATTTGTCAAGGACTCCTACAGAATGACCAAGATTTTGGAGTTAGTGCATTTTGACATCTGTGGGCCTTTCAATGTGATCTCAATAGGAGGCTCGAAATATGACATTACCTTTATTGATGATTACAGTAAATTTGCCAGAGTGTATTTTATTCAAAATAAATCAAAAGCATTTGAAAAATTCACAGAGTATGTGAATTGGACAGAGAGATGCACTGGCAACAAAGTGAGACAGATCAGGACAGATCGAGGTGGAGAATACATCTTGAATCGCTTCACTGACTTGATCATGGTATCATTCACAAAAGGACTCTATCTTATACACCGCAGCACAACGGTGTTGAAGAAATAAAGAATAGAACTCTGAAAGCAGCAGCTACAGTTGCTTATATTTAGAACATGATAGGAAAGTCTGTTGTTCCTCACATGACACCACACGAATTATGGTGGGGTAGAAAACCCAATTTGGCTCACATCAGAATCTTTGGCTATGCATTTTATGTACATGTTCCTGATAAGCTTCAAAATAAGCTTGATGAGAAAGCTGAACAGGGATATCTTGTAGGATATGAGAATAATTTGTCATACTACAGAGTCTACATGCCAGAAACGAAACTATGAAGACAGTCAGGGATGTCAGATTTGATGAGAGCAGAATGATGGCCAATGATGATCCTGTCAGCTATGAAATTCTTGAAAGACAGTACTATGATTTGTCAACTGTGACAGAGGGAGCAGCAGATGAACACAAAAACGAAGATTTTCAAGTCGTTTCACATTCGAGTGACGAATCAGGAGATGAAATATTCGAGAGGCAGCCTTCTTCTATAAAACCTATAAACCGAGATGGTTCCGGACCTAGCAGAGCAGACAAAGACAAAGGCATTGTAGTTTCAGGAGCATCTCCTAGAAGGTCGACAAGACAATAAAGAGCACCAACAAGATATGTGCCAGGCAGCTCTGCTTCTACATCAGAAGAGTTCTGTGGATTCAGTGGCGAAGCACAGACATTCGATGAGGCAATTGAATGTCCAGAGAAGGACAAATGAATCCAAGCCATGAATGAAGAGATGGAATCCATGAAAAAGAACCAAGTATGGACGATGCAGCCATTACTAGATAAGCGAAAGGCTGTAAAATATAAATGGGTATACAAGCTAAAGTATGGACCAAATGGAGATGTTTCAAAGTATAAGGCAAGACTTGTAGTGAAGGGATTCTCTCAAAGATATGGTATTGACTATTCTAAGACCTTCTCTCATGTCATGAAACATTTGTCCCTACATTTACTATTTGCATATATAGCTGCTTATGACCTCAGGATCCACATTGTGGACGAGAAGACAGCCTTCTTGCATGGTGAGCTAGACGAAGAGGTCTACATGGATCAACCCCCAGGATATGTCTCAAATTCACTTCCTAATGCATGCAGAATGCATAGGAGTATCTACGGTTTGAAGCAGTCAACTTGACAATGGTACAAGAAGAAAGATCAAGCCCTGAAATCATTAGGATTCAAGCCACTAATGGTTGATTCCAATGTCTCTGTAAGAATTACAGATGGAAAGATCATCATTGTGGCTGTGTATCTGAACGACACTTTGACTCTACAAGAGTGAGAAGCTAATTGCTGAAGTGAAGAATGATATCTCGAAACATTTCGAGATTGTAGATCAAAGAAGCCAAGTGTTACATTGGCTTGCAAATTGACAAGGACTATGAGGGAGGTAAGTTGTACCTTCATCAGTCTAGATATACCCATAAAATCCTAGAAGATTTCGAGATGCTAAATTGCAAAGGAGCAAATACTCCAATGCTCGCAGGAACAGTACTGACGAACGAAAATTGTTTGAGGACTAAAGAAGTGAGAGAATTGATGTATCTCACTCCATACAGAGAACTGATAGAATCGTTGATGTACCTTGCAGATAACACACGTCCTGACATTGCTTATGCAGTGTTCGGATGAGCCAATTCTGAACAAATCTAGGCTCGACACATTGGAAGATTGCAAAATAAATTTCTCAGTATCTTCAATTAACAAGAAATTATGGTTTGTGTTATTGTCGTGATGCAGAGTTCCAGATGCTCTCCTACAGTGATGCTAGCTAGGAATCCCTCAAGGACGACTGCAAAAGTGTCTCAGGAGGATGCACCATCATGTCAGGTGCAGCAATTCTCTGGGTCAGCAAGAAGTAGACCATTGTGGCTCAGTCATCCTACGAAGCAGAGTACGTTGCAACAGCAAAGATGGCCAACGAAATAATTTGGCTCAGACAATTCCTTGATGAATTGGGTGAAACGAGGAATGAACCTCGGGTTTTGCAGATAGACAACACAACTGCAACACATCTGACGAAAGACCTTGTGTTTCACTCAAGGAAAAAACACATTGCAATCAAGTACCACTTGATAAGGGATATGATCGGGAAGCAAATGTTGCAGACTACTTTCATTGGAACGAAAGACATGGTTGCTGACATTTTCAGAAACGTCTTAGACAAAGGTCTATTCGAGAAACAGAGGAGCATTCTTGGAGTCACAAGCTATCATGCTTTGAGAAAGAGCTGAAGAAACAAAATGTTTCTAGTGCCAAAGCCTTGCTAGCCCTCCACTTTGATTTTGACAGAAAAGACACAAGAAACAAAATTGTTCGCGAACAATTTTGCGACACACGACACGAAATTGTTTTACGACACAAAATCATTCTTGCTCTCCACAAACGACCAAGAAGATTAGCCAAGTACCAAGGGGTACAAATATTGGATTTGATATCATGACATCAGTAGAAGAATCGAATATCTCCAAATTGCCTGGAAAATATCACCTACTGATTTCCATCGACCTTGCAAAGCATGAAACTCTACCCAAAGCTAGCCCAAAAGTATTATGGACCTTTTAAAGTCAAGAAAGTAATCAATGAAGTTACATGTGAGCTTGACTTACCTATTACTTGGAAAATCCATAACAAATTCCATGTAAGCTTGCCAAAAAAATTCAATGGTCTGGAACCAAGAACAATCAAGGACAAGATTGTTAGTGAATATGCAAGATCTGATCCACAAACTCAGCCTATTTAGTTTACTTGGATGCTGAAAATTACAAAATCACGAAACAAGAAAGCTAATCCACATCTACATTCCACATTGTAGTAAAGAAAACAGGAAACTAGATTATTCCACAACCACGATAAGGAAATCAAAGCATGTTCATAGGAATTTCACTCAAGACAATAGCCATGAACAAGGAGCTTCTCAATTGCCAATAACTCATGGAGGATCTTCTTCATTCATCCAAGAGAAATGACAATACAGTAAAAGCTCCCTCACAAGAGAGGGGGGCCCTTAAATAAGCAACAGGGCTGCCCATGTGGAGCTTAAGTGGCAACTCCACTAGTTTAGAAATTACAAGTGAAAATAGCTCTTCCACTACAGGTCACCGTCAAAAGGTGGCTCGCTGTACTTTTCTTTAAGAGGGGTCTACATTTATTTACATTGCCTAGGAATGTCACTAGCTCCTACATGGTCATTCCTTCTATGGGATTCACCATGTAAGTTCACGTAGAAACAATCTGTAATCCTAGCTAGTAATCCTTGGCTCTCATGCTCGGCTCTCAACTTCTCATGCTCTCCTCCTTCTAAGACCACCTCGGTCTTGGGTGAAAAATGCTCGTGTTTTCAGCTTGGCTCATAAACTGGGGATTGTCTGGAATCTGCTAACATTATCCACCCCTAATCTGTTGCAGGACCCACTGCAACACACGTCAGATGTTGTCGTTCCGCTTGGCACTTGGAAAAGCGTGGATCTTCTTTCGCTTCCGTAAAACTAGGTGCTTATTTGCCACAAAAATCGTTTCACAAAATTGGAGATCTCTCAATGGCCTCTACATTCAAGCCCGTTTGAGAACCTCCTGCGAAAACGTGTAATAATGTTTTCATAAAGAAAATGTACGACAGTCTTCGCATTGGCGTCCTTTGTTGTCCAAGCCTCAACCCATTTAGTGGCGTAATCTGTGGCTATTAGGATACAACAAGCTTGGGTGTGTTTTGTTGCTGGGCTGATTGGTCCAACAAAGTCGATTCCCCATTTATGAAAGGCTTTGCCTTCTATAATGGGAGTCAAGGGTGTGAAGTTTGCTTTCATATTTTTCTTGGCTCGCTGGCAGACATCACGTGTTTTAATGACAACAAATGTGTCTTTAAATAATGATGGCCACCACAAGCCTACTTGAAGGATAATCTTAGTTGTCGCTTCAGTAGAGAAGTGACCGCTGCCAATGCCCTCATGAGCCTGAGATATGATAGGCCGTATCTCAGATTCATAAGCGCATCGTCGGATAATACCATCAACGCCCCTTTTGTAAAGTTGTCTTGCTATTAGTTGAAAGGGCACTGCTTTAAGCAAAAAAAATTCTTTTTGCAACCGTAATTCCTCTAATATTAACAGCCATCGAGCTATACGTCCCATTTTATAGAATTTATTAACAATATATAATAGGGCTTGATGGTTGGTATAGAAGACAAATGTTTGGCCTAGTAAATAATGTCTTAGATGTTGAACGACATAGACCATTGCCAATGCTTCTTGTTTGGTTGTGGTACAGCATGCACCAGTTGCCTGCTCAAGAAACGTATTGGGAAATCTTTGTCATACTCGTCCAGCTGTGCAAGAAGACCTCCAATGACATACTTATTGACGTTAGTATGCACGTGGAACTCTTTCGTGTAGTCTGGCGAACGGAGTATGGGTGCCATGGGCAGGGGCTATTTGAGCAAGGAAATAACTGCTAAATCCATCCAAGAAGCTGAAAGCTTTAGCTCCTGCCATTTTCTCAAGGATTTGGGTCGTTAAAGCAAAGGGGAAATGGTCTTTCTTCATAACCGCATTAAGATTTTTCAGATCGACACAGATACGAAGTTTGCCGTTTTTCTTGGGCATGACCACAATGGGTGATATCCAATCAGTATGTTGGACTTCATAGATGAAGCCAGCATCCAACAATTTCTTAATATCTTCAACGATTCTCTCGCAATAGACAGGGTTACATTTATATGGTTTAGCCCTAACAGGCTTAGCGTTGTCTTCTAAAAGAATCGTATGGACCGCTACTTCATGCAGATTCCTTTCATTTCTGTATAGTTCCATGCAAACACATCCCTGTATTTGCAAAGTAAAGTTTCTTGATCATAAAGTTGATCTGACAAAAGGTGTGCACCAACATGAACTATTCGATCCATCTCCTCGTCAAGATCTTTAAGGTTGTCCTCTTATGATGATTGACCCTATTCCTATATCTTGGTGCCCATGAGAACCTAACGTCTCTACCGCCCATGTTTCGGAAGAAGGTTTTCTTTCCATGGATGATGTTGAAATGATGAATGAACATGTACTCCTTTATCTAGATGCCCAACGTTATCTGCCAAAATCAATTCCACAAGAGATCAAGTCACCAGGGTCATTGGCTCACGTCCAACTGACATCCAAAGTACCCAACACACAAACATATAGGCCCAACCCCAAAGCATACACATGGGACGTGTATCCAGACAAAGTTTAGGATAAAATAGATGGCGACATGATAAGTGAGGGAACAACACCGCCCAATCAAAAATCTCAAAAACCTTGGTTACAAAAAACTAAAATTATTGATACAAAATTAACCGAGCGTCAAAAAAAGATGCGTGAGAAGCAATGACGGACGTATCAATGTCTGTAGAAGATGGTAGAATATACACATCCTCTACAGCAGTTTCAATACGACATTTGTTGGAATCAGCATAGTCAATAGTGATTAGTGGTTGACCCCAATTTATTATGTCTGTTGATCTTGTATAGTGACCTGTTGGTTGGATCGGGACACTATATGATTCGTCATAAGTTGTTGATGACCAATCATCATAAACTTTAGCAGGCTTTACATGGCCAGTTGAGTCAACAGTGACTCATTTGTCGTGATTGCCAAAGGTGATTTTGCTACATTTTGAATCTTGGACAATGCCTGCCATCTATAGCCAAGGTGTGCCAAGAAGCTGATAGGTATTTGCATCATCTAGTAAATCTAGAATGACACAATCGATTACAAATTTGACACTCGCAATGCGAACATTGATATTCGATAAATGACCTATAGGGTCTGTAACTCGCTGATCAGCCATACGAAATTTGTAATGTAGCTGATCTAAGATATGGAACCCCCATGACTTTGCCAATGACAAAGCCATTATATTGACGCCTGATCCACTATCAAGAATATCGGACACTACGAGATAGTCTTTATAGGTCATAGACAAGGTGATGCTAGTCCCCTTAGCAACACCTATATTAATCAGATTCATAGGAATTTGAGGAATTTGAGGAATTTCAGGAATCTCTTCTGGTTTTCGTTGTTTGTCAGAAATAGTAGGCAACTGAAAACTACGATGGATATAGCGTTGAAGCCCTGTGAAAGATTTTATCACGCTATGGAATGGTATGGTGATTTGAGCTTGCAGGAGTTCAGAGAATACCTCAAGTCCCGGTAGGTATTGCTCTTTTCGGGGATTTGAGAAGATAACAGACCTTCCATATTTTCTTCCTCTCACAAAAGCTCATCTCTAAATTCATTGTACTACCTTTGTTCCACTTTTGGGTCTGGATAATCTTTGGGTAAAGTGGAAGCTGTCAAGGGGCTTCCCTGATGGTCAACTGATTTGGCAATGTGTTGTTGTTGTTCTTTGTGTTGGCGTTGTGATCGGGTAAGAACTCTAACAGGTTCTAATGATATATGACGTGCTGGAGTAATCATGTTAGGTTGTTTAGGACAGTCTTTGAAACTGTGTTTGTGAACACAGTTTGGACACTCGACATGGTATTGGTTCTTAACTTTACAATCAACCACGAAGTGGCCAGTTTTGCCACAAATAAAACAGTGGTTGCTCATTGGTTCCGTGGCAATAGCATAACCATCTTGGATGGCTAGCTATGCTGGATTTTCTAAGTTTGTGAAATACTCTTCCCGTTTGCACCAGCATGAGTTGTCGCTTTGATATGGTTGAGAACTAGCAAATGGAAGTGTTGTATCGTGATTGTAGGTGTGATCATAGGAGTTGTCCACAAGATGTGTTTTTGCAGATTCTCGAGGGTATCTATGTTTTTGTGCTCCTAGATCAGGTTGTCCCCTTGGAGGTGGACCTAAGAGTGCTAGCTGTGGTTGAGGTTCATGTCTAGACTGTCTGGGCAACTCTTGTATATGGATTTGGTTGTTTTGTAGTGGATAGTGCTGATTTTGGTTTTGTGAAACAAACTATTGTCGAGGAGATTGATAATGCCCCCCTGACTAGTTGTGAGGATGGTTCCTCAAGTTATAATGGCAATAAAGTGAGGTATGGCCCATAAAATCGTAGATGTCGCATTTGATCAAGGAAGTATCTGGGACTGGTTGGTATGATGGGCACTCATCGCCAGTGTGTGCACCTCGATAGTGAGGGCACCAAGTATTCTCTCGTCTATGATGGATTTGGCTAGTGGGTAACTGACCCGACATCGAGCTCTAGATAGACTTGAGAGTATTTTAAAACTCTTTCATGAGTTTCTTCATTTGTTGCTGGTGTTGTTGGTTAAGCAAACTCCATTTGTGTTTTCCATAATTGTTCTCTTGTTTCCTCATTTGGTCAAGCTTCATGGACAGCATGATGTGCTCTCCATTCACGTGGCTCATCGACATCTGATCCCTCGTCTTCTTCTCGAATGGCATCAGACATGGCTTTGTTTCAATGATGTGTATTCATCATTGGGGCAAAGTTCATGTCTTATCCATCATGGGAGTCCAACGAAAAACCAAATGATGAGCATAGATTCGGTTGGTTGTTCATGTACCTAACTTTCTAATCGTTTAAATTGTTCTATGTAATCACGTACTTTCTCATCTTTTGCCATTTTGATGTTACTCAGTTTGACAAAAGGACTTTCGATCAAACGAAAGGGCTTGAATCATTCGATGAATGCTTCCTTCAAGAGTGACCAGTCTTCACAATCAAGGTTAAAAAACCCTTCTCATGTTCGATCGATCATGGTCATCGAGAAGAGCTGGACCATGGCTTCTGGTGATGTCTCGCCATAGACATCACATGCATTCTCAAAGACTTGAAGAAATCTTTGAGGGTCAGTGTTGCCCTCGTACTTAGGTATATCTAACTTGGGAGTATTTTTTTCAATACGTGGAACATTATTTGCAAAAGCCCCATTTAAGTGAGCTCGTGCATGTGATGATTCGGCAGCGTGAAAGTGTGGGCGATCGTATGGAGATTCAAAACGCATGGGTTCCCATCTGTCAAATGGGTTGGTTGAGGGCTCCTGAACTTGGGACAGAATCCTAGAATATCTATTGAATCGAGCCTGTTCAATAGATGGAGAAACCATCTCTGGTGGATAATCCTCTGTGGAATTCGGATCGTAAGGACGATCCATAACAAATCTAGAGTACCTTAGAATTGGGTAAGTAGGCCTCTTGTATTCTTTTAGGATGCGACGATGTAGGGTTGTGCAATATGCGAAAAATGCGACAGGTGTAGGGTACGAAAAAGCGAAAAAACGTGAACGTGACACAAACTCAAAAAAAAAAAAAATGAGAAAAGTGACAATTTAGGGTTATGGCAAAAAGCGAAAAATGGACAATCTAGGCGTTGATTAAAAAACGATAAACGTGACAATTTAGGCTTTGGTAAAAAAAAACGATAAATGCGACAAGTTAGGCTGTGGTAAAAACGGAAAAATGCAAAAGTCTCGGGTAGCAAAAAAAAAAGAGCAAAAACGAAGGTTTTAGTAACAAAGCGAATAATGCGAACGTATCGAGTGGCGAAAAAAGCGAAAGTTTTAAGCAATTGAAAAACCGAAAAACGCGAAGGTTTTGGGTGGTTGAAGAAATCGAAAAACGCGAAGTTTTAGGTTTTTAGGAAAAAGTGAAAAAGCGAAGATCTTGGGTGGAAAAAGTGAAGGTTTAGGGTTTTAGTAAAAATGCAAAAATGCGACAAAACTCAAAAAGTTGATGGAAAAAAAGGCAAAAACTTTAAGGCAAAAATCTAATGGAAAAAAAAGAAAAATCTGAAGGTTTTGACAAAAATTTGGTCTGTGGCAAAAATCCGTGAACAACGTTTTTATTGTTTTATATTATTCTGAACAAGAGATATTAGTCACAGGCTAATAATGTTGGGTGTCCAAATGGCACAATTTTTATGTAGGGATTTTTACACGAAACTGAGTTAAGAATTGTGGTGATTAACAAATACTGGAACCTAGTCAAGTATAGAGTTGACGTTTGTTTTGGAGTTGACTCGGTCAAGATTCCAAATTCAAGCCCTCGGTTGAGATTTGATATACTGTGTCGGTTGAGATCTGATGTAGATTGTCAATTGAGATCTGATATATAATGTCGGTTGAGATTTGATAGAAGACACTCAGTCGAGATCGTGACAAATACCCTCGGTTGAGATTCAAACGAATGCCCTCGGTTGAGAGTTCGACGAAAGACCTCGGTCGAGATTTAAAAAAATGACCTCAACCTCGGTTGAGATTTGATAGAAGACACTCGGTCGAGATCATGACAAATACCCTCAGTTGATATCCGAATGAATGTCCTTGGTTGAGAGTTGGACGAAAGACCTCGGTCAAGATTTGAACAAATGACCTCGATTGAGAATTGAACAAAAGACTTCGGTTGAGATTTGAACAAATGACCTCGGTTGAGATTTGAACAGAAGGCTTCGGTTGAGATTGTCACTAACGTCTCTGGTTGAGATTTGACAGAAGGCTCCGATTGAGATTTGACAAAAGTCTCCAGTCGAGATTTGATAGAAGGCTCCGGTCGAGATTTCACAGAAAGACCACGGGAAGACACGGTCGAGGTATTAATGGAAAGCTCGATTGAGATCTGATCGATGAGTATCGTTTGAGATTTAAAATCAGGACGTGGCAAAAAATTTCTGGTAGGGATTGCTCAAGAGTTGTCATGTGGATTCAATAGGAAATGAAACAAGGCTTGGTCCGGTCCGGTCCAAACGTGAGTCGTAGAGCTTGATCAAGAATTGTCGTGTGGTTTCAATAGAAAATGAAACAAGGCTCGGTCCAGTCCAGACGTGAGTCGTGGAGCTCGGCCAGGTAAGGATCATGAAGGCTCGATCAAAAACATAATTGTACATCAGTCGAGACCAAAGTGATGAGCTATGTGAGAATGCATATGTGAGCTTTTAGATAGATGGTTTGGCAGCATAGATCGGAATGCTTTGATGTTTATAAGTGTCTGTGTAGCGGTAAGAATGGCGCCAAATGTTCAAGATTCCAGCCAGAACCTGTGAACATGGATCTTATTTTATTTCTCTTCTTAGGTGGTTTCCGCTCTGGAAACCGGGTGTTTATGCCCGTTTCAAGAACTTAGTTCTTTTTAGTTAGGAAATCTAATTCAAAATTGTTTCTAGGCAGATAGTTTGTCAGTTCAATGCTTGTATTCCCAGCTTGTCAGTGGGATGAAACAGTTTTGTCCAAACCAGCTACATGCATTTACAAGCCATTTAACCAATCCTTGCTCAACAAATTAGCATTTTGAATCACAGAGTAATCTACAAATCTATCTACTAAACTAATTTAAGAAATCAAGGAACAATACAACATCAAGATTAATTAACACAACAAAAACAAGAATCAAGAAAGCTAACTACCTAACAATATTCTAGCATCCCAAGAATCAAGAAATACACCTCTCTTGATGCTTGGAATGCCCAAGAACAATCAAGGACATGATTGTTAGTGAATATGCAAGATCTGATCCACAATCTCAGCCTATTTAGTTTATCTGGATGCTGAAAATTACAAAATCAAGAAACAAGAAAGCTAATCCACATCTACATTCCACATTGTAGTAAAGAAACTAGGAAACTAGATTATTCCACAACCACAATAAGGAAATCAAAGCATGTTCATAGGAATTTCACTCAAGACAATAGCCATGAACAAGGAGCTTCTCAATTTTCAAGAACTCGTGGAGGATCTTCTTTGGTCGTAGATCTTTGTCTATCCATTCGTATATCTCATGTATCATCTGACGAATCAACTTTTGAATCTCTCACTCCATTCAATCGCTCATTCACATACATAACAACTGGAAGATCTTGCATTATTCTATCTTGAGCATGAAGTTGTTGACTATCTGTACTTGGAATCTTGTGTATTTCTACAGAGTGTCATCTTTTTCACATTTTATGTGAAGCAGTGTCGCATTTCTAGAAGTGCCTAAAATGGCCTATAACCGAGTTAACACAAGTGTCGCAAAACACTTAGTTGCTCAAAATGGTCCGAAGATGACAAAGGCAACAGTGTCGGGTTTTTCACCTGTGGAAATTTCTGAGTAAAAATGCAGACTATAGCGAGAATCAGTGTAAAAATGTGGACTGTTGAGAGAGTGATTTACATGAAATGGAAGGAGGGCAACTAGGATGAGTAGGAGTAAGATTAAACTCCAACACTATGAATCTGAACTGCAATTGAGATTTATCATATCTACTAAAGTAGAATGTTTATCTCTAGACAATGGCTTTGTCAAAATATCATACAACATATTGTCTGTATGACAGTAACTTAGCACAGCCTCTTGGTCCTGAATCTTCTCTCTAAGAAAATGAAATTGAACTTCTATATGCTTAGTTCTTATTATGAGTTCGTGGGTTCATAGATGGAGCTATGCAGCTCTGATTGTCACACTAGAGTATTGTTGGACCGATCTTTGGGAATTGTAGATCCTGTAGTGGTCTTTTGAGCCAAATTATCTCTTTTACTGTTGATGTAGCTGCAACGTATTCGGATTTAGTAGAGGACAATGAAATGCATTTCTGCTTTCTGTTGTTCTATGAAATGGGTCCTCTACAAGAAAACAAATATATCTTGATGTGGGTTTCCAGGTACCACGTCTCCTGACCAGTCTAAATCTAAATAGGTGACTAAAGTGAGTGCAGCTTCTGTATTACCATCATAGCTCAAAGCATAGTGCTTTGTAGCTTGAATGTACTTCAGTACTCTTTGTAGAGCCTTCCAATGTTGTAAGCCCAGATTGCACATGTATTGAGCCAATGTGCTTCCTGCATATGCTAGATCAGGTCATGTGTAGATCATGGAATACATTATAGTTCCTATGATAGACTGATAAGAATACTTGTTCATTTCTTGCTAATTTGCTTGAATTCTGGGACACATCTCTGTAGATCTCCATACCAAGTAGATAATGGACTGGGCCTAAATCAGTCATCTCAAATTCTGATAAAAGCAAAGACTTGGCTTCACGCAGCAATTAATTTGAATAATCAAAGAATCATCAACGTATAATGCTATTATAACATAGCTTAGCCTCTTTCGTTTGAGATACACATTAGAGTCTGCGGAGCAAGAAGTGAAATTATGCTGCAACAAGAAGTGGTTGATTCTTTCATACCAGGTGTGGGGAGCTTGCTTGAGGCCATATAGTGCCTTGTGCGATTTACATACCAAATGCTCTTGGCCTTGAAGGATGTAACCTTTTGGTTATTATATGAATATGTCTTCTTGTATATAACCGTGAAGAAACGTTGTCTAGACGTTCGTCTGGTGAATGTCCAAATCCTTTGCAGCAGCTATAGCCAACAAGGTGCAAATAGATTGATGCTTTACCACTGGATTGAAGGTGCTAGTGTAATCTATTCCATAAACTTGATCAAATCCTTTAACCACTAATTGAGTTTTCCATTTGGATATTGATCCATCTGGCTTAAACTTTAGCTTGAAGACCCACTTAGAGTCAATAAGTTTAATACTTACAGGAGAAGTAACAACATTTCAGGTCTTGTTATTCATCAATGAATGGTACTCAGCATCCATGGCAGCTTTCTATTCATCTGCATTGGGCATTGACAGCGCTTCTGCAATAGTGGCAGGTTCATCATGACTGATGAACGCCTGAGGGACAAAATGATCAGGTTATTGTCGTTCTCTTGTAGACCTTCGAACTACAGGTGCTTGAGTGGATGTTCCTCCTGGGTAGATGACAAGGACAGCTTCAGCTTGTGGTTGAACAATCGTGGGTCTGGACCCATCGATGGTGAGTGGAGATGTTGGGACAAAATCCTGCATTTGAACATTCGTAGGTCGATGCCTATCGATGGAGAATGGATCTGCTGTGACAGACTCTTGCATTTGCTGCTTCTGCTTGAAATCATGGAATTTGTCTTCAAGGAAGACAATGTTGCGGCTTACTGAAATCTAACTTCTCTCAATATCATAAATGCGATAATCCTTGTGTGACATTGAATAGCCAATAAAAATATATTTACAGCTTACTGGGTCTAGTTTCTTCCTCAGATCATACGATATTTAAGCATAGCAGAGGCATCTAAATACATGTAAGTGTTTCAGACCTAGTTTGTAGTTGTAGTAGGCTTCAAACGGTGTCTTGGAGTCGACTGCCTTTGTGTTGGAATAATTTTGCAGATAGCAAGCTGTAGAAACTGCTTCAGCCCAAAAAATCTTGGGCAGTTGAGCGTTGACAGTCATGGATCGTGCAGTTTCCAATAGTGTTCGGTTCTTTTGCTCAGCTACGCCATTATGCTGTGGAGTGTAGCTGGTTGTGAACTGATGGTGTATGCCACATGATGATAAGCATTTGATAGGTACTCTCCCCCTAAATCAGACCGCAGGGCCTTGATTCTTTGACCAGTCTGATTCTCAACATATTGCTTGAATTATTTGAAACAATTGAATGCTTCTGACTTGTTCTTTATGAACATAATTCTGGTGAACCAGGAGTAGTCATCAATGAATGTGATAGAATATAGAGCTTGACCCAAAGAGGGTACGCTCACATAAGTCATTGTGAAGTAGTGACAGAATGGATTTTGCTCTCCTGGCTTGTCCTCTTGAAAATTTTGTTCTAGGTTATTTCCCTAGTAAACAGTTCACAGACAATCCGATTAGCTGTAGAAGCAGCATTGATATTTATACCCTTGACCAATTTGTTATGATGCATGTACAAGATTGAACGCATATTCAAATGACATAGTCTTTGATGCCAAACATGAGCATCAGAGTTACTCATCATCAATAATAGTACATCGACTGGTAGTAAACAGAGCTCTATAGCCTTGATCAGTGATCTTGCTGAGAGAGAGAGAGAGAGAGAGAGAGAGAGAGAGAGAGAGAGAGAGAGAGAGAGAGAGAGAGAGAGAGAGAGAGAGAGAGAGAGAGAGAGAGAGAGAGAGAGAGAGAGAGAGAGAGAGAGAGAGAGAGAGAGAGAGAGAGAGAGAGAGAGAGAGAGAGAGAGAGAGAGAGAGAGAGAGAGAGAGAGAGAGAGAGAGAGAGAGAGAGAGAGATGAGAGCCGAGCTCAGGTCCTTGCCCTCCAAGATTAGCTTAACAAAGCAAATCAGACTGCAAAATCACATGATTAGCTCGTTCAGACCCTCAAATCTGAGCTAGATTAGAAAAAACAAGCCAGACAAATGTACCAAATGGCACCCCATTCTAAGTCCAGAGAATTAGAACTTGAGCGAGATTCCCTCAAAACCACCAAGTGATCCCTCAAAGATCTGATCTATTGCTTGGAAAGAACCATTGCCTAGGCAAATACTGCATCACAAAGAGAAAATCATGTATATGAATCCAAGCAAGCCACTATAGAGCTTGAATCCCAACAAGGAGAGCAATAGATGCAGGCACTTCAGGCCATCCTAGATTAGATTGTCACTGCTACCGAAGAAGACGTACCGGCCGTCCAAAAACTCCAAAAAAGCGGGCCAAGTATTACAAAGCCCTTTCAGCTCAGTCCATTCAATTCCTTAAATATCAACATGCCACACAGGAAGCTACTCTTGCTCCACGCGACACATCAGTGACAACTCTATGCGCCACTGGCAGTAGAGAATGAGCTAAAGGTGCTTAAAAAATAGTTTCATGTCGTTCTAGAGTTTTCTACTACTCTAGACAATAACATCCCTCTCATTTTTTAATATTTTATTATATAAGCTTTCTATTATTTGCCTCTACCATTCCCGGCTCCCCCCTCTCAAATCTCAACATTCTTCACTGTTATCAGCTCGCGTTGGAGGAAAACAAAAGCATTATTGTTTTTGTTGTCCTTACCGATTTTGTATAGGTAAAGGACTTTGGCTATTTTGTGACACTTTTGGGAGTCCTCCACTCCCCTTTGTTGCCAGGCTCTGCGCCATTATCAATTTTTCCCAAGATCGACGCTTCCACTTGGAACTAGATCACATGCATGATCCCCCTCTTTTCGTTCCAACCCCGTTTCTCCCTTCATGTTCACAACACACATAGGCACGATACGCACTTGAATACAAGCTAGCTACACCGCCCGAACTTGCATCAGAAGTGCTCGCTGAACATATCAAACATTACATCACCACCACCTCTGCCCTTCCAGAGGCCCTTCGCCAAGCCTACCGGCAGCTCGAGACCCTCTACCATGACCAACATCAATACCATCCCGCCACCCTTATCTCAGACTTTCTCTTTATTGAATCCACCACCGCCATTGACTACCAACAACTCTAGTTAACATTCTCCCATTTCAACCTCTGAATGGGCGAAGATCGCACCTTTGACCATGATCTCTAGTATGCCACATAGATCAACGCCACCACTGCCCCCATCCAACCTAATCCCAACATGCCCGAACTTTAGTTCACTTCCCCACCTCACGCCACATCTCCACCATGTGCCCCCGCCACAAATCACTTTCCCATCTCACACAACTTCTCCACCTGCCACCTCATCTCCCATACTAGTTAGCCTACCTTCCACCTCCACTTTTTCGTTGCGCAATGCTGATCTTACTGGTGCATTTGGTGGTGCATACGTTGAAGACATGGAGACACTATTTATATGGTAGTCAATTTATAGTGTGCTCAGATCACCAACCAATGAAGTATTTCTGTAATCATAAAGACCTTAGGGGTTGAAAATGTCATGCCCATGATTGGTCTCGGGCAGCGTGTCCACACCAGGGACCGGTAGACCAACAACCCGTAAGTTAATTGTGACTATAAGGGAATTGGGGCCCTTATGTGTACATGGTCATAATTAATGGTTGTAGGCCTAAACACTTGATGGTGGATTTGTATGGGTCTATCAGTGAGTCATTGGGGAACTAGATGACGTGGCCCAGATAGGCTGTAGAGGTGTCTAGTGAGGTGTCACAGTGCACTACTAGTGGTGCATGGGCCTTGGAGGGTATAAGTATACCTATTGGCCTCACACTAATGTATGCTTGATAGCTTGACCGGTGGCAGGATGCTGCTGGTGTGATGCCTCATTCCTTTATGAGTGATTGATCCATAGCTTGGGGGCTAGATCCATTCGATCTAGGTTTGGTTGGGTTGGTTTGTCCACCATCAGGTTCCCTTGTGTTGCTTGTGATTGGCATGCTTGGAATAGGATCCTTGGATTGAGGACTTTATATTGGTATCAGAGCCAATTCGGAGCACGTTATTGCCATTGATTTGTGTTCAAGAGAAATCTCGAATTGTGGGGATTTTGCCATTGTGTGATATGGAATCTTGACACTTTTTTGAGAATTCAATGGAGTATGCAACGAAGTGGTGAAAGTGCGGATTACTCTTCCCATGGATTTTCTTGTTTGAAGTGTAATCGGTTGTGTGGTAAGTGCACTACTAGGTATACAATCGGTTTGATGTTTAGACACTTCATATTGGTTTTTAGAAAGTAAATTTCCGGTTTTCAATTCACCTGTGTTGCCGTTTACTTCATTGGGACACTTTTCTCATAGCAACGGAATCAATTAGAGTGAATGCTGGTGTTTACGGCTTTTTGTTCATTAAACAATGATTTAGTTGGTTTTGTTGGCTGTCTTTTGTTTTTTTTTGAGCCAGTTTTGGCTTGAATCAGTGGAAAAGCAAGAAAAGAAACATAAAAAAGACTAATCACTGGTTGTGAGTGTTGGTGGCTTTTTACAAGATTTGCATGAGGTTTCTATTGGATCTATAGGTTTATGTTGTATTTTTTGACAAACTGATAGTGATTTGCAGGTTAGTGTGAGCCAGTAAGGCCATTCTCTGAATGGTATGGATTACATGAACGCCTATCATGTGGCTAAGGAAAGACAATCTGCAAATCTGTGGGTTTGGGAAGATTTGGACAGCATCTACCTTGTTTTCTAGCCTCGATGAAATTTAGTGTTTGTAAATCTATAAAAGATTATTGCTTATGCATTTGTTAATACAAATGGAGGATTAAGCAAACTTTAGAGCAACCTAAAACTTTTCTTATTGCAAAAACAACAGTAGAATGAGACATCTGCATAGAAAATGAATTGTTGAACTTCTGTTTTCTACAAAAAACAGGGCTCTGACTTTAGGATAACGAAATAGTTGTAAAGACGCCCTATTATCAGTTAAAATCTGCAAAAACAGCAGAGAGTTGATGTGATATGCTTCAAACAAAAGTTTCCACATAAAACAATGGAGAAAACAGTTGTGGGCAGCCTCTAGTATCTGCATGGTAAACGGTGGAGGGGTGGCGCCTCCATTCCTCATGGCCTGCATCTCTCTCTCTCTCTCTCTCTCTCTCTCTCTCTCTCTCTCTCTCTCTCTCTCTCTCTCTCTCTCTCTCTCTCTCTCTCTCTCTCTCTCTCTCTCTCTCATGGACTCTTCTTTATCAAAAGCTACCACCCTTGATCATGCTATAAACAAACATATATGATTTGATGGTCCTAAACTTTGTTGCCAACCCAACCTTTTTTTATACTTTTTCAAAAAATATTTTCCCACCAATTTTGGCTGAAAGGGAGCTTCCATGATACTTCCTACGAAACCACTATATGTAGCATGTTTTTGAATGAGTTTTTTCTACTATACAGTGAGAAGAAGGTTGGAAGAGATGGCGCCCTCCCTGGCTTGAAGTTATCTGCTTTAACTCTACGGTATGTGGTTCTGCTCGTTTCATGTATTTGCATTAAGATCTTGTATACTTATGAAGGTTATCAAGTGTTCTAGATGATAAACGTGAAGGTATGAATCCGTTGTCCAACGATGGATCAGCGAGGGTTCATACAACTGTTTTTGGCATGACATTCCCTTCAAATACTATCTGTTGTCCACCGATGAGGCTTACTCAAATATGGAGAAGCTTGTTGAAGATATATGAGTTGTTGTCCAGCGATGGACCTGCAACGATTTATCTTGAGCAAGATACTCAAAAAGTTGATATATATGGTAAGCTGTCCAGCGATGGACCA
This sequence comes from Diphasiastrum complanatum, assembly GCA_029204225.1. Taxonomy (NCBI): domain Eukaryota; kingdom Viridiplantae; phylum Streptophyta; class Lycopodiopsida; order Lycopodiales; family Lycopodiaceae; genus Diphasiastrum; species Diphasiastrum complanatum. The sequence goes on from CM055100.1 coordinate 252,698, forward strand.
GCGATGAACCAATGCTTCCTTCCACATACCGTATAAAGCATGATAATGATAGTTATGCATCACATATGGTAGGTTGAGACAAGAGCTTCATAATGACCAGCAATGAAGCACTTCCTATCTCGTGAATGGTTGTATAGATTCAAACTCCTTATCATAGATATGAAAGGATGATAGTTTGGTTTGTTATCCTTTACTATCCTTCAAAGGACATCATGGATGTGTGGTTGTTCTATAAGTAACTAAAGGTTACATACATACTCCATAGATGAAGCTATTGTAGTATCATGCTATTATACTAAAGATACAACTCAGACACTGGCACGTTTTGATTATGATTAGTATACCTCATGCTGTAACCGGTTTCGTTATCATACTTGTGAATGACAGCTATTTCAAAGGGAATACTACTATGTTTAAGCACTAACAAATAAAACTTGCGCTCTTTGTAGCATCGAATATTACTACTATCTTCAATTTCGATTAGGTTCGGTTTCGAACCATAAAGCTATAAGCGTTTGCACATGTATGCACATTAAACCATTCGCTTCATATTTGTATAAGCAATGAGTAGTAGGCTCTCTTTAACATACTTACTATCGGTTTCACAATGGCTGACAATAACGTTATGAACGGTCTTAGTCTAAGGAAGGCAAGAGCACTCGAGGGACTAAACATGCCATCCTCACAAGAAACCATTGTTACAATCATCCAGGTATGAGTTTTCCGAACATGTTTCAGATTTTGCAAGCATCACCTATGCTCGAAAGGTAAGGCGTCTCTTCACAAATGTATTCCATTCTAGGCGATTAATAACGATCCTAAACACAGAATTTAGTTGGTTTCTACTCAGTTCGACTATATTACTTCATAAGTAATGTAAATTTTCAGCGTATAATTACACCCACGCTGTCTCGAAGCGAGGTTTCTCCTCAAATAATCTTGGACAACATGGATTTGCGTAAGATAAACGATTCTTACAAAAGGATTAGAATGGCACAGATCTGCCATAATACCTTGTAAAAACCATTAAAAACCATGAGAACCTCATCAATAAAATGAAGCCTATCCGATACATGGGTCCTAAAAAACCACGGGTTGGATATGAAGTTACGATAAACGTAAGTTTACTCATAGCTACACTATTCAACCATGGCTTGTGCAAATTTATTACCCATTCAGTTGTCATATCAGATTATGGTGAGATACGTTTGGAAAGCATGGGTATGCTCAGGAATATGGACAGTAGTGCGTGACGTTTCTTAAGTCACCTGAGTTAGAATATCATGGATTTGCTCTAACATTGGCACATGTGTTGACACCATTTATTTTAGCGATAAGCAATATATACGGAAAAAACTTTTCATACTTTTGTTATAAACAAAATAAACTGATACGGACCAATGCTTAAAATCTGATCAGCATGGCACTCGTCTTGATACGGTAACGAAGGGGCTTGTCCTATCGCTATAAAATCGTCTTTGTGTTTGGGAAGGAAGACTGGACTATTTTTTAAAATGCTATGTATGCTGATGAGTAGTATATGGTTATGTTATATGGTGCTTTATAGTACCTTGTTGATTTACGAATAAAGGCTTCAAAGGGTTTGGTCTTGCTTTGTCAAGAAGAACTATGTGAAATTGTGTATATCTCTCTCTCGGGCTCCTCTATCGCACGCAAGCCCTCTGCCATTTGGTCTGTGCATTCTGGAAACCCGAGTTCAATTGGGCGTGTGTGTGTGTGTGTGTGTGTGTGGGGGGGGGGGGGGGGGGGGTAGGTGAAAATCTCAGTTAACAACAAGTTTTTTGTTGTTAATTTGGTGAGTGGTATAGCCGGGTTGGAATTTTGGGTGAAGGTGGAGGTGGAGGTTAGTCAATATTCTCTCGCATTTTGTTTCATTTTTTTTCTGTTTCCATGGGCTACTTATAATCATTTCAGACTATGTTTTTTTGAATGCAGCTAAAGTAATTGCAAATCATAATGGCTTAATAAATGTGAATTAGATTCCGATGCATACATAGGTTTTTTCCGCATATTTGTTGCATGAGATTCATTTTGCAGATTCATTGGTATAAATTTTATAAGCATGGTATTGTCCATTAAAAATACGTTTTTTTTTTTACATTGCTTTATTGGAAAAATTGTACCCGTAATGATTTAACCGAACGTAAATTTTTTTAATATTTTGGTTTTTATATGCAAATGGATGGAATGAAATTCTAGTGTGGGGAGGCAAATTAAAATTTGCCCGACATCACTCGACCGTGATGACCCCCTGAAAAGTTAGACACATGGATACAAATTTTGGACCACGGTGTTTTGGAATTTCATCGAAGCAATGAATAGAAAAAACTGAATGCAAGCTTTATTCAATCGATAAATAGCCATTACGATTACAGCTTGGGCTAACAATCGGATATTTTTTCGGCAATTAAAAGCCCCAAAGTTGTCGATGATTGGATAAACCGTTGGGCGAGCTTGATAGCTTGCACAACGTCCCAGATACAAAAGCAATTTTGTTGTGTAACTGTGACCGAGCTAAATTCTTGGAGGAACTCCGTAAGGCTTTTTCACAGTTGACGAAATGTAAGCTCGTTTTATTAACTGCAACGAGCACAAAAACTTATGTCCAAAAATTCTTGAAATTTTTTTTACCAAGGTGTCGTTCTTTTGAAAATGGACACGGCCAGAAACGACCTAGAAGCCTAAGATGAAAACGCTAAAATGGAACAAAAAAGTTGTTTTTTTGATGTGCTTGAAGCCGTGGGCGTACCAACACTGTTTGTTGTTAAGAACAAGAAAAAGTCGGTTCATTCTTCCCCACTTCTAAATCTATCACTCAAGGCATAAATACTTTGATCCTTTCGGTGACCGTAAAGATTGTGAAAAGGGACGAAAGAATGTCTCGAGTGGAAATTGTTTTATTCAAGTTGGAATTTGTAAATAATTCTCGAAAACTTCATATAATTGTACTATTTTTTCTAGCACTTTGATCAGGCAGTGGAGGGCCTTTGTGGAGGAAGAACCTGTGGTATGGGACACAGACAATTCCAAAATGAAGATCTGAAACTAGCTGGATCAGTTGACCATAGTATGGCCGTAAGTCTTAGTGATGCCAAATACTATCGGTCATAAAACGAGTGTTTTGTCATAAATTTGAGATATTGGTCATGACCCTTTTTTTTGGATATCTACAATTTACAAAACCGGAAACCCGACAAGCTATTTCTTTATAAAGGATATATTGGTGAATTTCTTAACACATTAATTAACCCGATTTTTTGTGATTTTTTGGAAGGTAATTTTGATTACCCGTTGACCATGGACGATGTCATAGAAATGGTTAGTGAAACTATTTTCTAAAATTGTTTTTTCTACTTGAATCTTCAAGAAATCCTTTTCTGATTTACGGGTTAATTCTCAAGCTTGGTAACAAAGAAGATCTTTGGTTTAGTCATTGTGTTGGGATATCAATGGCATTTGCTAACAATGATGCAACATTTCTTTGGCTTTCAAGATTTTCTCGTATCTTTTCTTTGAAACTTCTCCTGAGCAAATCACAAATGATATGCACCCCTTGGCATTTCCTGTTAAAAAGGCGGAGAGGTAGGAAGAAAAGAGGGTTATCAAGGAGAAGCATCTGTCAGAGATTCTTGGAGGAATTTGTTATAGCTGACGGACCTGTTTTATATATCAGAAATGATATGATATTCAGATATTACAGAAATCCTTTATGGATTATAGTAGATATCTGGTTTGCAGATTTAAGGGGGGGGGGGGGGAGAGAGATTAGAAAACACTCTTGCGGTAGAAAAGTGGCTAATAACAAGTCTGATTGATTTGTGTCAAAACTAGGGAGTTCTATTGCAAGATGGGGGTCTGTTGAAACCTGTTCCTTACTAGAAGCATTCAACTTGATTTTAGTGTGGACTGAGATCCGTGGGGTTGATGCAAGGAAGGAAATTCACGCTAACAATATATTCTTTTGAGATAATTTTTGGTTGAGATTTTGGATGTGAAATAGCACTCTTTGAGAAATATTCTCTTTTAGAGGATAACCAAGTTACAGGATTTTCGGTTATGAAAGTGTTGTGTACAGATCAGGAGATATCTGTATAGATGTGCTATGTAGTGAATTTTTGTGAGATCATAATACCATTTGTACGAACTTTTAATCCTGTGGATCTACAAAATATTCTATGAACTAAGTTATTTGCATGCATAAACTAGTTGTTGGTACATAGGCATATTGATGAGAATTGTGTTTGAGACAATTTCTCGCTAGATTATTGTAATTTCTCATTGAGAATTACTTATTGACCTAGAATTGATTTAGAATCAGATTAAATGTGGTGTTTTGGTACCACACCTAGACATTTAAATATTTTTCTAAATTCTATACAACTAACCGAGTCAGAAGCGTTACTTCTGAGTTAGTTGTGGGAAATCAACAATATAATCTTACTTATGAGTATTGTTGTTAAGATGTATTGCTTATAAGTCACAACGCCTATGAGTAATTTTGGATTCATTTACAGATGTGTGTGCATAGAATACACGAGAACTTTTGGGCCGTATCTTTTCCCGTTTGGAATTGATGGAATGCTATCCCGAAAAACTCAGGAGAGTTGGATAGCCGTTGTTTGCCAAAAGATAGAACTTCACGGAATGAGGTTCCAGTAAATCTTAAGTTATTCTAGATTAGAGCTTAATCTAGACGTATTCTAGATTGGGACCCTAACTTTGGAATGACAATGTGTGCCATGTCTAGAGTAAGGGCGTTCTTGGGATTACAATCATTTTATAGGCACTGTATGTGAGTTGGGAAGGTCTGAAACTTTCTAGATGGAAAAAGACTTTCTGGAACAACTCATGTGTCTTTTAAAAATTGTAATACACTCTTATGATATGGTATGGTCTCGGGAATCTGGAGAGTTGGGATTGGTAAATCATAACTCATATTCTAGGAAACACCTAATCCATAGGAGATGATAGTATTCATACCCTGGATGAATAAACATGTTAGTGGAATTTTGGTACGACTGATCACCTTACCAAATCGACTATGTTTATTCGGGTATAGACCAAGAAGTTATAGAGTATCTATTTAGGCTTTACGGTACCAAAGTGACATTATGAACATTTGCGATTCAAAGTTCACTGGTCGCTTTTGGTCGGCCGTATTTGCTAAACTAGAGGTGACTCTAAGTTTAAAAGATTTTCTGATCATTGGTTGTTGCCTATGTGAGGGTTTCACGTTCTTTTATTGAGTATAGGACAAGAATCCGATGAATTATGATTGACGAATCATAGTTCAGATTCTAGTTATACTCAATCGGTTAAAAGAAGGATTACCTGCATGATTAGAAGATCAGTCAAGATATCTATTCATATTTTCATAGAAATCTCCTCGGAGAGGTAGTCACTTTAATGAAGATTGGGTTATAGTAAGCATTTGGCTACCGGTTATAGCCCGTGCGTGCTTACGTATAGTTTTAAACCTATATCACCCATTGCGGTAGAGACTCGGGCATTCAAATTTTAGAAAGTAGCGGATTTACTACATGATATGCAGGAAATGCTACGGATTGCACGTGAGAATGTCCAGTGTACCAGGATGGGGACCGACATTATGCAAGTCTGAAAAGATCATTGAGAGACTTCCAAGTGGGGGATTGAGTCTATCAATGAGTCATTCGGGAACTGGATGACGTCTTTTCTTATCAAACTTTGAAAGTTAATAAACACCGGTGCCAGAATTAAAAGTAATCAAAATGTTCAAAAAACTAGTGGTGTTTGCTTCACAAGACTTTTTTTCGATATCAAAAAATTCTAGAGGATAAATCCAGAAAGGGTTATCTGGTACTCTCATCTGATTTTTGTCCATAAACGCATCAATAGTGAGATTATTAATGAAGCAAATGTCATCAATATATCTAAACGAGTGACAGAAAACATTCATATCTTTTCTGAGACCTAACTTGGCTAGTCTCTTAATAAATTGAGCTCCAAAGAACGCAAGATACCAATTACACCAAGTAGGTGAGCATGAAAAACCCATCGGTATACCATGAATTTGTCTCCAGGTTTTGTTTCCTAACCTGACAATACAATTGTCTATTAGGAAGGCATTCCACAAGCATAAGAGATTTTTATCGATATTGTACCACCCTTCCGACTTTTTATTTTTCCATGACCATTTAAAGGCATCCCTTTCTTGTTCTCATTTGAAACTCAGAAGCATCTTATTAGAATGTTTGAACGCATATGTAATGGATTTATTCATGATAGTTTTCAGCCCATCAGTGCCATCTAAAGGTATGTTTTCATAGCACTTAGAGATATCTGCAACCCATACATTGGTAATCTTTGATGGTAGATTGAGATAAAAATCGATCAAGGACTCGCATTGCCAAAATAAGCATGTATCCACATTTAGGATACCCTTGTATGTTTTTGCCTTAAGGCCTGCACCTTTCTTGAGGAATGGTGACAACATACCAAGAGCTCCCGTTAGGAATTTTGCGAGTTTAGTAAAGCAACAGTCATGCGCATTGGTAATCCATCTAGTATGGGTCTATCAGTGAGTCATTGGGGAACTGGATGACGTGGCCCAGATAGGCTGCAGAGGTGTCATAGTGCACTACTAGTGGTGCATGGGCCTTGGAGGGTATAAGTATACCTATTGGGCTCTCACTAGTGTATGCTTGATAGCACGACCATTGGCAGGATGCTGCTGGTGTGATGTCTCAATCCTCTATGAGTGATTGATCCATAGCTTGGGGCTAGATCTGTTTGTACTGAACATGTCTGTCAATTTTTGTCCAGAACCGATAAGCTAAAACAAATTTGCCTATATAAGGGTCGAATCCGAGTTTATTTTTCCGCGACCAAACTTTTTTCAAAACTTTCTTCCAGCCTTTTGATACACTTTACAACTATTTGATTTATACTTGTGCCTACTTTGCCTGCTGCCATCGTGTCGTCCACAAATACTGATACCTTTGCCCCTCCCCGATCTACCATTCAGCGTGATATTCCAATCTCAAAGGACATTATGGCTTTAGCTAGCACACATTTACATTTTGGTGAACATATTGTATTTTCATCAAAAAAATAAAAAATGTAATTATTAAATCTTCAAAAAAAATCAAAACACAATCCCATCAATAAAATTTGTTTATGAATATCCAGATGTCAAGCCCACAAAATCTAAAAATATAATTAAATTGATTTATATAATTCATTTGAATTAAATCCAAAACACAAGCACTTCAATGTTTCACAACATTGATAAGTACTCCTTGCAAAGCAAGGCATGGCCAAAAACATATACATGTAAAAATTATAGAAAGACTATAAATGTTTCACAACATTGATAAGTACTCCTTGCAAAGCAAGGCATGGCCAAAAACATATACATGTAAAAATTATAGAAAGACTATAGAATACGAGGGACCGAACAAGTCACCACCTCTATCTATCAATTATTTATATATACGTATCAAATTGGCAAAAGCCCATAGACATAACGAGAGAGAGAGAGAGAGAGAGAGAGAGAGAAAGAAAGAAGGGGTCGCTGCTCGGGCGCCTTCCTGTCAAGAACAGGCAGCAGATTCATGCGTCGGGCTCCGCTTTCTTTCTTGCTCTCAAGAAAAACAGGTCGCTGCCTGCCATACGTAGCGTTTAATGAAGCTGCTTTTCTTCTTCAGACTGGTTGATGTGTCGATAGTTTTCAGATATGCATTGTGTAGAGTTTTAATTTGCAAAAGCAAATTGCGATGGCTTAGCTGTATTGCTCTTTTTATTGTTGTTGCAGGGGAAAGCATAAATACTGCTTGAAGTGGATGCTTTTCAGATTATTGTAGCAGGCACGATCTTTCCACTGTCCAGCTATTTATGAACCATGTTTAGTCGTTATGATAATCATAATATAGTAAGTGCATACTGCATGCTCGTCTATATTAATGGTTGCACAGATCTTTCCACATGAGCCCTGATTGGGAGTTGAAGACCACTGTTAGTGTTTTTTAACTACATCATAGTCCGCCTATTAACTTAAGCCGATTTAGCCACAGTTGTAGAGAAATGAAACCCAAAAAACCGAATGTTTTTTCCTGGACCAAAGAAATTCACCTTTTCAGATTGTGAGAGTTTTTTCACTTCTCCATGTACTCATTGTGTTCATGATGATCAATTGCATTGTGCAGTGGCTTTCCCTAATTCAATGGACCTTCTGCTATAAACGCTTTTTCCGTGTGCTTTTTCAGTGACGAATCAGGGGGATGGTGGCTGCAATGTTTGAAGGATTCTTGTATCAGTTCTTGTCAGGTTACCTGGGCAATTATGTGAAAGATATTCAACGTGAACAATTTCGAATTGGTCTTTGGAGTGGTAAGTATAATTGATGTAGGTCTTTTTGGCCTTGGGGTTGTCATTTAGAATCTAATTTCTTGTTATTTTACTGTTTCAGAGGATTATAGGCAGCAGGTCATTGCTATCCAATTTTTCAGATCAACACACAGGACCACACAAACAGTTTCAGACATTTGCGGAGAACACCAAGTAGTCTAATGAACTCCTTATACTTCATATGGAAACTTCTAGCCATCGCTGTTACACTTCAGTGTACCTGAACCACGGCCCGGCATAGTAGCAACCAAACGCGTTTGGTTGATGAACCAAACACGTTTGAAACGCCCCACGTTTCAAAACACGTTTGAAAGCGTGGGATCAGCAAACCCAAAACAACCCAAAAAACAGCGTTTTCTTTGGGGTTTAAAAGACATTTTTTGGCCCCAAGATGTGGCAGGCCCATGATTCATAGTCACAACTCACGAAAATACTGAGTCTATAGTTTACTTAATTCTAAATTCTACTAGAAACCTTTTTTTTATAAGTTAGAAATGTAGAACTTGTTCTATGAAAGTTGTATTACAGACTAGTAAGTTGTAACCTGTAACTACATGACAATAGCTATGAAACTTTTTACTCGAAGTTGTAACTCTTTGTTTATGTGAGAATTTATAAATCACTGTAGGCTGAAATCTGACTTTGCAATCTCCATTCTCTTGATCTATTTAAGTTGAATCTTTAGGTTTCATTTATTTTTAAGCATCGTCACATCTTTGAAGTTTGACATACATAATACATTGCATGTTTGTAATGATATTGTAGGCTTGTGAATTGTCCTATTGCTATTTTACTGTATCACAACTAATGAGCATCTCTTTGTTCAAATTTGCAAACTTTTTATTTTATGGAAACCCTAAATTTAAAAAAAACGTTTCAAATGTTTGGTCAATTTTCTAGACGTTTCAAATGCGTTTGAAACATTTCATGTTTGGAAGTTTCAAATGTTTGGTTGCTAAGCGAAGAATGCTAGTGAAATTTTGTGGTTCTTATTTCCTTGTGTATTTCAGTAAATGTGGATGATATTTCCTCTGGAACACTTGAGTCTTTTGGAGACTGCATTTGGGTTTTGATAGGGTTTGATATTAAATTTACTGCAGTAGGCAACATCACTGGAAAGCTGAAAGTTTTACATGAGTCTGTTGCTATTCAGGCTATGTCCTTTTGGAGAATGTGGAGCTACGAGTGGAAGCTTTTGATTACTTGCAACTTCCTTTTGCTATTAAACATGGTGAGCGAGTAATTTGTGACTTAAGAGAAACCTTTTTTGCTTCAATGTATTGATGCTAGTGGTTTGGATTGTTGGATATTTTTAAAACTATCTATGACAAAACTCAACTAATTCTGATTTTTAGATAACATGGTGTGTTTCTTTCCATCACAATTATTGTAGTATGCTTTTTTTAAGTACTCAAGTTTTTTGACATCATACATATTTGTGTTTAAACTTTAAACTTTACGGTAAAGGTTGAGAGAATCCCACTCGAATCCTATTTATAGTCTTTTAGGTTGGTGTAGGTCCACTGGGCTACCTACTAGCACCTCGAGTAGACATGGACCACAGTACATTAGCGACTTCATAAGCAAGGTGAGGGCCCATAATGTTGATATCAGTGCAATAAAATCAGCAAAATAATTCTACTATTGTATATAGAGGATACCGCTCTCCTTGCAAGGAGCTTTTGAACTTGTTCCAAAGCCAAATTTATTTCATACTTGTCATAAAAGTGGACCATAAGCTGGCCGCTTATTCTTAACAAAATTGGTCATTTGCCACTTTTCTGATTGCAACATATTTGACTTATGGCTCATTGTAAAATGCCCAATGGTAAGCCGTTGGGATTGCCCATGAAGAAAACTAGAACTTATTTGTACAAGAAATAATAATCTTTTGGGTATGTTCATGAATATGTTGGGCATGCAAAAATGCTCTGCTGATCAAGAAAAACAAGAGAATCCAATGATTGGACAAAATTTACCTAAAAAACTGGTTTATTTTCTACATCTAGGGTTGAAATTGCGTCATATAGAAGAAAGCTTACGATTGTTTGAATATCCCAGATCTGGTAGCAAGTTTCTGAGTTGCTAATAAAAATCAATAGACAACAAATATCAACTACCAATTCTGAACGTTGACTGTCTTATATCTGAATTCAGTATCTGAATTCTGAAATGTACATGACTTGTACGTAGAACATTCTGCTCTCCCTGTAATGAGATGCCTTTCACATATGTCAGCCATTGGGATATACAAGATGGCATGATGAATATTGGAAACCACAAATAATCTTAGCAATAATCTTCCAGGTAAATTGCAATCGGGCATGTAAAACTACGTCTTGTTCAAGATCAACAAGATGATTTATAATTTTTTTCCCCAGCATACTGATAATCCTGAAAATTACATGTAAAATCGATTCCCAATGAGAGAAGCATATGTCATCAATAGAAGAAGATTTGCTATCGACCTTTCTATGTGCAATAGTTTACTTGATTGTGCTGAAATGCTTGGACTGAAATGAAAACTGGGATAGTGTACTACTGTAAGGAGGAATTTTGGAACTGAATATGCTTATACGTGCAACAGCATTATAGTGAATGGCTTCAAATGGTTGAATTACTATTAATGACTTTCCTGGATCTTTTAACAGTTGATGTACCTTCAATGACTGTCACTGCTCCTATTGTTGAATTTAGACATATTTTTTTCAAAGAAGCTTTTGAATTTAGGATAATTCCGTATTTATGGGGCATTATTTACTCAGTTTCTAGTACATGTTTATTCATCTGCTTCTGCACTCCAAAATTATTTGGTCATACACAATATGGGTTTCAGGTTCTATAGGGAAATTAAGATTCCAGGTACCTTGGAAGAAACTTGGCTGGGAGCCTGTCTTGATCGCTCTGGAAAATGTTTACATCTGTGCTGTTCCTCGAGATGATGCTGAGGTAAGTGATGTTATCATCGTCATTGTATCTATTTGTAATGTTTTGGGCAAGCCACATTGTCACGTACATTTGCATCTAGCAAGTAGCTTTCGAGAGTAGCACTTGTGATGGAATTTGATATAGCTATTTACATTTGTGCAAGTCCTCATGGTTAAACTCTACAGTGGATTTGCTCTAGTACCCACTGTAGAAAAGTTGAGGCTGAAGGTGATGCTTTGTATTACCTTCAAGGTGGTGCATGGGAGTGGCACATGGTAGAGTCTTGAAAAAAATACCGTGGTTTAAACTCTTTTTTGTTACATTCTCGTTTCACACTTTTGCAATCCACCTTTAGTCATTGATGTTTTGGGTCTTGTATCTTTTTATTTAATTGCACATTTATATTGTATGAAAACCATTGAAAAACTTTATTATTTCTATAATCAATGAAATCATTCAAAATACAACTGCAATCTACAAAAACATCGGCACCCTTAAGTAAGTCTATTGAAAGTTCATCAATAGAAGGAAGCAAGCATCCAAAGCATCCACTCACTTAGAAAGGTCAGTTAGCGTAGTTTTACAAGTTGTTGCAATAAACCTAGTTCTTTTGGAAATTTTATGAGATTTCCAAGCGGCACATAGAAAAGGAAAATTTCAATAGTTATTAAGGTTATAAGAATGACTAAAAGATTGATGGTTCTTTTTTACTCATACTAGAAAGATAACAAGCATATAGAATGGACTTCATTCAATAACAATTCCAAGTAGAATTTTTTGCAAACAAGTACAAAACCGTTTGAGCATTTTATCTACCTAAGAATGACAAAGTACAATTCCATTAGTTACAAAGAACTTACTCCTGGATACAAAATGAAGTATGATGGAAGAGATGAGAGTTTTTTCAAATTCAAACTCATGTGGTTTAGAGAGGATCCTCTTTATGATTAGCCATGGTCCACAATCCCTAGGAGATATCTTGGAAAACTTCCTTGAGCATAGCATCTTCGACTTGGAAGGGACTAGTAGATATACCCAATCTTCTGTTTCAAATTCCCAATATGTACGGTTCCCATGAGTAACTTTTTTGCCCTAGTCACTACCTTAGACATTTGTTTGTGCCATTTCTGGCTTCTACTGCATCTGGGTAAAAAACTTTGGAGCGCTAGGCACCTTATGTGGAATTCCTATGGTTGCTAGGCTAACTTCCCATAACCATAATTGAGTTCAAAAGGCCTCAATCCCGTAGACGCATGTCTGTTATCATTACACCCAAACTCCACCAAGGGTAAATGCTTAATTGAGATTGTCTTTGTTTAGTTACATATGCTTGAAGCATGTCTTCCAAGGTCTGGTTGACCTTCTCTGTCTGGTGATCCGTTTGAGAATGCTTTGTACTACTCATACGTAGCTGTGTTCCCATCTTGGTGAACACCTCTTTCCAAAAATTTCCCACAAACTTAAGATCTATGTTAGATACTATCGGCTTCATAAGTCCATCACAATTGACTACATTTTGGATACCAATTGTTACAAGCCAGACTCTCCAAGCTTGTCAAACTATTTGGAGCAGGTTTTTCCTATCCACCTTCAACCCAGACCCTAGCACAAGCAAAGCGTCAATTCGTTCCTATGGGAGCGATAGCATAGTTCAGATTCACACACGTGCTTATGATTCAACATCTAACACTAGATCATATTAGCCCTAATCCACCAAAGATAAAGCTTACTTCTCTCTCTCTCTCTCTCTCCCTCGCCCCAGCCTCCAGCGATGGCTCCTCCTCCTTGCGCCAGCCTTGCCCGTAGGGCTAGCCGCTCCCCTGCTGCCACCTCACCCCCTCCCACCGCTGCCCCAGCCTCCAGCGCTGATGCCACCTCACCTTCCTCCACCGCTGCCCCAGCCTCCAACGCTGTCCTAGCTGCCCCAGCCTCCAGCACTGTCCTAGACGCCCCGGCCTCCAGCGCTGCCCTTGATTCCAGCGCTGCCCTACCCATCGCTGCTTTTGACTCCAACGCTGCCCTACCCATCGCAACCTCCAGCTTCCACGCAGGCAGCGCTGCCTGCTGTTGTGACGCCCCCTGCTGATGTGGCGCCCCTATCTTTGGATGTACCTGCCTGCGGGACAGCTGCCGATGTGGAACCTGTCCGCCCACCGATACCGATCCTGCTTGCTCATCCTGCTCCTACGCTTCATCCCGATTCTGTCTCTCTCTCATTTTCTGAGCCCATCCTCCCCACGCCGACTAGTGCTATCTCTTCTTTCCTCACGGCACCACAATCTACAACAAGTATCCCCATACACGCCCTCTAAATCAACGGAACTTTTCTCCTCTTGGCAGATCGACCAAATCAAGGCAGATTTCCAGACTTTGCCGCAAGAAATCTCACAGCTGAACGGAACGGTTACCTCTCTGATCAACGAAAAGAATATGTTGCAGTCCAGAGTTGCATCGCTCGAACAATCCATTGGGACCAAACAGGTTGCAGTCTCGGAGTCTACCATCAATATGCTACGGGAGCTAGAAACCAAGCTTGAGAAACAGCAGGAAGAGGCACTTTCTTGGGCATCCGTTTTAAAAAAGGGCACCAAACCAAGCGCTCCTATCTCTTCGGTTATCTCAGCCACCATATCGGAAGAGAAGTCTCGAGATCAAAAAGCCCACAACATTAGAGTTCGCAGGATTCTAGACACACAGGATGCCTTGGCTGAAGCCAAACGCTTTCTCGACACCACTCTCGGACACAGGACAGATGGACTAGATACCGCATGGAGGACCACCAAAGATGCAGCCACACTCATTATCCGTTTCACTTCTCTGGAGAGCCGTCGAGATTCTTTGCGATGTAGAGCTAAGCTACGTGGTACCACTATCTACATGGACGACGACCTCACGTATATCCAAGTGGAGGAGAGACGTAAGGCCTTTCAGGTAGCCCGTGAGTCTGGCAGACGAGTCATTTACCGTGATGGACGAGTGCGCTTTCTTGGTAGCGCTCCTAGCAGCTCACAATGCTAGGGATTTGGGGTCTTCGGGTTCGGGAGTGCCTTGGGGCCCCATCCACACCATCTCCGGATTGGAGTATGGAACTGTGATGGTATACACTCATCTTCCATAGCTGGCGACCTGATTGATTTCATCACTGGTAGAGACTTATTGTTTTTTATGGAGACTCACGAAAGTCGGGAACGAGGATTACCTATTTTTCCAGGATACAGATGGGATTCCGTATTCAGGCCTGAGACGAGATCAGCTAGTGGCCATGGATCCGGAGGGGTGGCATGCCTATACAGAGAATCTCTTCATCCGAGTATCGAGTTCATCATACATGACGAGCATGCACGTGAGGGCACAGGTTCACCATACCTTGATTTGTCACCGGATATTATCAGATTCGCAGAGCGAGGGCATATTTTCCTCACTGGGGATTTTAATGCCCGAACCTCCTCACGTCAGTCAGAGTTTTATGACATCATCGACCAGCTCTGCCTTCATGCCCTCGACAATGACGAGATGGGAGTTACGAGGGTTTCAGAGGAGAGATTGGGACCTATTACCCCCTACGGTGAGCATTTGTTGCAGTTTGGAGAGGCACATGAGTTAGCCATTTAAAATGGCCTAACTTGCTGGCCAGACTCTGGCAGCTATACTTGTCATCCTCACAGTGGCGGACATAGTGTTGTAGACTACCTCATGGGATCACCATCCTCCATACCTCTCATCTCTGATTTTCACATCTCCCCCACCACTCTCTTTGATCACTCCTATCTCTCCTTCACTATTGGTCGCCTCCCACCTCCCCAGTTATCCTCGCATCCCTTGCTTGCCCGTGCACCCAGGTATACATTCAGCTCTCTATATGCACCCGTCTACCGGGAATTTCTTACCTCCCTACTTCATTCCTTTCCGCTTGATAGTACAGTCGAGACTCAAGCAGATTTCCTTAGCACATCTCTTCATACCGCAGCTTCCTTAGCCTTTCCATCTAAGGCGCATAAAGGCAAACACACACGTCCCTCTTCACTACGTCCTCCACACCCCCCATGGTATGATACCTAGTGTCGCTCTCTACATCATCTTGTCACCCATGCCCGCATTCATGAACCTCACCTCCTTTGCTTCGCTCGATGCTCTCTCCATCGCACACTCCGTCGGAAAAAATGTGCTTTTGATGACTCCGAGGGAAAACGTCTTGTTGACCTTCTCTTTAGTTCCTCTTCAGGCGCCTTTGGCGTGAGTTTATCCCTCGTGCTCCACCACCCCTCTTGGAAGACCTTCGCATATGGACCGACTACGCTACCAGCCTATATACCATACCTACTGACGCACCCATCTCTATCTCCCCTCGTCCCTCTGAGTTTACTTTCTTCACCGCTAACATGGTACTTGCGGCCATCAAGAGAATGAAAACCAAAAAATCAAGAGACATTGAAGACCTCGAATCTGAACTCCTAATCCATGCTTCCGACCTCCTTGCTCCCACTCTAGCCACTCTCCTCAATTCCGCCGTTGTCTTTGGCTTCCCTTCATCCTGGTGCACCAACATCATCCATCCTATCCATAAAAATGGTGATCCCATGATTCCTGGTAACTACCGCACTATCATGATTGGGCACGTCCTCACTAAGCTTTACAATACCATACTCCAGTCTGCAATAAGTTCAGAGGCGGAATCCAGGAGATTACATGCATTGGGATAGGCAGGTTTCCGAGCTCATTACTCTACCACTGACCATATTTTCACACTTCAAAAGAAAAGGTTTACTGCTGTTTTGTGGACTTCAGGAAAGCCTTTGACTCTGTACCACGCTCCCTGCTCACAGAGACTTCGGGACCTTGGTTTCTCCATGGACATTGTTCTGGCAGTGATGGCTCTTTATGAAAAGGTCCTGGGATGTTTCCGACATGGTAGTGGCATCTCTGATCACATTTGGAGCACCGTTGGGGTGAAGCAGAGATGCTCTCTTTTGCCGGTCCTTTTTGGATTGTACATTGATGAGTTAGAGCGAGCCATCGCACAGTGTGGCGGAGCTGGTTGTAGACTTGGCACCATCTTGATTGCTATTCTCTTGTATGCGGATGATGTGGTACTAGTATCCCCGACTAGAGAGGGATTACAGAGGCAGCTGGACTGTTTATAGGTTTTCTGTACCGGATGGGGATTGGGAGTGAACACTGCGAAGACCAAGGTTATGGTCTTCAACACTTCTCGAGCCTTCATGCAGCGCCAGGAGCTCATGCTTGATGGACGGGCTTTAGAGGTAGTTTCCTCGTATACCTATCTGGGAATACTCTTCTCTGGTCCTACTTTCAGCATGCGATAGGCAGCCACCACTCAACTTGGGAAGGGGCATTCCTCCCTTGTTCAGCTTGAGTGTTTCTGCTTCAGGAAGTCCATCCGAGATGCTCTCAGTAAGTGCAGACTTTTCGACACTATTGTCACTCCCACGGCCTTATATGCAGCAGAGACATGGTGTACAGGCCTTCCGTCATCACACTGGGCCAGCATTTCACGATTACAGACCACCATGCTAGCTCGTATGATTCGGGCGAAGTCCTCGGTCCCACACGAGATTCTTCTTGCAGAGTTTGCCGTTCCACCCATTCAGATAGCTGCAGCATTCCAGCTCATTGCATATATTCAGAGAGTTCAGGATCTACCAGATACAGACACGAGATATATGCGGGCCTCACTTGCCTCCTCACACTCCCTTCATGACCAGGGCTATCGACTGTCGTGGTTCTCACAAGCATCCCATTTCCTCCTTGATTCATGTGGCGTATCCATCACAGAGCTCCCTTCGGGCACCCATCAGTATATCAGGAGCTTCTTATATAGAGCATATCTCGACCGTACTTGGAGGCGACAGCTTGGGGTTAAACCCGCCTATTACTGGACTCATTTCATTGAGCTTGACATAGCAGGGTTCCCAGTCCTGCCACACTATTTGGACTCGGGATTATCACACAGCCTCAGATTTACATTGGGACAGCTCCGCGTATCATCACATCAGTTGGCTATCGAGACTGGGCGATTCTAGGGTACCCCAAGAGAGGAGCGGATTTGTTAGTTTTGTTCCCTGGATGAGGTGGAGTCGGAGGAGCACTTTATCTTTAGGTGCCCTGTGTATTACGAGATCAGAGGGAGATATCACTGTCTGTTTCGTGACACACCTGTCACCCTACGATCCCTCCTAGCCTACGAGGACTCCACATGCGCCGCACTCATGATACAAGAGATGTTTATTCTACGACAGGACCTATGTGACCACAATTGAAAAGGCGTCTGGTTTGTACTAACTTAATAAGCTGTTCGGAATGCCGATAATGCAGCATGTAACTTGTGTTCCCAATCCGAGTGGCTTGCCTCGACTGTTTTGGTCATAATACTGCAAAGAATTTTATTTGAAGATTCTGCTTGTCCATTACCCCTCAGATAATACGGAGTACTAAACCGATGAATAACAAAAAATTCCTCGAGTAAACGCTTGATTGTTTCATTGACAAAATGGGTTCCACAATTGTTGACGATCTCAATTGGACATCCAAATCGAACAATAATGTTCTCATATAAAAACTCGGTGGTAGTCTTTGCATCAACAACACGAACCGCTCTTGCTTCAACCCATTTGGTCATGTAGTCTATTGCTACGATAATATATCTAGCTTGAGTACCTCGTGCCGCAGGATGAATAGGACCAACATAGTCAAGTCCCCATTTTTCAAACGGTACTTGTGCTAAAATTGGATGTAAAGGCTCATAATTTTGTTTCGTAGGACAACGTGCACGTTGACAAACATCACAAGACTGAATATACTTTTTAGTATCTTTACGAAGCGTAGGCCACACACCCTGATTGCAAAATGTTTCGAACAATGATATCAGATGAAAAATGTCCTCCTCCCATTCCATCATGTGAAAACATAATTAGATCAGGTACTTCATGTGGTAAAACACATCTTCTAAGAATATCATCAGCTCCACGTCAATACAATTGACCAACAATCAATTGATAAGGTTGTGCCTTTACAATCAATCACCTTTGTTGAACTTTTGATAAGGATTCATTAGGTTGACCCATATATGGTACTTACAACGTTCAAGCACTTGTTCCAAGTATTCCAGATCTAAACTATGGACTCCAAGATCATCTAAATAGATTTCAACAAATTTTTGCAAGTAATTCTTGAAAGCAAACTGCATGACTCGTTGAAAAGTACTCGGTGCATTACAAAGTCCAAATGGCATAACTATATAAGCATAGGTCCTCCATTATGTTACAGAAGTCGTTTTATGTTGGTTCGCAGGTGCAATTTTGACTTGGTTATATCCACTGAATCCATCCAAAAAACTATAAGCTTCTGCTCCAACAAGGCGATCCAAAATTCTTTCCGTGAAAGGTAATGGAAAATGATCCCTTTGTGTAACTTTGTTCAATGCCTTCAGGTTCACACAAATTTGCATCTTGCCATTTTTCTTCGGTACACCAACGATTGGTGATACCCATTCCAGTAATCTCTGCAACTCCTCCTTTATAAGATCTGTAATGTTCGGATTGCATCGATAAAGTCTCTTTGGTTTTGGTCCTTGGAACTGCATCAAGTACCAATGGGATAGTATGCTTGACCACTGAGGTAGGAATTTCCTTTAGATCTTTGTAAGACCAAGCAAAATAATCCTGATATTTGACCAACAACTTCCTCAATGCATGGAACTGGTCTATTGAAAGTTGTGCTCCAACTTGTACTATTTTCTCATATTCCCCTGGTTCAGCTAAATTCATAGGTTGCGTCTTAGCTGGTCCATCATAAACTTGTGTTTTTGGCACTTGGTCCTCAAGTTCTTGATGAGCTTTTGGCAGCATAATCACGACATCATCCAGAGTATAGCTTTTGAAATGATTCGGCATGTCATGCTGAACTTCATCTGCTTTCTCTTGTTCAAAGGGGTTAGCCTTTGTTTCCCGTTTAGGTTTCTTAGGTGATGACTTCCGAGAGTTTTGACTTGATGAATCATCTTCGACCTTTCCTTTACCTTTATCCAATAAAGGTGGCACATCAACATGATTGCTCATTCTTGGATCAATCGTAGAAACTGCCTCATTTTGTGGATTTTTCCATTTCAACGCCGTGTTATAGTGCTGTTTAGCTTTCTTTTTGGTCATCGGTCCTGTAGACTTCCCTTCCTTCATAATGACTGCTTTTGGTGGTTTCATTGGCGGGTCATCAGGAATATGTCGGACTCCAAATCTTGTAGGATCCAGATTTGCTCATCTGTAAGTTCTGCATTCTCATCATAGGATAAAGCATTACTAACGGGAATAAGTTCATCTTCAATTGGATCCGGGATTGTTGAAATCCATGCTACACATCATATTGATTGGAAATGTGATGGGTGTATCAAGAGTACGATCTTCCATAGGTATGTCACTCACTTCTGATTTGTCATCATGTTGACACATGTGGCCCTTTGTACAATCAACGGTTGCTAGCGCTTGGTTCCAGTTAACATTGTCAGTTTGAGAATCATAATTGACTCCTAAAGCCTTTCCTGCTCGGTCACAAGTATGATCCGTTGTGGAAGAATCATCATCTCCCTTCTGAATTGCTGGCTTGATCATCCAAGTCAATGGATCAACTTTGACTCCTCGCTCGTGATTTTCAAAGGTGACTTTGCCTGTACCCCAGTCATGAATTACTTGCGCAACTCGTAACCAAGGGCGTCCCAATAAAATTCGATAAACTGATGGTGCTTCTGGTAAGTCCATTACTACAAAAGTAATGACGAATTGGACACGAACAATTTTGACTGGTACATCTTCCACCATGCCTTTAGGTCGAACTGTAGATTGATCTGCCAACTTAATTGCAAAAGTTGTAGGTTTCAGCTTCGTAAGACCCCACTGGGCACACAATTTTGTAGAAATCAGATTGACTCCAGACCCTCCATCTATCACTGCTTGCCTCTCGATCAAAATGTTTATGTTGAATTGGCAAGGTGATATTCCGTTGTTCACTTTCCTAGGCGGCCCCTACATTGAGTACTTCATTTGATTCTTCAAATCTGGCACAATGTAGTGGTTCCCATTGGACTTTTGGTTCAGTCTTGGTCAATCTCTCAGCTAATACTTCTTTGGCTTGACGCACCAACCTTAAGAATTCTCCCAATGTATCCATCGTGCTAGACAGAATGTTCACGATCAGCTCTGTTTGTGGCACCTTTGGTTTTGTCATCTTAAATGGCTCTTCGCGGTGATGCAATTGGGTATTGACATTAGTCCTTTAACGAGATCTATGCAAAGGATCAGGTAAATCTTTAGGTATCATAGGTACAGAATGAATTTCCGCTACAGCTCTGGCATTTTCCAAGGCTTATTCCTCTTCTTCCTCTTCACCGCGAATAGCTTCATCCATTGCCTGTTGCATGTCAGGTATTATTTGCGACTTTTAAGCTCACGTCTGATTCGTTTTGTTAATCCGGACAAAAACCACATAATTAGCACTTCGTCATTCAAAAGATCAGGTTCGCATTTGGAATGAAGATGCTTGATATGTTCAATGTAATCACGCACCATCTCTTTTTTTCCCATTTTGATTTTGCTTAATAACAGGAAAGGATCTTCTAGGAACTTCCTGGGTTTAAATCTCGTAATTAATCCAGCTTTCACTACTTCCCAATCAGAACGTTCAGTCAAGTCTTGATTGTAAACCCAATCCTGAGCAGCACCAGTCAAGGACATAGGGAAGAGCTTAAGTTTGTATCTGGATTAACTTCACCACAGACTTCGCAAGATTCAGTAAAGATTTTGAGAAATCTGACTGGATCGGATAATCCATTATACTTGGGCAACTCTAATCGAGGAGATCTTCTAATGATAGGATGGGGTTGAGGTCCTTCAAAATCAGGTTCTCCAAAGTTTGCCATTTTTTAAGAATTTATTCAGAAAGAATGGGAAGATCTATAAGGTAATCTTTGCAGATGAGATTTCAAGCGAAGGATGGTTTTCAGTATTTTTCTGATTGTAAGGGGTTTTTCACTGTTTTTGGCTGTTTTTCTTCAATTTTTGGAAAATGGCTGGGAAGTAGCCTTCGCCCTTCAAACTGAAGCTTCACTGTATCGTGATGGTGGGAAGTACACTGTCTCTCATCTCTATGAGCATGTAAGTGGCTATTATCCTGATATTTTCACAAAAGGACTTGGTCGTGAAAAGTTTGAGAAGTTCAAGACCTGCGACACCAATGATCAAGTTGCAGATATCTTCACAAAAGGACTTGGTCGTGAAGAGTTTGAGAAGTTCAGGACACTCCTAGGTGTTAGCCTGCGAGCTAGAAGGCCTATTTCTGTTTTTAGTATAAGTCAAAGTCTAAGTTTGGCTAGGTACCTAAGTTAGTACCAACTTTGCTAGAATAGTATAGAATATTATTTTATAATTATGCTAACATAATTTGCTATTTTGGAGATTTAGTAATTAGCATAATTGCTTTTACCAAACGGTATTGTAGGCAAATAGCTTTTGCCTTAGAGTAAGTCCAGTCTCTATAAGAGCAGATGGGTGGCCTCCTCTAAATTTTGTCTCGTCACTGTGGCAAGTCTTTTGAATTTCAATTGTAGCAAGCATTAGTTCGCATTGTCTCAAATAAAAAGATAATTGTTGAGAAAAAGATTGGCCAATACTGCCGCCGTTCAAGAGGAAAGGATGTTGACTGTGCTCTTTTCTTAGGGTTTTTCTGTCACATGGATTTTCTATTGGAGTTTATTATTTTGAAGTATCATGATTTCGTGTCTCTCCAGTGGAATCCAGAAGCATCAGATAGAAGAGCATTGGCAGCAAAAGGAGCAAAATTAGCGGCAGCAGAAATAGAAAAGCTGTCTCGACGTGTATCGGGTTATTCTCAAACCACTTGCTTTTACTTTTCTTATGTTGTTGTTACAGTATAGTCACTGTGTATTGATAACAGGCTGTGCTACAAGTTATACCCAGGTGCCACCTCATTTGACATGAATCCTGTATACATTGTCGTTATTAACACTACTTTGAAGTTTGTAGACAAAGTCAGTCATAATGCCCTTAACTTGACAGAGTTCCATAGTCAAAATTCTATTCAAATCGAGGAGATTTTAATTGTAACTTGAATCGTTTCAAAGGTTTTTCTGAAGTTCAAGTTGTTCCTTTGCGACGATTTGAAAAAACCCTGATTTGTTTCAAAATTCCGAAAAAGAATTGTGGGGATAATCAGGTTTGAACTGTAAAGGTGCCAATTGTGATTTGATTTGAATCTATTCGAGAGCATTCAAATTGCATTTTCCTAATGCACAGTTCTTTCAAATAGTGAGCATCTACATTGGTTTTGTTAAAAAGTGGCTGTCTGAGGAAATGGTAACAGTTCATCACACTAGATTTATCACTGATGTTGTGCTTACATGTTTCTCTTCAGATGAAAAGCTTCAAAAGTCATTTCTAACACATATCTCAGCCAGGGTAAGCTTGTGATTGTTACTTGTCAAAAATTTACGATCAAAGTAAAAGTAGAAGACAGTCTCCTTACATATCAACAATGTGTGTTTTTTAAGTGCCCATTTTCCCCTAAGATGCCATGACATGTTACTTTCCTGTTATTATGCTTAACTCATGCCAATGAATCGAGTCTTTGGCATATTTCTGTTCACTATTGGGCATCACCCTGGCTTTTTGTTTCATACCATAAGGGTTATTTATTAGTTCAAGAATAGCACTGTTCCAAAGCCATCCCTAAGTGTTCTTGCCATGCTATTTGAACAGATCATAGACAACATCCAGGTCGCTATCACCAATGTGCATATTCAATACCTTGATGAAAATACGGATTCCAAGGTAAGCAGTGGATAGGATCTTATGACAGCAGTTTAGCAAAGCCAAAGTGAGAAATTTGAAAAATGGTTGAGCTTGCCCAAACTCTAGTCATTCAACTGTCTTGCTGTTGTTGATTGGTGTCACAAAGCTCGGCCTCTGTTTCTTTGATTTATAAGTATGTCGTCAGTTTGGCACTTTCTTGAAGTCAGCATCATACTAGCACAATACTTCAGAATGTCCTCCACCTTTCAATCTATTTATGCTTCTTGTGTTCAGATTTAGACATTGAGAGACATGTTTTGGTGGTAAATTTTAAGTAACAAAGTTACAACCCATATGATTGTTTGTCAAAATGAAACAAGTAGTCACATATCTGATTTTTGATGCTTGTATAACCTGCTTATCACATATTATGTTCTTTAGCTTATAGTTGACAAGTTAATATGAATCAGAATATCTTAGTGTACGAGTGTGATACTCATAAACGAGGAATGGAAAATAAATTGCAAAAATCAAGTAATGACTTAGTTAGCTTGTACAATCATAAAGGTCCTCATTTTTATCCTTAAAGATATTGTTAGGAACTACTTTCTCTGTTATTGCTCTCCACCCTCTGCACATAGCACCAAAAGCATGGATAGTCCTTAGTATATAGTTGTTGGACCCATTCTACACTCATGACTCGACAAGGTAATGCTCAACTTGTTTCTGATGAATCTGACATTTTTTTTGTAGTAGTGTTCAATTAATATTGAAATGCATGTTACTCTTGTCCTGACTCCAGAATTTGTGTGGTATTGAATCTTTTGAGAATAGTACTTGCTAAGTCATGTTTTTAGTCATAATAAGAGTACTAGGTATAAATTTTTATCTGGGAAAGATATACTTTTTGGAGGGATGAGGGCAGCCACATTCTGTGAGTTCAATAGTTCAAGATCATTTGCAGGTGGTGATTAGTCGTAAGTCTAGATGATTTATCATGTTGAGTTCAAGTATTTGAATGATGTGCATCTAGATTAATGGTGGGAACTTTCACTGCTATCAATTTAGCATGCAATGCTCTTACACATATGATTGCGAGTGTGCTGTCAACAACCTTCCTTCACCTTTTGCAGCCCTGTGCATTCCTTCTAAAAACTTAAGCTAATCCATCTCCAATAAGCAGCCTGTGTCAAATCTTTCCTGTACACAGCTTCAGGTAGAGTTGAGGGATTTCTATTTCTAGGTACAATGAAATCCTGCTATTTAACGTGACTTCTTTCAAACGTTTTATTTTCACTTTGATCTTTGGATGGAGCCCTCTGCAATGCGCCTATATGATGTGCAGCACAAATGAAATTGACCATAAGTGGTACTGTCAGGCAAAATTTTCCTTCGGGCTTACTCTGGCTGATCTAACTGTCAACAACAAAGATGGACGGAGTTTTTCATCAACGGGGTAATACTCGGAACGTATCTTTGACGAGGTCACGTAAAGTGTTGCGAATATGACCCATTGGCTATTCTGTATGGATGCAAAGTTGTCATTATTCAAAGTTCGAAGCTTTTTTTATTGCTCATATCGGGTGCAAAGATAGCGACTGTTTACTTGTTGGCTTATAAAGTGCTATTTGTTGAACATTTAGCTACATACTAAGTATGTTGTTTGTATCTTGAGTCATGCACATGTTAGAAACATGCATACTAGCTCATGCATGCATATCTACCTACTACTACCTCAACTACCAAGTGGAGTTTTTATAGTAATGTGTACAAAAGACTTAAGTTCTCCTTGTGAAGCTTATAGAAGATTTACATATAAAGTTTTAGGGATTTTGGCTAGTGTCAATACTAAATAGGCCTCACATCACATTGAAAAATGTATATTAACGGTATCATGATTCTAAAAAAGGTTGTGATCACTACGTAGATAGGAAATCAATTCCATATTACGTGGTGTGAGTACAAATAGATTGTGCTCTTTGTGTGGGGTAGGATATACTTTGTGAGGCTTTATGCGTCATATACTTATAGCTAGTTTCTTTTCACTCTCGTTGAATTTTAATGCATGTCAATATTACTGTTTGTGAGTTCATCTATGCTTCAGATTACATGTTTAACGTGATACCTGTTCATGCATCATGATCTTGCTCGATTTCTAGTTATGCATCCTCATTTTTGTGATTTTGGCATTGTACTGTTTCATCTAGATAGTGGTCTAAATAATTATCTCATTCTTATAGATCATCAATATTTGCTTATATTTTGCCAGAGCTGTTGTTGCTGGGAAGCTCAAAAACTATCTTGTTCATAAGGTTGTGGAGATTCAAGAACTTGCTGTTTATTGGAATTCTGATACCCATTGTTCCAATATACCACAAAACTCTGTTGAGGAAGATGAAGTGCATCACCTTCTGCATCCTGTGAACGCATCATTGAAGCTTACGGTATGAACGTTGCACGTTCCAAGCTGCATCTTACTGTCAAAAGAAATTGTTCTTATTTTATAATAATATTGTAAATGCCGAGTCTATGTTGTATGACAGGATTGCAAAAGCGTGAATTTATGTTTATAGATCTAGAGATTAATATGGAATTTTTAGATTACAAGAATTTTTTTGTTCTGTACTGAAACTGGATTCACAATTTAGAGCTGCAAATGTAAAGTCAAATTTGGTCCAAGTTGATATCATATTACATGCTCAAACTACAAGGTCATTTAATCCTCACATCTTAATGTAAAATTCGTGGCCATGCAGAGATAACCTTTATCAAGCTTTATATAGCATAGCAAAATCATCATCACTTTAGACTGAAATCATCAATAAAGGTGACAAAATAGTAAGCACCAGCGACTCGGATCTAGTTTCGTTGGTCCACATAAGTAAGTTTGAACGAGCTCAAAAACACATCTATGATCTCGATGTATTAAAGACCACAATGTGGGTGTTCTTTACATTGACGTTTGGACCTCTCTTTAGGGAAAATGAGTTCATTGGTGAATGTGATGTTGTTGAACCTTGGAAAGGAAAAAGAAGAAACAAAAACAATACCATCCACATAAAGTTGAATATTCCCAAACAAGCATCCTTGTCCACCATCTCGTGCAATAGCCATCTGAATCTCATCAATGTAGAGACCAAATTGGGCCGGAGAGAGTAGGCACCCTTTTTTCACTCCAATAATATTGGTGATTGTATTTGAGAAGCCTAGTTGAGATGTGAAGCACTCAAAACATATTTGCGTGTCCAAGGGAGCATCTAGGGGCATGTGATCGAGGAGTAATCATAATGAGTCCCGATTAAGGAGAATGTATGAAGAGTGAAAGGTATAGCGTGGACAAGGAGATGTGGATGACGATGAATGATGAATAGATTTCAAGTATGTCTATAACTATGGGAGCGTAAGATTGTCTTCTAAAAGCAAAAGCTTAGGTATTATAAACTCAGTAATCTTTTGTACTAGCAATTGGTCAAGAGATGCAATGAAAAAACATCAAGTGTTGTGTAGTATGTACAAAGTATCAGACGAACCGTCTAAATAAATAATCAAGGAAAACTCGTAAGAGTCATAAGAGAATCAATGTAAAACTTTTAAGTAGGACGTAATGGTGATTGCTAGAGCCATTAAGGCTAAAGTTGGATGCTTGGAGTTAGAGTTTCCTTCCTATTCGGAATTAGTCGAATCAGAATTGACCGAATCGGCCTATTCGACCTTTTCGAACTGTTCCTAGGATTCGGCGAATCAGTTTTAGGGTTTCAGAACTCATTTTTTTTGTAGATTTGTCTAGAATTCAGAAAAGCAAAAACATGGTTGCATAATGCATTGATGATATTAAATATCATGATTGGATTATAGGCATTAAAGATTCCAAACTCCATATTTTAACGATTAACCACTCAAACTTTACCCGATATGTGTTACCTGACACCTGTATTATGTATACTTTTAGGATTTGAACTTTAAAATAGTAAACTTGAAAGTGATGTCAAATCATAGATGAATTATGAAACAAATAACAATGAATTATAAAGGTATGAACTCAAAACATTCAACATTCAACAATCGACATTCCAATTTAAATTTTACATAATTCATAAAAATGTAATAACTCATAATTTTACTCTCTCTCACACACGTGCGCGCGCACGCACACGCGCGCACACACACACACACACACACACACACACACACACACACACACACGCCATTACAATCTCACAACAAAGAACAACAAAAAGAGAGAAAAATGGGACCCCTTTGTAATCGGGTCCCATGAGAAAAAAAAAATTCCAGGGAAATCCAATTCGGATATTCGAATCGGAATTGCGATTCGGTTAGCATCAAATGATGATTCAATGAAACTATACTTGGATTGACTTTAAGCTCATACATGTTGATGTATGGAGTGACATGAAGCTTGTATTTAATAAACAATAGGCCTATGTAGAATCTTTTGATGTAGATCTCAATGTCTAAAGGGAATGAGGTATCCGTTAGAGTTAATGTTTACTTTAGTACCCCTAATGTTATCATTTAGGATTAATTAGTGATAGTTTGGCCATGCTTGCGTGCTATTATAGGGGCCATTACTATTTGTAGTAAGTCATATTTTAGGGTCATTACTATTTATAGTAAATTCGTTTTTTTAGTCATTCATGTAGGTGGGCGCACTACTACTAGAATAGGATTTGCTTTTATCACTTAGAAACTCATCTTGGGTGTTTACCCAATATAGGTAGTAATTATAGCAATTAGCTTTTTGTTTTTTGCTATTTGCTTTTTGCTTTTTACGTTACACATAGTTTAGAAAAAGTATATATGTAGGCTGGTGCCCTACTTCATTTGTAATGGGACATAGTTGGAGTACATCTCTTCATCATTGTTGTTCTCTCTCATGTGTATGACTATTGTCTAACAACAATAGGAATCTTGTCTTGGGTTACTTGTATGATCAAGTCGGTGTTCTAACATGGTATCAGAGCGTGGTTCAAGATTCGAAAGAACAAGGAGGTACTCCAACAGACGGAATCAATTCACAAGGAATTGATTTGGCCATCATCTTCAAGGAGAAAAACAGGTGTAGGGTGGTGTCCCTAGCCAGCTCTCAAGTTTGATCTTCAACTACATCAGTGGCAACTTTGTGGGAGAAGATCCGGTGTACAAGGAAAAGAGCTGAGCTACAAGAGGAGAAATCTTCCTCAGATTTTAGGTGGTTGTAGGGCAACAAAGTGTGGAGAAAACGTTGTTATGAGCACAACGTGGAAGAAGATTGGATCATAAGAGGGAAGTTTTAAACTGACCTAATCGTTGAGCTGGATCAGACTTACAGTTTGTCACAATGGCCTACAGTCGCTGCGCTGGAATCTGACCGCTGCATGCAGGGTATCAGATCACTGTCTACCAGATCTATATGTTGATGGTACAGACTGGATCATTGTTGCCCGATCGCTGGTTGGATTGCTACAGTTGCATCAGACCAATCTAGTGCCTTCGGACCGCTGCCTGCAGAACCTGGGTGACAAATCGTTGAGAAGCAGATTTGAGAGTTAGCTGGTGCTATCCATAGACCTGAACCTGTTCGCTGGAAGGGGAGATATCAGAAGCTGTTCGCTGGCAAGAGTGCTGACCTACAAAGCTGGTACTGCAGTTTTTCAGTCAAGAAAAAAACAGGTTACATAGTTTTCCACAGGCTGTGAAGATCCAAGGAACGCTAGCCAGGAATTGCTAGTGTTGGAGAGCTATCGATACATGTTGGAGACAGGTGACTACTGGTCAGGACACTATTGATAGATCGTTGTAGATTGCCAATTACTGCTGGAAGTAATTGGTACACATGCAAGGAAGCATGTACATGTATAGATTGTTGGGTCAGCATGAAGATTGAGCTACAGTTGGAGCTTTTTGCATGCAAGTGAAAGTTCAGCAAGGCAATCACATGGAAGTTGAGGACGATTACATGCAAGGAAGCATGGACATACACAGATTGCTAGGATGCAATGGTTGTGTCTTGTAGTAGGAGATCACTGAGGTTTAAGAAGGGAAAGAACCTCAGCATGCTGAAAGAGATCTCAGGAGTAAGGATCGGCAATAGGACTAGGAGTTGTTTGCAATCAGTTGCAAGGTGAAGAAGGGATTCACAAGAGCTAGCAGAACAAGGTTCGTCACAAAATGGAAGGGTTAACTCACAGGGAAAGGAAAGTCTACATGAAACAAAAGAGATGGTAGGGGAAGACAATCGGTGATCATGGTGTTGCTACCAACAAGCATACTGAAGGAAGGTCAACTTCAGACGTTCTAAAAAAGTTTTGTCGAGGTTGGAATCGACAAAGGTGCAAACTCTTAAGAGGAAGTTGCATGAGAAGGATAGACTATGAGTCTATATAGATAAATCGATATTCAAGAGGATGTTTTCACTGTTTCTTATCATGGTGGCAAATGATAAGTTCGTTGTTACAAGTGACAGGTGTGGCAAACTGTGTGGTCAACATTCTACGTTGTATCGGTTTGGTTTCTATTCAATTCATATTAACTTGGTTATGTTGTAGAAACTTTCTTGTCTATCTCACTTCAGATTTATGAGTAATCGAAGTGATTGCTTGTTGTGGTTGTCATGTAATTCCTGGATACCATCCAAGTCATAGTTGATTGTTCATGTGGTGGTACCAATTGAGATCAATTCTATTTTGAGCTGGAGAAAGATTCTAGAATCTATCCAAGTTCATATTTTGTCATGTGGTAGATTCTGTTATAAGATTGGGAAGCCAAAGTTGTTGATTAGCCATTGAAAATCAATAGTACAGGTTGTTGTTTAGCTTCAAGAAAAACAACATGATTAAAGATGGACGTACACCAAATTTGCATATGACCAAGTGTCAGAATAAATAGATATCAAGATGAAATGCTTTCTAGGTTGGAAAGTTGTTTGGTGCAAGTGACTTTGTGTGTGAGATAGAGGTAGGAGATTCCGTGGAAAAGATCATGTCAAGTACTTTTTGTGAGAAAGTATTTGAAGGGGACTATCAGTTACTTTGGGTGAGGAAGTATTGTATACATTTATCTTTCTATTGGGGATGCTCTTTTACTTGCATATTTGGTTGGTTAATAGATGATATTCTATTCTATTTGGAGAGAGTGGTTGGAATGCAAACATGAAGTGTACATCCAAGGGGAGTAGTTCAACCAAAGTCCATGAAGTTCATCACAAGTGGTAACTTATGAGAGTACCAGGAGAATTCAAATGGGTTCAATTCAAGGAATCGACACAAATGGAGCCGACTACTTATGAAGTACAGGTTTCTAAAGTGGGTGTTGATGTACGAGATTTGATGTTGACATTTGTAGATCTATTTCCTACTTATGGTTATCATGATGGTGTTACTGTAAACAAAGAGGATTATTTTTTCTCTATGAATGTTGGGGAGATCCTTACATTTGTGGTAGCTTGAAAGATGTTCAAAGAGACCAAGGGAGTCAATCTTCAAGCAAAGTTCTCAAGGTTAAGGCAAAAGTTGTCATGTCTACATTATTTGATTCAGGGGGAGTCAAAGTTCTTTGATTCAAAGGAAGTCAAGGAATCGGGTGATATGTTGAACTAATGGTGGTCACACTTATACACTAAAGAGACATGAAGACTAAAGCAAGACATTGAGAAGTCATATGAAGCAGGTTCATACGAAAAGGATCGACATTCAAAGGAAATTGTACATCATCATACGGAGAAAGTTCTACATCGAGTAATGAAGACATTGAGATCAGAGTTGATCATGAATTCTACATCAGAATTGAGGATCTTCATTACATGGGCTTCATGGAAGATACACATGCATACTTTTGTTATGCATAGTTCTAGAGAATGTAAACATTAAGGGGGAGTGTTAGAGTTAATGTTTACTTTAGTACCCCTAATGTTATCATTTAGGATTAATTAATGATAGTTTGGCCATGCTTGCGTGCTATTATAGGGGCCATTACTATTTATAGTAAGTCGTATTTCAGAATCATTACTATTTATAGTAAATTCGTTTTTTTTAGTCATGCATGTAGGTGGGCGCACTACTACTAGAATAGGATTCGCTTTTATCACTTAGAAACTCATCTTGGGTGTTTACCCAATATAGGTAGTAATTATAGCAATTAGCTTTTTGTTTTTTGCTATTTGCTTTTTGCTTTTTACCTTACACATAGTTTAGAGAAAGTATATATGTAGGCTGGCGCCCTACTTCATTTGTAATGGGACATAGTAAGAGTACATCTCTTCATCATTGTTGTTCTCTCTCATGTGTATGACTATTGTCTAACAACAATAGGAATCTTGTCTTGGGTTACTTGTATGATCAAGTCGGTGTTCTAACAATATCCTCCTTGGAATATGAACATTTTTCATGTTGAAATATGAGCAAAAGGACTTGAATTAATCACAACGTGATGGAGGTTGCACAAGGGAATCAAATTGATTCCAAACTAGCACTAAAGATCAACTCATAATTTCAATTCTAGCTTTATCTTGGCAAGGGCTCCACATTGGCACATAGAATTTGGTCAAGATCAGTTATGAGGGTGCAACCACTTCTCAACCTATAAACAATCAATTAAGCTTCCAATGAACCTATTACACACCAAAAATTGTAAGTACTATAAAGCTACAACTCGTACCAGAAAACAATGTGTAGGAAAACTCAAAATCTTGATTTCTAGAATGATCTCATCAAAGAAGCACATAGATGTATCTACAAAACCACGTCAGATTATGAGTTTAGGCTTGTGCCAAACCATTTCATACTGAAACCTAACATCTATATCCTAATATGGCCAATCAGCCTCAACTTTGACTTCCATGTGCGATAGATCCCATACCAAGGCAGAAATTGCTTATATTCTCTTCAATGAATATGGCTGATTGTACTGACATGAAAGGTGATCCAAAACTTCAAATGATGATTTTACATGGTCTAACTTATCTCCCATCTATCCAAGTGTTAGTTCCAACTCATCATGGAATAGTCCAAAATACATTAAGTTAGAGTTGGGTGGATTTCAACATGTCATGTCATCTGGAGAAAAAGGATGTGATATGCCTTTGTGAAGTGCTGAAGTCTCTCCATGTATCATCTCTCAAACGACACATCATCTTACAAGTCTTTGATTTCGGTATGAGATCGATGAGCTAGTCTCAATATAGGCAATAATATAAGCCTTTGATCTCATAGTATAATGGGTATTGAATTATAAATTGCTCTTTTGTCTATACCTCGTTCATAGAACATAACTTACATATCTTGTCTTCGCAAGGAATCCCATGAGATTGGCCTATCTTAGCCTTGTCTTCACTGGGAATCCTACAAAACTAGTCTGTCTCAACCTCAAGGTGGTGTGATGACACTCTTAACTAACTTGACATAATTTTAAGTTTTATCACGTGTGATTTTTCAAGGTCTAAATATGGTGCACATGTCAAAATCCTTTTTTCTTTCCATAACTTGGATGAATGTGATATCATCATCCATGAAAACTTGTGTGCCTATGAGCTTAGCTCTTTTGTCTAGAAGCTTTCGTCTTGTTATCTAATGTAGCAAACCTAATAATCATTGTTTTATCCTTTTTGGCACTGCAAGTTCTATACATACCTATGTATTTCAACTCAAAAGGAAAAGAAGGAAAACCTTTTATCCTCCCTAGTTTCATTTTGAGTGTCTGCCACTCTCATTCTAACATTCAAGAAATCTCTATTTCTTGATTTTTCTTTGGCCAAAGTAGTTGTAATCATGTCAACCATAAGTTTGGCACTATCATTGTTGCTTCTCCTTATTGCTCTTTGACCAAGATTTGGTATCAAATGGATGATGTTGCTGCAATTCCTTTTCAAGGGCTTGGAGCTTCTTGTGCTTTAGTTTGGCAACTTCTTCTCGTAACATAGCAATCTTGTTCTCCTTGTTGTCTCTTTCTTTTGTCATTATCCGAAATTTTTGTTCCATCTTGTTCATCTTGTCCAATAGTACTACATGTTTGTATTCTATCTTGTATGTAGCTATGTTTATTAGTATTGCATGATGCTTTTGTATCTATGTTTATGCCCCATCTATTAACCTAATCTCTATACACTCTGTGAAATAATCAAGTTGTGATACTCTTAGGTATGCTGCTTTGTAAACTAGCATATTTTCAAATTAGACACAAAGAAAATGTGACTTTGAAATTGTATGATGGTCAATATGAATTTTGTAACAATGACTTTTAGCTCCCATAAGAGTATATTATGGGAAATACGAGTTTATGATGAGGGATTCCAATCGTGATACAAGTGCAATTATCTAAGAAGTGGGGGAAATTTTGTATTTCAACAAATTGGCATGTGGTTTTGCACAGGGAGATCTATATGCACCATGGATCTAAATTGTTATCGTTTGTCGTTAGGACCATATACCTTACAGCCCCCCCCCCAGCCTTGGGTCTGTCATATATCACATACTAGTCATTTATGAGTCATATGGTGACGATTGGGGCTCCATTCCTACTCCAAATAGTACAAATAGGTTTTGTGGCGTTTTTGGAGTAGATGGATTGGATATAGTCTAGCCCTTACCTCGATTTCTTTTATCATCAGTTAGGTCATTTATATCAACTCTTTTAGCCTGTTATCCATAGATTTTGTGGAGGTCATAACTGTTTGTTTACTAGATGAGGCCTCTGCAGTCACATTGGTCACATCTACACGTCTTATCAAGCATGGTAACTAAGAAAATTCTGAGAAGTATTGATTATGTGGGTGTTGCAGGTTAATAGGAACAAGACTGGTGAAGTAGGAAATCCTCAATATGCAATTCTGGTGAATGTTGACGATTTGGTAAGTGTTGAGGTATCGTTTAAGTTGCAAACTATATTCTAGAATATGTCAATGGTAGAAAGAATTTTGAGTGGGATAAGTGGACATTGATACTGAAATTATTGCTTCTAATGTTGGCTCTTTGGATACTTTGTTTCCAATGTATCTACACTATAGTCAACCTAATGTTTTATTGACCTATTTGCAGTTTGTTCATTAGTGTTGATAGCCTATGGATTGCAATGACAGAACATAAGATTGGATGATCATCAATTTCGGGAAATGGTTTCGCTGACGGATTCCTTCAAAGTATGTAAACTTCGAGAAAAGTAAGATAACTAACTTTCTCGAAAATCTGCTATAGCTAGTTATTGATATATGTATTGCCATTTTGTTCCCAAGAGAATGATAGCAAAATAAAGTCATGGTGGAAAAGTGAGGTTGAGTTGAAGTAGATGAGAATTTCAAGCCACTTCTATCAATCAAAATACAAAAGATGCAATGTTGAATACACGTTAGATATTGTGTTGCAGTGGATCGCGATCCGCTGCAAAAAACGTTCCGGATCGTGCGATCCGGAAAATCAGCGATCCGCGACCCGGATCGCAATTTTTTTTTTTTTTGGAAAAAGTAGCAATGGCCAATTTTTTTTTTTTTTTAGTTTAATAGTAACTAAATCAGTTTTCAATGGTGTTCTGATGCCAATGGTTTGCAGATCTACTGATTCCGTTTTCTGTTAGAAAATGATAGAAAGAGTTAGACTTTTCCTTAGATTGGCAGGAATTGTATACTTCTTTTGGAATAGCTGAAACAGGGGGTTCGGGGGGCGGTAGCCCCCCGAGAAACGGGGGGTCCGGGGGCTGCCGGTAGACTCCGGCCCCGACGGTAAGGCCTCTTTATGATTTGGCCTTCCAACTCCCTGAGTGAAAACACACTTTGTGGTGTTTCGCACCCGAAACGGTCGGCAGTCCAAATTTCTGAAACCATATGAAAATGCAGCCAGTTTTCTTAAACCATCTACTGATGTCCAGATTTCTAATCAATGTAGCCCGCAACCATCTAAAACCAAGCAACAGATCTGCATAACAATTGCTTTTTTGATATCCTTTCACATGATACCCATATTGGCAACTATACAAAAAAAAAAAAAATTGCGTTCCGGGAAACCCTAATGGAAAATCCCGGATCGCGTTCCGGAACGCGGACTGCAACCTTGGTTAGATATGTGATTGATAAACTTTTGTTGAAATCTCTTTAAACATCCAAGATTGACTTCAATGATTCTACAATATAAAATGAGTGCCTACGTTTGTTTGGAAGTAGTTTATCAATCAAAAAGCACAGTTTTGTGTATTGATAGATTTTGTGGTTGGTAGTAACAATTTTTTAGATCCCTATCCTATTTCTTGGTGCAAAATTTTGTGAATATAGTACTTTGAGTACTTAGCGTTAGTAAATGCTGTATTGAGTAAGAGTTGCCATGGCAAAGCAAATTTTTAAAAATTGTCCTCAATGCATGGGCAAGAAGCTCCATGTTATGCAACAACAAGAAGAGGGCAATAGTGAGGGTGAGGAAAATGACATGCTAGGGAGACGAGCTGGAGAGAAAACATGTATTGTCCATCTTGGTGTGGAAATTAAATCTAGAAGCGCCCACTTACTCGCTTTTAGTCAAGGTACGAGTGGGCTATCAGCTCCTTGAAAGTGAGCTTGTTGGAATGAGGGGGAAATTGAAAGGTCGGCGGGATGTTATTGTCCTTTTTGACACTGGCTCCTCACATAATACTATTAATATGCATGTGATTAAAAAGCTTAAATCAGCAATTGTGCCATTTGAGTACCCACATACTGTAGAAATGCCAGATGGTGAAGGCACAGAAGTTTGGACAACAGAGTGATTCAAGTGCTGTCAACTATCCAAATGTACATTAAGAAGTTAGACTTTGAAGAGGAAGAGTTCGTTATTACAGGGCCCTTTGGTTTCAAATACGGAAGTAAAGACATTGAATTTTGAGTACTGTGGTTGTGCTATTTGGTAAATGTGAAGGATGCCTATTTTTCTATATTTGCTCATACAACAACTTTTAATGGAATTGTTTTACATGCATCTTCATTTGCAAAACAATATTTGTATTTGCACCTACATTAGCACCTGCATCTGCATTGCAACAAGGGTGTCACCTAGCTACAGAACTGGACAAGTTCATTTGAATTTAGTTTTAAAATATTTTGACTAGTGATATGCTGGCAAGATTGGCCCCCAGAAGGGCACAAAATTGCGCTCGTTCCGCGGTCAAGTCTAGTGTGTAGGTCACCTTATAGGATGATCTTGAAGCAGGAAGAAGAGGTTAAAAGTATGTTGTAGGAGTACCTCAAGTTGGGGTATATTCGTCCTAGTTATTCACCCATGCTCCTTGTTAAGAAAATGGATGGCAGTCTTTCTTGTGAATAATAATATTCAGAAAGTGAGTGATTCTCTCTCCAGTGCGATAGTATGTCAGACATTTGAGAATATCCTATTTATCAATGATACAATTTTTGGTGTATCATGATGGGCACAGAATGCATTGCTGTGAAGATCCATTAAATTCTTCCTAGCAAGAGACCTATTTTGAGCCCCCATCTTGGAGCTGCACTTCATTTTATTGGAACATACAAGACAGCGAGAACATATTTGTAGATAAAGCTTTCTACTTTGGGTGGTCAGCACAATTATTAAGCTGCTTTCTATTTTTCTTTGATCCAAAAACATTAACAACTCAACCATATCATTAAGTTTAAAGGTCTAGGCATACACTTGTGCAACAATAGCAACTCCTTCAAAATTAAAAATATTACAAAATCCTGACATCAGCTTGTAAGAGTCTTCAATGATCGACGTTGCCACCATATGCCTCTTTTCTGCTCCACAATTGAGAAATTCAAAGTTTCCTTACATCTGCTTCAGATATTAGTAGTAGCCTAATTAATGGCCATGTCTTCCCTTCACCTCCAGAGGAGTGAAACGAAGTGTGTTGATCTATTTTTAAGTGTATGAAAGCTGTTGCAGATTCATCTCTTAGCATATGACCTGGAGCTCTACTTTTGGGTGCTGATGATGCAAGTAGAAATTTTGTTGCATATAGTCTGTCTATGTATGAGATTCCAACAAATAATTTGGGCTTATAATTACACTAGAAACAGACTTTTGCTTGACTTATCGTTCATAACTTCTCTGATCTCTCGTCTCCCACCTTAATCTCTATCTGGGCAGATATGGGCGTTATCGGCCACACAATGCAGACAGAAGATTGGGAGGTTGGCAGCAGGAATGGTGGCAGTTTGCTATAAAAGCGGTGCTAGCTGATGTACGGGAAAGGCTACATAGGAGCTCCTGGACATTCTTCAATTGGTGCATGTAAGATTACCCTGATTGTTTGTCAGCCTATCTAAAGTCCTTGCTAATGGCAATGGATGCTAAAGCCTACATCTTAAACCCTACCATAGTTCAGGTTAGTGGGTTTGCTTAACTTACTAGTGATTGGCTTCATCATTTGCTTGTTGCTTCTCTTAAATTTTTCCATTATGTTTGGATGTTGACACAAGTCTGTAGGGTGTTCGTCTTTTGAGGCTACAACTAGAGAATGATTGAGCAGGTACAGATGTGTCCATTTTTCAGGGAACAGCGCAGATTGTACATGGCTTTTTACAAAGACAAACTTGAGTGTCTGCAACAAGGAAATGTAAGCGATAAATGTACTCCCAAGGATCTCCAGTTCTTATATCTTTTGTATTGTATTATAAGCATCTATGCTCCTCAATAGGTCAAGCAGAGCCATAGTGGTGGCTGTTACTTGTACCAAAATGTAAGTCAAGTGTGGACATAAGAGACAAGGACAAGCTTTCATACGGAGGACTGAGTATGCAGTAGACCATCTGAGCCAGTCGTACTTTCCTATGTGTTTGACCTGGAGTCAGGAGCACCATCAGTTCTTGGAGCACTACCGAAATATTTGGAACATGTATAAATAAGAAACTGTGTTCAGCGGCAAAATAGATTCGCCAAGATGTCAATAGTGACATTGTCTATTAGACCACTGATGATTCTGCCGAGTTGCTTTTGTTTTTTGTTTGATCATCACATATGGTCTTCAACCCTGCTTTGAATAGAGCTCCCTACCATTGAACATGTTTCAATTAAGTTCAGGGACCCGAATTGTTCATATTTCTCATAAACAATAAAATAATATGAGGTGCGTTGGGAGTCATAGTCAGGCTTGTATTTTGCCGATAAAAAACTGACCTCTTTCATGTTGTTCTTATTTGCTAGCCTATTGATGAAGCCGTAGTTGAGCAACTCAAAGAGATGGAGAAGAACTTGAACTTGGAAATGATCTTGTACTATAGGACACTTGCAGAGAACCTACTGCAGTTAAAGGTTTGCCTATATTACTGGAAAATACACAATTGGCTCTCAAATCTTGACGTTCTTGCATATTTAAATGGCATATACCTCAATCTGACTTGAGTTATGGGCTTTTTAGTTCTAAAATGATAGAGCTTTTCTTGTTGTCTTGGAGCCAGGATGAATCCATGGATGACGTAGAAGATGCAGATGTTGCTTCTTTGGAGAGAGATTCATCTAGCAATCCACAGGGCCAACTGAAGGAAGGCCTACCACAAAATCAGCGTGGATGGGTAAGCTGGCTCTCCTTGGGGATGTTTGGAGAATCAGGAAACTTAGACGCTAGCCAACTATCGGGATCTTTCTCTGAAGACTTAATTAAGGTATTGCATGAATGTGTTGCTAGCTGGTTAATTCTGCTTACGTATATGAGCTATTTGGTATCTTCCTGAGCGTGGAGCCATTGAGATGTTGGTCTTTAAAGTGAACCTGCACTGATTTATCAATATTTATAGGATCTTTATGAAGCCACAAACTTTGATCCAACTTCTATAATTGATTCTCAAGACTGGCCAAAAGGTTATAGCTCGTTAGCTGTAAGCCTACACCTGGGGCAAGCAGTTGGCAGATTGCACAGCCTGTAAGCAAGTCAATTCTAGATGTAGTACTTGTTTTCCTATAGACTATTTCTTCATTCAAATTTGTTTATTTTCTGTTTGTTGGATCAATGAGAGGATCGTCGAGTTTTAACTTCTACTTTCGGTTCATGGCAGGTCCTCAGGGATGGACGTCATCCATATGGTTCTTGAAGGTGCTGCAATGACCTTCCGGATGTGGAAAGAATCAGCTAGTTTCACCGTCAGCCTTAAAAGCCTGGAAGTTGTTGACCCAAGTTGTCTGAGTCCTTTGTTTCCTGAAATACTTTCATCCAAGGTCTTCTTTTACTTGCTTTTTCCTATGATTTACAGTGAATGTTTTTGCTTCACTGCAAAATACTAGTCACATACTTGTTTAGTGATTTGTATGTGTTTTAACTTGTATTGTCTATCGCATGGGTAGACATCTCAGAGAACATCTGTTCATCTGAATGGTGAAAGTACAACTGCTTTGACATTAATGCGTACTGGAAGTGAAAGCAATGTCTCTTCAATAGTCAGGACCTTACGAGATGGCAAAAGCAATCACATAGTGAGGGTTGATATTGAAATCTATTTTCTTCATAAGGATCTTGATATGATGATTACGGTATGGATATCCACCCAACTCTTCAAACTGTTTCTCTTCAGCTAGGTCAATTTTGCATTCCACACGTTATTGGATAAGTCTGCTACACTTATCTTACTCAAGCAAGTGGAAGTCAGCATTTAATATGAGACATTTAGTTTATGTTGATATTTAAAACGTTGTCAAAGCTTTGATGTGTGAGCATAATGCCAAATTTTAGATATGTTTATTGGTTAGTAATGCATGTCTTGGTGAAATTCTGATGTACAGGAACTATGTGAAGTGATGCCAACGTTCATTATATAGCTTCTTTCTTTCACTTATGAAGGTGATGGACACAATGCTCATAAAAATCTTAAGATTTTCAAACGGATGACACTGCTCTATGGAATACACCAACGAAGAAGTAAGAGGACATGGATGAAACCTAAACCTTAATATATGGACTATTAAGAAATCAAAGAGAAAAACTCTCAAATACTGATGCTGTCAAGACTTGACAGACCAAGAAAACACTTGGAACCTCAGAAGGTTATGTGTGCAATGGATGACGTAAAGCATTGTCAATGAAGCATTGCAGGAGCACTCTATTGCTGGGAAGCAACAGCTCAAAAAACACAAATGGTCTCCATTAATCCACTCCGGTTACCCTGGGGTTCATCTATCTTGAATAGGACATTAACTAGTGGCAGCATGTTTCAAGAATACTGAAGGACCTAATGACCCAAGCCAAAGCGACGCCAGCTGGTGCACAATTTGAGGTTGGAGAGAGAGGAAACTACACATAGAGTAGATCAATGGCAATTTTTGTTGCAAACATGTTTTGCAATATCCTGTGGACCCCCCAATCAGTCATGTGACCATAATAGCAACTAGACTAACATAGGCCAGCATGAATAAAAAGGGCCCAAGGGCCTGCTTATGCATAACAGTAAAGCAATAAGCATAACAATAAGGTAATAAAGAAGGGAGTCTATAACTACACGCACACATGCACACGCACATGCGCGCGCGCGCACACACACACACACACACACACACACACACACACACACACACACACAGAGATAAACTCCAACAATGGCAAATATCTCTCCTATTGCGTTTGCTTAATAGTCTGAATACATGCTGTATAAATAGATCAGCTACCCAAGTGCATCAATCTTAATATGGGTTGGAATGAAATGAGCCATTTTTGTGAGTCTGTCAAGCACACTGTTGTGGTATGATGTTGAAGCTGCGTACGAGGCAAGTATGTAATAAAGTTCATCGATACACTCTCCCATCTTCCCTCTGGAATAGGCAAGGGGTGTAACGATCCAAGAACTTTAATCCTTTCGACTTTGTTAACTTGACACTTAAAACAATGTGTCACATAACTATGGACATCTTTATTAATCTTAGGCCATCAGAAACTATGTCGGATCAATTCACAAGTCTTATCCACACCAGGATGACCTGCACTAGAGCTATCATGACAGGAATGCAAGATTTTCCTATGCAGCTCCTCACAAGCTGGAATGAGAAATTTGCCATTCCTCTTAACAAAACCATCATCTACGGTATACTTAAGATAAGTGCGAGCAAAGGGAATAGAGCTCTCCTCCTGAGACTCTGCATGGCCATGACTCACCTCAAGCTTCACTTTCTTACACTGAGGATCCTCTAGTTGAGCCTTCTTTATCTCAACCAATAGGTCATTTTCAATGACCAGAAATGACATTTGATACACTATCCGAGACTGTAGGAAAGCAAGAGTCAAGTCACCAAGATCTAGTTATCAATCAATCTCCACAGAAAACAAGAGAAAAGAGGCTAGGCGCCCAACTCTAAGAGAGAGAGAGAGAGAGAAAACAGCAACAAGAGCAATGCTTAGTCAAACTGTCTAAAATGGAATACACAATGAGCATCTAAGTACTCTACCTGGATGTGGCCAAATGCCACCAAACCCTAAGGTTAACCACTTACTAAATGTAGGGCACCCCCAAAAGTCAAGATAGGGCCCCTAAACAAAATTAGACCCCTAAGGACCCACGAGTCAGTACATGAGCAAAATTGGGTCCAACTGAACGTAAGACAAACTTAAGATGGCCTAAATAACTAAATACCCATGGTTACACAAATCTCGACCTTTTGGGTCAAAGTAACCTATGGATTAACTTCAGCATAGTCATTTATTTCTAACACCCTCCTTAAATGACAATGCAGAAATTGAAATCTTCACTATGTAATAAAACCACCACGTGGTATTAAATTTAAAGCTTTGCATAAAGCTTCAAATCTGACTCTAGGCAACGCCTTAGTGAAGAGGTTCGCAATATTATCCTCCTTAGGACAATATTCAAGTAAAATGTTGTCATCATGAAGTCTCTCCCGAACAAAGTGATAATGGATCTCGATGTGCTTCGTCCTTGCATGAAAAACAGGATTCCGTGCAATGGCAATAGCACTTTGACTATCACTCAAGATAAGAGTGGCTGAGGGCTCGCCAAACTTCATGTCAACAAGTAGTCTTCTCAACCATAAACACTCCGTTGTGGTTGAAAATATCGTTCTGCCTCACTAGAAGAAGTAGCAACAGTGGGCTGCTTTTTACTTGACCAAGAAATTGCAGAATTTCCATA
Organism: Diphasiastrum complanatum; assembly: GCA_029204225.1. Lineage (NCBI taxonomy): Eukaryota > Viridiplantae > Streptophyta > Lycopodiopsida > Lycopodiales > Lycopodiaceae > Diphasiastrum > Diphasiastrum complanatum. Next base: position 294,899 of record CM055100.1, read on the forward strand.
GAAAAAGCAATGTCCACTTGTAGAGCGTCTAGTGTCTTGATCTCCACCCCAATCCGAGTCACTAAAACCAACCAAACATGCATCATCACAAGTAGGAAAAACCAGTCCATGACTTCTTGTTCCTTGAAGATATCGAAAGATCCTCTTCAATGCTTTCCAATGTGATGTCATCGGGGCATGCATGAATTGACTCATGAGTGATACACTATAAGAAATGTCCGGTCCTGAATTACATAGGTAAATGAGACAGCCAATAGCTTGACAATAGAAAGTAGTATCAAATGGTTCACCATCACCTTGACTACTTAATTTCAGGCCTGTCTCCATAGATGTAGCAACCGGCTTGCAATCTTCCATCTTGAACCGCTTCAAAATCTCCCCAATGTAGCGCTCTTGAGAGATGAAAATTCCAGCCCCTTCTTGTACAAATTCAAGACCAAGATAAAAATGCAATAGGCCTATGTCTGAGGTTTCAAAAACCATACCAAGATCAAGTATTACGACATCAATCTGCTGCTCATTACTTCCCGTAATAATAATATCATCAACATAAAGCAAAATAATGATGATATAATCTGAAGTATGTTTCCATAAAGAGTAGATTCGCTAGGACTATTAGTAAACCCTTGATCACAAAAGTAGGCATGTATCTTTTGATACCACATCCTCGGGGCTTGCTTCAGTCCATAAAGTGCCTTCTTGAGAAGACAAACTTTATCTTCTTGGCCTTCAACCAAAAAACCAGCAGGTTGTTGAAGGTACACTTCCTCATTGAGATCACCATTGAGGAATGCTGTCTTTATGTTAAGTTGCCGCAAACGCCAACCAAAATGGGCAGCCATAAAGGTTACTACCCTCACGGTAGTCATCCAAGCAGTACGAGAAAAAGTCTCCTCATAATTAATCCCCTTTTGTTGAGCATAGCCTTTGGCAACGAGCCTTGCCTTGTACCTTTCAATGGTACCATCTGCCTTATACTTGATTTTGTATACCCATTTAGAACCAATTGCCTTTTTCCCATGAGGAAGATCAACAAGAACCCAAATCTGGTTCTTCATAAGTGAGTCATACTCATCTTGCATCACATTCTCCCAACATTTTACTCCCTTGGCTTGCTCATAAAAATCAGATTCTTCCGCAATATCTCCATGAGATTAAGAGCAAAATCTGAAAAATCAGCATAGTCCACTGATTTTGTAGAGGCACGTGTCTTTCCACCATAAAATGAACCTACTTTGCTGTCCCGCAAAGTCGACAACAGCCACCGTGGGACTGTTTTGGGCTGTCCAACAGCCATGTCTCTTCTTACAATTTGCAGTCCAAGATCCTCCGACACCGCACTTGGCTGTCCAAGATCTTCCAAATTTGGTCCTTGCTGTCCAACAGTTCCTGCAGGTTGATTTTGAGCAACAACGGGCTGTTCTTGATGAACATTAGGCTCTATACTTGATGAGGTGTTAGGCAGGTCGAAACTGGTTGATTGCTGCCCCTTATTTCCAGCAATAGAAGATGGTACCAAATCTGGAAAAACTTCAACATTCACACTATGTGGGCTGTCCCCTTCAAGATATGAGTTGGGGCCACATCTAATAAATTCTTTTCATCAAAATGCACATCACGACTAACAATAATCTTGTTAGTGCTCAAATTGAACAGCCTATAGCCTTTGCTTTCACTACTATAGCCAACAAAAATGCATTTAACTCTTTTATCCTCAAGCTTTGTACGAAGTTTATCCGGAACAAAAGCATAAGCCGTACAACCAAAAATGCGAAAGTGAGAGATTGTAGGCTTCTTTCGATACCAAACTTCATAAGGAGTTAATACTTTCAATGCTTTAGTAGGACAACGATTGCTTATGTATGCTGCCGTTATAACCGTTTCAGCCCAAAACTTGTGAGGCAGCCCCTTTGCTTTGAGCATGCAGCGGGCCATGCTGCATGCCATCTCCATAAGTGTGCGATTCCTTCGCTCGGCAACACCATTTTGTTGAGGCGTATAAGGAGTTGTCATTTGATGTAGAATTCCCTTCTCTCGAAGAAATGCACCGAACGTATTCTTAATGTATTCCCCTCCTTGATCGGTGCGTAGGGTCTTCAAAGAATGCCCAAACTGATTTCCCACCATTGCTAGAAAATCTTTGAAACGTTGAAAAACTTCCGATTTAGCCTTCATAGGATAGATCCATGTAAAACGGGAAAAGTCATCAATAAAAGTCACAAAATAGATGCACTTTCCAATGGATTCGGTCCTCATTGGACCACAAACATCACTATGAACCAAATCAAATTTATCAAGAACCCTTATAGTTCCATCAATTGGAAAAGGTTTCTTTGAAACTTTCCAAGTATGCACCCCTCGCATACATGCCCTTCCGGCTGCTCAATAGTAGGAAAATCTTCTACCACATTAAATGTCTTCAGCTTCTTCAAACTTGCAAAGTTGAGATGCCCAAACCTTGCGTGCCACAATTCAGCCAACTCCAATGATTGTGATGTGGAAGCAACAAAACATGTAGAGGGAATTCGTCGCTCATAGGTATCCATAATGAATAAGCCAGCATACATTGTTCTCGAAACAATAATCAAGGATCTTTGACAAGACACTTATCTTCTTTGAACTCAACAACTAATCCTTGCTTCAACATAGAAGAAACCGAAAGAAGATTCTTCTTGATTCCCGGAACATAAAGCACATTCTTGATGTACTTTTCTTCACCATTAGGCAGAATGATGGCTACAATTCCAATTCCATGAATAGAATAAGATGCATCATCCCACATTGTACCTTACTTCCATTTTGCACTTTCACTAATTTAGTGAATGCTTCTTTGCGAGAAGTCATATGACGAGTAGCACCACTATCAATCACCCATTCAATGGGCTGAAAATCAGCAACTTGCAAAACAGAACCTGAATTCCTCATAGATGTGGAAGTACTCGTAGAAGCAATATTAGACACAAAAGCATAGTCTTGGTTGAAGAGATCACCACTAGCTTCAAGCTCTTGGAGGTTCCACGGTATTCCCAGAGAGGAGCGGATTTGCCAGTTCTGCTCTCTAGGTGAGGTGGAGTCTGAGGAGCACTTTAGATTTAGGTGCCCTGTATATTATGAGATCAGAGGGCGATATCATTGCCTGTTCCGAGAGATGCCTACCACTCTACGCTCTCTCATAGCTTATGAGGACCCCGGGTGTGTCGCTCTGATGGTACACGAGATGTCCAGACTACGGAGAGATATATACGAGACACCCCAACATTTTACCTCACAGCCATTGATTACTTCGTTCTTTACTAGACGGAGATCGTGTGATGTAGTACCTGAGGATGAGGATTATGATGATGACGACGATTAGGATGATGGCCGCTCTCTTGCTCATAGAGATCAGAGACAGAGGTGTACCTACCACCATCATGTTACCACCAGGATTACTAGACATTCTACGTAGAGGCGTACTACTACTATTACATATGCACGTGCTCATGCTCACAGACGCCGCCGTCAGGCTCCAGTGCTTTCCCATTCTGTGGCTCGCATTACATCTTTTTACAGCATCAGCACAACAGCAGTAGCACAGCCTTGACATCTTACCCTAGATACATGTGATTATTATGTGCACTCTCGCATACGTGTCTATTTTAGTTTGCACTAGATGTTTTCTTTATCACAGTTTGGAGACGTTTTTATACGCTCCCATGGTTACCACATACATGACATGTACTTCATTAGTCTTATATGCCTTTTGGCATGGAAAAGACATTAATAAAGCTTTCTTTCTTTCTTTCTCTCTCTCTCCTTCTCTCTCTCTTTGTCACTGTCTATTCCGTGACATGCCTACTACACTCAGAGCACTGATTGGCTATGAGGACTCTCGTTGTGTCGCACTTATGCTACGTGAGATGGTCTTGCTGCGCCATGATATGTATCAGTCAGCTAACCAGCCACATCCTAGCTCTCAGGCTCAGATTACATCCTTCTTCACCAAGAGACGGACACGGTCTGATGACGATGATGACGACATACCACCTCACCGATTTCAGAGACAGTGTATCACTCATAGTCATGCTGCAGTTCGCACTTCACGCCATGTTACGAGAGCACACAGTTTTCACCCTCCTAGACGACGTCAATGACGGTCCATGTTACCTCAAGTTGCAGCTCGTATCACATCTTTCTTCAGCAGCAGCACTACATGATATTACTCTACTCCTGGCAGCTATATGGATAGTTGGCAATTTGTAGTTTATAGTTATGTTGTTCATTTCTCTTTATGCATAGTTTTTTTTTCTTGGAGACGTTTATATATGCTCCCACGGTTTTCACATACTTGACATGTACTCCATTTGGTCTTATATGCCTTTTGGCATGGAAAAGACATTACTAAAGTTTTCCCTCTTTCTTTCTTTCTCTCTCTCTCTCTCTCTCTCACACACACACACACACACACACACACACACACACACACACACATGTTAGAAGTAGTAAATGATAATGTTGCCCAAAAATCAGGTTGTTGTTTGTTGATTTTTCAGGTTGCAGGAAGGCGCCATTAATTATCTTCTTCGAAGCTTCTTTTAGGTCGCCCACATCCGTGTAGGTTTATCCTACTTCCGTTGGTCCGCTGCTGCCCTATTTTTCAGATTTGCTCCTTTGCAGGAGGGCGCCCATCTACAAGCAATTTCTATTCTTCTGATTTGGCTGAAAAATCAGCACCCTTGCTGATTTTACAAAGTGAAGATCCGCTTCTTTTTGCTTGTTTCCAGGTGTGGAAGAAGGCGCTAATTTTTTTGTGATGATCCGATCACATTCCGAGGCTGAAAATGGGACAGCATATTACCATTTGTAGGGTGTTGCAACAGCCCTATCCGTGTGTGTATTGTTCACACTTTTTGGCAAGAAAGAAGGGTTCCGAAAAAAACTTTGTTGGAGGCTAACCTGATTCTTTGTTTGCTGGTTTTTCAGTTTGTAATGCAATTTCAGGCTGAAATTTTCAGCACACAAGGCTTGTAGGAGGGCGAGCTCCTACATCCATCTAATGTGTGGTTTCAACACATTACGGTGCTGATTTGTCAGATTTGATACTTGCTGGTTTTTGTGTCTTTTAGGGCACATTTAGGGTTTGAAAAAGTTTATCTTCTTGGCTGGTTCTTATGGCAAGAGATTTGGGAGCAATTCGTACTTGTTCAGGTGAAGATATGTTGGATGGCACCAACTATTCTTCATGGAGTTGCAAGCTGAGATTTTGCATCGACGTGATGATCAAGATTTTATCAGTAACAAGATCTATCTTATATGATTTGAGATTTTGGCTACTTCGACTACTTCAAGCTGAATTTTTTTTTTTTGGCGGCATTAAGCTTGGACAGCAAGCTACATCTTTTCTTTTTTGGCTACATGGAGTTTTGGGCAGCATGCAACACTTTGCATTTCTGTTGCAATTTTTCATACTTCATGTCATGTTATGTTTTTTACATTATCATTGAAGGCGGGTGTTAGAAGTAATTAATGATAATGCTAGTTTCCCATAGGTTACTTTGACCCAAAAGGTCGAGACTTGTAACCATGGGTTAGGTTTATTATTTAGACCATGTTAAGTCAGTTTTAGTTGAGTTGGACCCAATAGTGGGTCTTGGAAGGTTCTGGAACTTGGGGTTTGGAAGAGTCTAGGCCCTTGGAAGGCCTATTTATATGTACCCAGTGTTCATTTGTAATTCATTCCCTTTCAAGCATTGCTACTACTTTCTCTCTCCTTGAGGGCGCCTAACCCTCTCCCTCTTCTTCTTCTTCCTCTGTTTCTTGTTCTTGTATATGGAGATTGAATGTTAGAAGGATCTTGGCACTTTGATTTCCTACAACACACACACACACAGACAATGCCATCCCTCCCCACCAGAGTTCAAGAATTACCACCTATAGAATTTATTCCATATACCCCTTCTAAGTCAACAAACCTTTTCTCTTCTTGCAGGTTGATCAATTTAAAGGAGATTTCCAGATTTTGAAACAAGAGATCTCACAGCTAAAATGAGAAGAACTTGTTGCAGTCCAAAATCATAACACTAGAGCAATCAATTGGAAACAAGTAGGTTGTAGCTTCGGAGTTTACTACAACAATGATACGGGAATTGGAACATAAGATTGAGAAGCTGGAAAAAAAAGAGGGCCTCCCTTGGGCATCCATATTGAAGAAAGGTACTAAACCAGGCGCTCCCATATCCTCGGTCATTTTTTTTTGGAAGAAAAATCTAGAGACCAAAAAGCCCACAACATTAGGGTTCGAGGAATTTCAGAAAGCTATAGCCAATTGAATCAAGGTGGGTAGGGCACCCAGCCTGGTTGGACACATTTTGTTTGATCTCTATCTTGCTTGTTTGATCCAAAAACTCAAGAAAAAGCTTGCCAATCTAGTCTATTGAGATCTGGACAATTTTTTGAGGTCGTAGCCACATTATTTCATGCAATCCAGTTGTATTTGAGTGCTTTGTGGATTTTTTGAGTGCTTTCCACGTGCTTGAAAAGAGTTGACCCAAACTTTGTCCATACTTCATCTTTGAGTGAAGGTTTGATCTAGTTTGAGAGAGATTGGTAGAGCTAGTGAGATTGATCTCACACCTAGTTGCAAGATCTCATCTTGGAGTTGGTTGCATACCTTTTTGGATCCATTATTGAGAGAGAAGCAACACTTTGAAGTCCATTACAAGACATCTACTTTACTTTTTATGGCTTCCATGGGTTCCTTTCTTCTGGAATCAAGTGAGAGATTATTTACCTCCAATTATTCTATTTGGAAGGTAAGGATGGAGTCTATTCTAATACTCCAAGATGTGATGGACAATTTCCTTGGACTTGAGGTGAAGCCTCAAGTACTTCAAGAAGTCCAAAGGTACAAGAAAAGAGCTAGAATGGATCTACACTATATCAAGATGAATGTCTCTAATGAGATTTTGAAAGAAATTGGTGCTTGCACCTCAACGAAGGAGGCTTGGGATTCACTCAAAGCCATCTATGAGGCCAATAATACCTCTAGGCTCCTCACTCTAAGGAACCAAATCTTCCAAAGTATCTGAAAGAGTGGAGAGAGTGCATCCAATTATGTATGGAGAGTCAAAGACATCCATAGAGAGCTTGCATGTATTGGAGACACTATCAACCAAAGTGAGCTAGTCCAAGTCATCCTCAATGGCTCGAGAGATGAATATGATAATCTTGTCCAATCTTATGCTATCAAAGAAGATCTACCAAGCTTGGAGGCCTTGCAAGGTGTACTTATTGCTGAAGAATCAAGACAAGAGAACAAGCGTGAGGTCAAATATTTATTTTATCATAATGCTTAGACATTATGTAATCCATATGATGTATATTTTCTAGTGTTGTAAGATAGAATTTGAATAACATCCCTAATGGTGACATTGACACTTTGGGTTAGTTATGTCATAGTTTACCCTATGTTATCATTTGTCATGGTTTTATATCTTGGTTCAAAGTATCATCGGGCACAAATGATGTGGGAGATAATCTCAATTGTTATGATATGTTACTTGGTTTTTTTTATTTTTTTTATTTTTCATTTCATTGGCAATGGACTATGAAGAAAAAATGAAATGTAAAAATTGACGTCATTTATTTGTCAAAATTGTGGATTTTAGTAGTCCATTGAAGTGTAGCATCAATATTTTGATATTCCATTATTGTTTTTGAATGCAGGTGAACATAGACCCTCTTGACTTTGTATATAGTCCAAATGCTTTTATTTCACTGTCTGGCTTCTTCAATCCTTCAAAATCTTTTCAAGTTGTCGGTATGGTAAATTCTTTTTCCATTTCTCACATATTGATGCAAAATAACAAATGTGGTTACTCTCAAGAAAACATTTGTTTCCTTTTTAACTAACACTTTGCAGTCTAGTCTTTGTCAAATTTGTTTCATGAACAATATTGTTAATAGGGCAGTCATTTAACAGGATACCCGTTTTATTTACGAATCAATATTGTGTTTTAGATATTATTGAATAAATCATAGATTAATTTGTTTTTTATAACTACATGTCTGAAGTATGTGGTAGAAAATGTGCAATACAAAACACATCCAAGGTACAACGCAAATTAATTATTCTCAAGATGTTTACAGGAGTCAATTTGAGAATATGAAGCATTTGGTTGGAGTAGCTGATTTTTGGCTTATAAATTGTCATCTTTTTGTTCGTGCATTAGTTGCATGAGAATCTAGTTGGTGCTGCTGATGGATACATAATCACAATAGGTCTATTATCAAAAAGTGGTGGTAGTATTGACATCATAATTTATAAAAATTGATTGCACTTTAGGATAGGTGGTTGATGACCACTATATCAGTTTAAAAGCTCTATTTCTTATGATTTGAATCTTAATTGCCCGTTCCGGAACGGAACACGTTCTGGATCGCATTCCTTTTCGGAACGTGGGCAAAAATTTAAAAAAAAAAAATGTGAATATTTACAAAGGGTCCGTTCCGACCCAGCTTTGAGCATATATTGGTTGAGCAAATTACGGTGGAGCATTTTCAACTGGTCGGTATTCAAATGTTTACGTTAATGCTAAATATTAAGTTTATGGTCCGTTTATGATGTCTAGCTATTTGTGATTGACGTTTTAAGGTGCCTTCGATCATGCTCTCTGCTGTGTAGTTCAGCAGCTCCAGAACTTCTGCAAAAATCCTGTTCTCACGTCCGACTTTTTGGTGGAAAAATCCATCCGCAGCAATACAGTGACAAAACGATCAGCTGTTGTGAAATTAGTTGCCTGTTAATTATGAACACACACTCACAAGCTTGCTGTCAACTGCAAAACGATTAGTTGCCCGTTAATTATGAACACTCCTTAATTGCCCGTTAACTATCAGCCGTTAATTAAGCTCGCTGTTGTGAAATGGTGAAGTCGCGGGCCAGCAGTGCACCTATCTAACAACCTTACTTTCCCTGATCGCTACCTTGCTTGCTATCTGTGAAATGCAGAAGTCGCGGGCCAGCAGGGTTGTATATCAAATTTTTTTCAATTTACATTAACTCGTTTTGACCCAGTACGTTCCGGAATGTACGGAACGGACAGAACGGAACATTCCGACCCTTTTTGCTCGGAACGGGCTTCTAAGATTTAAATCATGATTGGATTACTTGATAAATTGTACAATGGTGTGTGCATCGTAGGGGTAAAATCTTAAGCTTCGGTAGGTTTGCATGAGTCGCTAGCAATTAGATATGGAGTTTGTATCATAGAAATTATTGTGCCTTATACTTTTTAGATCTCATTTTGCAAGAAACTTTTACTCATGTAGCCCACGCTCAGTTGATTGTGTATGCATTAATGGGTGGATGGCATGACGGAAAGTTTTATCTAAGTTTTGACCTTACAAACCCGTTCCGACCCTTTTGGGTTGGAACGTTTTCTTAAAAATAAAAAAACAGGTGTTAAGCTGGCCGCGATCTTCCTTCTTCTTGGTAATACACTGAGGGACGCTATATATACTGCAAAACATACAATCCAAGCAGAAACAAAATTGAAGAAGTTACTAGCTATTTGACAACAATTAGTTGCAATCATAAGATGAGTGACCTCCACGGCCAGCACTGGCGCGATCATAAGGCCCAGCTCGATCTCTATAGTTTCCCTTGGACTGCAATGGACCACCACCACCATATCAGTTACTGTCATGTCCTCCATCTCTGTCATACTCATTTGCATATATTTTTCTATGGCTTTTTGTTGCTGCTGTGCTAGTTTGTTACTGCGCTGTGCACATATTCAGATGACTGGCCCTTTTTTTTCTTCATTGCGTTCCATATCTCGGTTATGCACGAAATTAATGCTATATTTGAAAACTCACCCTCTATCTCGATGTCGATGTCTTGTCTGATGCTAGATAATGCATATCTTGTCTGACTGCTGATAGAGAGCTGCTTATAGCCAAAAAATCTGGCAAAAATGAATGAAATTCTTGCAGCTCACGTTGATCCTAGAAGCGCTATCTGAGCCACGTTCTTAAGCTCACGTTGATCCTAGAATCGCGCTTTTGTTCCTTAATACTTCGATTCCTTTGTTAAAAAGGAACGCATTTTTTTAAAATTTTTTTTGGTGAAGTTCCGGAACGGAACGCGTTCCGTTCTGGAACGGGCAACTAAGGTTTTGACTAAATTGTTAAGTGTTGACACCAAGTAGTTAGTTAGTGATGAACATCTACTAGGCAAACTTTTGGTCAAACACACTATTTCAGGTAGCTGCTCTTCAAACACAAATCTGAACTTTTTCCCTCTTTGCAGTAAGAATTAGGGGAGACTATGAACAACGGTCTCTTCTCCTTTGAAGGCAGTTAATGATCTCCAGTTTAGTTAAACTATCTATCTTTTGAGTAAGGAGTGGTTGCTATATGGTTTTCTCATTTGGATCAACAATTGATATGGCTGAGTATGTGCTCAGGGAATCAGACCTCCAAAAATGCCTCAAGCTCAGCCCTACCTGCAAACTGAGTATGTACTGAAATTATACGTTTAAAGAGCTCGGTCAGTTTAGTTCTTCTATTACTCTCAGTAATTAAGTCATACTTTGCATAGAACTATGGCTATGAGCATGCATTGAAATTAACCATTGATAGATTTCTTTGCAGGCATCTCTTTCCAAGTTTAAAGAGAGTGGCTTTACAAGTGAATGTTGATAAGCCAAGGCTGGTTTTTCCTGAAAGTCTCTTTGCTCCCGGTGGAGCTGTGATGGTATGTTCCATGGCTTTTGTTGCGATTTACTTCTAGTGAAAGAAGATATTCACATAACCTGTAGCGAATATGTTGGCTGTTAGGTATGACTACGCCTTAGGTACATTTGGCTATCAAAGAATAGCTGTTCAAAACTAGGTGGTCTCTTTGAAATACAAAATTTACATAGCGGATGAGTTTTTTGTTCTGAAAATTAGTTGACTCGGAACCTGTAGACCACATGAGGCCTAAATGCCTATATAGGGTCTAGATTGTTGCTTTAGTGAACTGCTGGAATTCCAGGAAATAATCATGTATTGATGTAATGTTTATAGGAGCAACCAGCCACTAGCTATATAATATGTAGTTTCAGACCCCCTTGTTTACCCTTAATGACCTTGTTTCTTCTTCTTTATCCCATATATGATTCAAGATGCTATCTGGAAGCTCACGTGCCCGTTATGTTGATGGCCTTGCAAAGATGTCATTATCCCATTCCTATGGCCAGGACCAAATGAAGCTAGAAAGCTATTGTACTATAATGATTAGCCATTTATTGAATAAGACCGTTGTGTACAATGATGGTGTCTAGGTTAAGTAGAGTGGTAGAGGCTATGTTAACTGAAGATTGAAATAGGCACAGTTTAGGGCAGCTTGGAGAGGATATTGCACATCAAATCTTATTTTCACACTGAGGTTGTCAGTGAGGAGCACAGAGCCCAGAAAGTTCTCTATTGCTTTGTGGACTTTAGAAGGGATTTTAAATTATACCCCTAAGTGGGGCTAAGATGACTGCTTTGGTCTCACACATGATACCTTAGTGGACATTATAAGAGAGGGTAATAGGATGCTCCAGTTTGTGTTTAGGCATATGAAAAGAAATCTAATATACAAAATTACAATTACATTGACACAGGGATGCCCTATGTCATTGACATTATCTGGTTGTGTAAGAATGTGTTGGAATATATTATATCTTAGATGGGCAAAGATGGATGCCACCCTGTGGAGTTCCCGACATTTATTCTTTTGTATGTTGACAATGTGGCATTGCGATCATCCTCATGATGGCTTAATCTTTCTAAGCATTATGAATATTGCAAGATCTGGTTTTGTGTTGTCATTCTCATGCTCAGAGTGAGTGGATACTTGACAACATATATGATGAAAGAAATGTGCAATCACTAATCCTCTCCATTATTCCTTTGACACAGTTCTTGCAGTGGCTCTAAATGAGAGGGTGATGGGACGTTTTAGATTTCAAAATGGCACATTTGAGCTTATGGACATACATTATAGTCCATCTTCTCTATTTTTGACAATATTTTTGGAAACGCAGTTATATTACATGTGACAGGCCTAGAAACACCATCTACATGGTTTTCTAATTTTGTCCCAAATTTTTGAATTTCACCTTCCCTCCAATTCTATTTGAAGGGAGGTAGGTTTTGTCCACTATAAATAGCCACCAAGGCTGGTCATTTAGTAGCTTTGATCATTTTGAGTCTTGGGCTTCTTGTAGGAGAGTTGTACTATTTTAGAGATCTTAGTTGGAGATCTGTCTGAGCTATCGGCGGCCATTGATATTCATACAATTTCTTAGTTGGAGAATGCTTTTTGCTGTCTTTTATGCATCATTGATACCAAAATTTGTGAGTTTGTTCATAACATTGGAGTACTCTTTTTGGGTTGGCTATGAACTGAATCACAAGTTTTAGCATCAATGAAGCATAGATTGACAATACATGAAACAATCTAACAATGTCCTAGGAAGAATTGCAAATAGCATCACATTTAATCAATGGCTAAGGCCCTGTAAGCATTAGCAAAGGCAATTGTTTTCCCATGAAGAGCCCAAGCAATACTAGATCATAAGTTGCAAAATGATTGTATATGGGGCCTATTTATACCCAACAAAACCCCCCTAAAGCAGAACTGTTACTTGACCTGAGCTTGTTCAAACAAGTGTCATAAGAGGGAAAATAGTGCGCGCCTTAGTGACCTTGACAAACTATAGAGCTAGACGACAATGATACAAACAAAAAGGAAAGGTTGAATGTGGATACTCCATTTTTTGGAGGTAAGAAAAATACCCCATTTTTCGGAGCTAGGAAGAACTCAGTCTCATATGCAATAGGATCAGACAATTAACTCTTGTACCATTAGGAATACACAAAGGCCAGTACAAATATCCAAGAGGATAATATCAAGAACTAGTCAAAAATTCATGAACAAGTAGTCAGGAGAGGGGCAAGGTTATTGGAGATGTAGAGCTCACAAATTTTTCTATGGGATGTTGAGACCTTTGCTTGCATGTTGTTCCAACCTTTTGAAGGGTACTCACTCTTGTTCAGTTGCTGATAGCCTACTAGTTGGTTCTTTTATTCGGGGGACGGTTTTTTTTGTTATGCTACCAATTGATGATATGCATACTTGGATGTATATAATGGTCTTACATATCCTTTGGTATAACAAGACATTAATAAAGTTTTCTTCCTTTCTTTCTATGTCTTGCAAACAATATTGAAAGAAAAAACTAAGTTCTTGGCCTTATGGGTGATGCTGGTGTCTCTAGGCACTGAAAGATATATCAAATAGCTCCACTTCCTAGTGGAGATCGTGAAGTATGGATGTGCCTTCTAGAGGGTTGGACCTTAGTTGGAGGAGCTAAAAACCAATGTGGGAATCTGAAAGGTCCCTTGAGAGAAATCAATAAAACAAGTCTGCTCCTAGAGGTTGATGGAGTTCACTTTAGATTGGGATGATGCTGAAAATAGACTTGAAAATGGTTCTTGATTTCTAGATTTGAATACAAGGGATGAGAAGGTAATAATACGGCATCAATTTTTATATTGAATACAGAAATAACTAGCCATCAAATCGAATCAGGTGGAATTCAGTTTTGCTGATGTCATTTTTGTTTTTTCCCAAAGATGTTAATCGAACTTCTCATGCTACCTTGTATTGCTTACTTCTGCAACCTGTATGTATTACTTCACATCTGATTGATAGTTATTTTTTGGCAAGTTCTTCTATAATCCTCTGATTTCTTCGAATATTTAATTTTTTAAATGGGACCACCTTTATGCTCAACTTGTGTGGAGTAAAAGATGGATGACGATGTGGCTTTTTGAATATGCAATGTATGTCATGCCATGTATGAGCAGCTAGGCTAAAGCATGTACACTAGGTAACTGCATGAGATGTAGCTTGGCTCAGGAATTGTTCACGGATGATGGTTGAAAGGCAGTCATCTGATAGTCCAAGAACATTGTGACAGGTAGTTACCATGCAGTGTCTGCATATTTCTTCTTCCATCAATAAAGCTGGAGTCAATGATCTGGCCCCTGGATCTAGCAGCAAAGAAGCATTCCTTGGCTCCAGATTTGAAGCTCTGCAAGGAGATGATCTTTCTGTTGGAGAGGAGGATGTTCAGGGATGCAACAGGAATTGCGATATTCACATCAAGACTACAAGCATGAATCAGTTTCAATTGCTTGTCAGTAGTGCCAAGGTAAAATTTGCTGAAGACTCTAGAGCAAAGTGTTAAATCTCTTACCTGTTATGTTAATGAGTTCCGTTCTGTTACATTTTCTTGCAATGAATATTTCAATGTAGTTTTACTGTTAATTTTCGTATGATACTTTCCTTTTGCAGGTTTTAGTAACAAATCAAAGTGCAAATTGGCTGGAAAAGCTTAGCAATTATGATCCCGCTCTAGATTTTATTGATAGTTTTGATATGAAGGCAATTGTTTATGCCTATCGTGTCAGAACTTGTCCAGTTTCTTCGAAGTTCAAGGTACTTATATCAATCCTTAGCTTTGGAAGTGAAGGCTATGTATTCACTTAGCGAGATGACTTATTGTCTATAGCTTATATGCTCATAGGATTGAAGCCCAGTGTTGTGCTGGTTGTGAACTCATAAATCCTCTTACACCAGATATGTGGTAGTTTGCCTCTTCTTCGAATATTCACATCTATTGGAAAGTACGAACTTCTAAAGGCTGTGGTCAACAGTATTACATTGATCCATGAAAAAGCTATGTATGATCGAAGCAATGGAGATGTTCTATCTGAAGAGTTTATGTCTAATTATCAAGGATCTCAAACATACCTAAGTTTGGGTTCAGAAAGAGCCCAATGCACAGGTCTGGCAAATGCCATGTCAGACATAACATTGGAAGATTTTCGCAAGCTTGAACTTACTGAATCAACATCAACCAAAGCAGTGTCTGGGTATTTCAAGCTAAGGATCGTGGTCATCGAGTTAACTCAGGGTCCTAAAGTAGGTGACAAAATTTCTGATGTGACACTAATCACCTGGATAATCAGACTTGAAGAATTGCAAATAAAGTAAGTTTGCCTGTTATTGCTTCTATTACCAGCTTCCTCTCTTTTGGTCAATTTACTGCTCATGTCATTATTAGGCTTGATTTTACTAAAATAATTATATGACTTGTTTGCAGGTTCAGTCAAGATCCGTTGCAGAATGCGGTACATTTGCTGTTTAAAGACCTACTCATACAGAATACTTTGAATCACTCAGGAAGCTCATCTTCTGTCTCGAATTCAATCCTCAGCCTCTCAGGTGGGTCTTTCTTATTTGAGTCTAAAATTGACTGTATTTCTTTCATTCTTCTTGCATGAGGGTAGTTGAAACCCTTCACTCTGGCTCGATTAGAAGAGCGAGATGATCAGTGTGGGTTTCTCTTATCCTTTCTACAGCACTGTTCAGTGCTCTAGAGAAATTTTGTAACTTGGCTTGAATTTTTCTTCAAATTTGTGCATGTTCCATTTGATATCAGATCTGCATGCCTTGATTGTTGTTGTATTTGTCATTTCAGTGCTCAAGGCACTTGTCTCCCACTTATGTCACTATCTTCCACCAATCTAATAGCTTCAATCTGATACGATTTTACAACACATCCACCAATATCAGGCATAAAACATTAGAGTAGGCTAGTTCACTATTAATTGGATATCATTCAGCAATGATATCAAGAAAATATGCAATAGACCTGTTTATAGGCTCTCCTATAAGTAACAATTCCATAGAGTTCACCCTATGAAGAAAATCTCAATCCCTATGCTCATAAACTACCATAATAAGAGGAGACATTTATTAATACGATCTGAAGTCTACATAGAGTTCAGTGCTTAGAAAATCATTCCTAAAGACCAATTGGACCTGATGTTGGAGTTAATCAATAACTCTAGGACTACGTAAATCAAGGCATCCTGGTGGTGGCGTGATCTGCAACTAGAGCCAACCACTTGGGATAGGTCCGTGGAGGTTTTGAAGAATTCATTCTCGTAGTTGATGGATCAGACTACCATTAAAAAGCTCAGTTACTAAATGCTTGTAAAGTCTTTACTATTCCTTGCTTAAACTTAGATAGATTTCTGCTTATGTCCTCTCCTTCAATATCTCCATTGGTGCATGCATTTACTAATAGTTTTATTTTACACTTGTTTATTATTGGCTATTACCACAGTTATTGTTTGGGGCTTTTCTTCTAGTTTTCAGATATTGCATAAGCTAATTGTTGATGCACAAGTAGGTTGATTATATAACTCATCTATGATTTGTGATATTTCATCCAAGTAAATATTCTATTCGATTTTATATTGACAATCATGTCTTATCCATGGTACTAAAAGCAAGCCGTGGCTGTAGGCAGCTCTTGGACTGACACCATTAGCTAGCTCAATTATAACCCAAGAAAGAAAACGACAAACATCGGTACAAAAGTAGCTCTAGTAGATAAAATTTTCAGCAGTGTTATGGATACAGTCCATACTTCTATATTTTTGACCATAAATATTGGACACATTTTTTATTACATTTGTTATGGAACACTACGCTACATGGTTCTTAATTTATGCCCCTCGCCCTAATATTTAAATTTTCATATTTCCCTTGAAGATAATTGAAGGGAGTCAGATGTGTTCAACAAGACTTGCCATTTGGCTTGAAAAGAATTCCCACAAATATAAATGCTTTGAGTCTTTTAAATTGAAGCAAATCTGCTGGGGTTGTGCTGGGTTTCAGCAAATGAGCTCTAGGATGCAGATGTTGGCTTGTCCCTCCAATTCCTTACCCAACATAAATGCTGCAATAATCACAGAATATGAACAGAGTTTGGTCAAATAATAAGCATCCTCTCATAATACATTCTGACTTCAAAAGTCAAATTCTTGGTAATGTACGTATGAAGGCAATCAATCTTTCTTCCGGTTGACTTTTATATGTGCTCCATTTGTTATGATTTTCAAGTATCTTAGTCAAGACCCTTAAGTATCATATTCTATATCCTCTCGTATTGCTACATTCAGTACGTACGTGAATCACAACCTAATTTTTCCTATATACTGCCTGTAACATTGCCCCTGATGAACGTGCTTTCATCCTTTTTTGCAGGGAAGCAAGTTAGATTGGATGTAATTTGGAGTGATGTTCACGACCCTCTAAATAGTGTAATGCATTATTCCTTAGGTATCCCTCAAGCAAAAGTCAATAACTTGCAGCATCGTTATGGTTCAAAATCATCAACACTAGTGCTAAATGCAAATTGTTTTGCCGAGACAGTGCAATGTTCTATAAAAAGCCTTCTAGAAAAGGATGTGCTTGTGGACAGAGGTATTGCAAAAGCAGAGTCTTTTTGCATCACTTATTCTTTGAATGAGGGCTGCTTTGAAACGTGGACTGCAAATTTTTTGGCCTTAAACTTATTTCATGCGGAAAGAAGTCAAAGTGCCAAAACACAGCTATCTGAGCTTTTGTGTTGCAGAAGAGATGATGAGCATGATAAGAAACGACAAGAATGTTTCCAGGTTCTTTACTCATTGTTTGCAGAGAAGCGCATGGAAGTCACTCTGCCTCCAACCAAAATATGGGCATCAATGCGGGAATGGAATGAGGTTTCATCTGCCATTCAATCAATCGTACCTCTTTTTGCAAATGATAAGGAACCAAAACCTCCAGTGTATCACAAACCTAGTCCGTCTCTTGATGAGGATGTATCCTCAACTTTGAGTTGTGCTGATAATGAAAGACAGATATCTCTTGGATCCTCGGAACTTGAAGAGAACAAACAGTCTATTCCAGCAATAGAGAGCGCTGATGATGAAACGTCACTCGATAATTCTGTTCTTCTAAAAATCAATTCAAAGGTGCCATCTGGGCAACAAGCGAAAATAAAAATTCCTGATATTGTATTTGTTTTAAAAGATTTTTCTGAAGAAGGATATTTTGGCTTGGAAAATCAGGAGCCATACAGTGAAAAGTGTGTGTTGATTTCAGCTTCAGTTTTTGTTGACAAGATAAAGTCGAGGGATAATAAAGTTGTTCTTGAAGCTCGAATATTGAAACTTGAAGCTGTTGCTGAGGGAAAAAAAGAGCATAGAGACTTTCCCTGTTTAAGGATGTCCTCCCTCACCATTCAAGGCGAGTACTTGGGAGATTTGGAAATAAAAGAGGTTTTTATAGTGCTGCATGCTGACTCTATTGAAACTTGGTGCTCACCTCAAATTCTTCGCTTTTGGCATGGCTTCAGTTTTGAACCATTGGGAAGTGGTCCTTCCATGGTATTGGATGTTGTGTTGAGGTTGGACGCTCATTTACAAAGTGCATCTTTATTGATAACTGATGCTCAGGTAAATCCAATCTGGCAGACCTAAAATATCCTGCTGAAAGCTGCTGTTCTTGCTAACATTTTCAGAGTACAATATCACAAATGCTGCTTGAATCTCGAAATGTGGGAAAAGCTCCGTTATCCTGTATGGAAAGCTCTTTTCTAGTCTATTATATAACAAACAAAAATCAATAAATTTCTCTATCATGTTACGTACATATGGAATGCGTTTTGTTCAATACATGCAGAAGAAATGTCAGGCCTAGAAATTTCAGAACAGGTAACCCATGCTCTGTACTGTGAAGAGTCGCTTGTATATATTGTTGTACATTAGGGTTCTGTTGTTTTACACATTATTCCAAAAACTAGTTGGGCTCACAAAAAATTCTGGAGTGATTTTTCTTTTTTCTTTTTTAGGATTTTGCATGAATGCATAGAACCCACGGTTCCCAGAACCGTGGGTCCTGGGAACCGTGGAAGGAACCGTACCACGGTTCCTTGAACCGTGGTACGGTTCATCTAAATAAATAAATAATTAATTAACTAAATAATTTCCCCCCCCAAAACCCCTTCCTGCCAGTGATGAGGCATGATGGCTGATTCGCTACACTCACAGACGGACGATCCTGCTGCTTTGGCTACGATCATGTCATGCAAATTCGAGAATCCATTCACATGACTTCTTCGCCTTAGGCATTCCATCAGAGGAAGGATTCCGCCCGCTGACTTTCCGCTGAAGGATTCCGCTGCATGACTTCACATGTCTTCTTCGCCTTATGCATTCCATCAGACTCCAGAGGAAGGATTCCGCCCGCTGACTTTCCGCTGAATTAATTCCGATGATTCCGCTGCATGACTTCCCGCCGACTTTCCACACAATAATATATAAAAAACAATTAATTAATAACTACACGCAGTTCACCACGGTTCTGGCAAAAAAAAATTGAGAACCGTACGGTTCTCAGAACCGTGGTGAACCGCCCACGGTTCATTAATTCTATGCATGAATGTGTATAACAGGTTTATTATTTTCAATATTTACTTATAATGTAGACCCTATATATTATTTTGAATCCTGAAACTTGCTATTCTAACTATGCTGCTAAACCTTACGATCGACTCAAAAATCTTCGGAAGACGTTCGAACCAAATGGCTACGCTTCATGCCTCAAGGACTATCATTACTACTATCGAACGGGACTTCACGACCGCCTCATTGGACGATCAGCATAAAGGCTGACAACCAATAGAGTGACAATGCGTTGTATATAAATACAGAGTAAGATTAGATGCATCGATCAATCAGATCAGATGAATCGCATCAGTAATGTATTTGCTGAGATGCCTAGCACTATTGTCCAATTCTAAACTGTTCTTCAAGGCTTGTATACTGACAAGTAGATTTCCTTACAGCAATCTCATGTACATTCACACAATTCTAATATCAATGATTGCATAATGTGTGAATGATTATTATTGTTTCTACTTTTGAGAGTGAGTCGTTTACTCCTTATTCTTCTTGGCTTATTGACTGAGTCGAAGTGCAGAATCACGGCTGTCCTTGACGCCTTCGCATTTCTGTAACTATGGTTGTCTAAGACATCTATTGACTCATTGATTAAACGATTGGTTCTGTTGTGACAGATGATTCTAAACACGATGCTCTTTTATTAGTCTTCCACAGAGCTAATTAACATGAGAGTCTGAGAATGTCGTACGACACCTCGAAGTATCGCCCATTGCCTATTGCACCCCAAGAAATATGAGTTAGAAATCATATTCATTGGGTTTTATTGTGTAAAGCTTAAATTTGTATTGACATCTATATTTACCCAATTATAATAATCCAATCTACTATTTTATGTAAGGTACTGGTGCTAGTCAAAATAAACGACTCTATTAGGGAATGGAAAGCACATTTAATATTTCTTGTTAACAATTTTTGTTGTTATTTCTTGGGAACAAGTTTTATTTATATATGGAATTGTCATGACCTTTTGAACAATTTACCAGTTTTTAAAGTTTGTATCATTTTTCCTAGATTGATTTTGCAATTAGATTTCAATTTTAATCCACAAATGCTTTAAATATTTTTCTACTAGATATGAAGTCTATCAAGTTATCCCATGCTCTAAGAGCTATTTCGGTTGGAATAGATAGTCTTTCAACTTAATGTATCGGGTCTTCTTTCTGGTGCTGCCTAGTCTAAGGTGATGAGCACTGGCAAGTGTAAAAAACTATCCCTTAGGTATTGTGGACCGTGGCTAATAATCAAGTAGGCTAGTGAGGTCGCTTATAAGCTATACAACTACCTAAGAAGCAGCCAGTGTTCCATGTGAGTCATTTGAAACAATGTTTGCATGATGGTGATAACCTGGTGAGTGTTGTGGTTGCACTCCAGGAGGGAGATACAATGAGCGTATCTTAAACCAAAAGTAGAGACGATTGCAAAATTTTGTCCTCCAACAATACCTCGTAGCATGGAGAGGACTACCATTGTTGGTGGCAACATGGAAGAGTCATTCATGGCTACAACGTGCTTATCTTGAGTTTGTCATCAAGGATCGTTGGTGGGATGGAATGTTGAGACCCAGTCGTGGCCCGCTGACCATGGTCCGGCCTGGGATGCTAAGCATAGGGTCCTATGACCATCGTTTGGATCATGTGGCTAGTCACATTGATAAGGACCCGCTAGTCGTGCAGGGTGAGTCACAGTTGTTGAGATAGTGTAGAGGCGCACACTGCGAGTGTTGCACTCCCATCTCTAGGAGCTCTCCCAACTTAGATGGCCAGTGTGAGGAATCCTCCACCCAACCATAGGTGCCCCCCTCTCGACTCTCTCTGGTTGCTATTTCTACGCCTGGGACACTTGGCTGCCATGCAAGGGTGATCAGTCCCCATGGTTCCACGAAATCCCCTACTCGCAATCAGTGCGTGTAAGGCACCACCCCCAAGCCTCGTCATGGACCTGTGACACTAACGGTCACCCCAGCCAATTGTTGGCTAGTTGCTCGTCCGACAGAGGCATCTCCGCTATTGACAACTAGGATCCATACGGTCATTATTCCGTCTACTGGCATCCTGTCTGGCGGTCGCACCGGGTCACTGCCAATGACACACCGGACCCAACTGGTCCCCTGGTGTCCATCCAGGTTACTGGCCCTTGCCCATACCATGGCCCTCGGCCCCTAGGAGCCGATCGGGATTGTGCTAGGACACGACTGATGTCTAACAATCCTTCCCTCTTCTGGCAAGTCATCGATCCTCGATGAAAAACTCTAGTTAAGACTTCTGCAACACCTGGCGAGTCTCCCAAGTAGCATCAAATAAAGGATGCCCTTTCGAAGCTACTAGATACTCTTGGAGAAGATGATTCCTCAATCGTCGCTCCCTCCAATCCAGGACTCTTTCTGGCCCATAACCTGTGGTGTCTTTCTCCTCCAGAGATACTAGAGCTTCCACTAGGCTATCACCATCATGCAAACATTTCTTAAGTTTGCTGACATGAAACACTGGATGCACCTTGCATCCCATAGGTAGCTGTAGCTTATAAGCTACTTGGTAACTTCTTAATAATCAACCATGGTCCACAATACCTAGGAGATAACTTGGCACACTTTCCTGTGCGTAGCACCTTCGACTTCGAAGGGACTAGTAAATACACCCAATCTCCTCTCAAATTCCCGATAGGTACGCTTCTCACGACTATAACTCTCTGCCCTGGCTATAGCCCTAGACAAGTTATCTCGTTCCATCTCTAGCTTCTACTGCATCTAAGTCAAAAACTCTGCAGTGCTAGATACCTTACGCAGAATTCCTATGATTGTAGGACTCAGTGGCCTGAACCATAATTGAGCTCAAATGGACTCAATCCAGTGGACGCATGTCTCTTGTCATTGTATGCAAATTCCAATAGCGGTTTTACCCAGTCTGTTTGCGTACCACTGACATATGCCCTATGTGCCCAACCTGGCGAACAATTCAATCCAAAAATTTCCTGTAAACTTGGGATCTCTGTCAGACACAATGGACTTCGGAAGTCCATGCAACTTGCAATATTCTGAATAAACAACTCAGTAACTTGCGGAGCTATGATCTTCTTGGTCGTTGCGATGAAGTGAGCCATCTTGGAAAATATGTGTACCACTACCATAACGGACTTCAATCCCGTATGGGTCCTGGGTAGCCCAACAATGAAATCCATGGAGATACTTTCCCACCTTCCTGTAGGAATCTCCAGTGGATGTAGGAAGCCCGGAGGACTTACCCGTTTGGCCTTGTTCACCTGACAAGCCGTGCAACGCTAGAGATACTCTCTGACGACCCGTTGCAATCGTGACGAGAAATAATGCCTTCTGACTAGCTCACTAGTTTTGTCAATAACCGGGTGCCCTGCGCAGGGACTATCATGGCATTCATGAAGTATATTACGACGAAGATCCTTCACATCTGGCATGAAAACCTTTCCATTTCTCAATAACATACCATCCTTCACGATGTATGTTAGATATGTACTGGTGTGTGCCTCTACGGAAGCGATAGCCTTGACTGACTCTTCCGCTTGGTCAACTACCTTGCGCTCATTAGGCCACACACGCTGACAATGTGCGTCGCTCTGCTGAGCTCTTTTGACCTCCTCCATCAGATTACTGTTAACTACAATAAAGCTCATTTGATGCAGTATCCGAGATAGCGGCATACAAATAATGCCGCCACACCTTGAGCGCATGTATAATCGCATACATCTCCTGCTCATGTGTGGGATATTTTTGTTGCACTGGCGTCAATTTCTTACTCTAATGGCTACTGGTCTACCTTCTTGACTCTAACACTGCCCCCACGACAATGCCACTAGCATCCGTCTCTAGGTCAAAAGGTTTATGTGTATCAACAATCTTGACTACTGGAGCTGTGGCAATAGCCTCCTCAAGTTGTCAAAACTATGCTGAGCCCTAGCATCCCAGCAAACAACACTGTTGTTATTCTGTAACTGATCTATTAAAGGAGCAGCTACTCTGGAATAATTTATAACACATCGTTGGTAGGACTTACAAAAGCCTAGGAAAGACCGTAACTGACGAATATCGGCCGGTCTTGGCCACTTCTTGACCACAACCACCTTGGCGGGGTCAACAGAAATATCCTCTGCCGTCACTATGCGATCCAAATACTCGACACAAGTCTTACACAACTCGGTCTTTTGAGCATTGGCATAGAAGACCGTTTCTTGAGCTTGCCAAATATGGTCTGGAGATGAAACTCATGCTCCACCACCGTCTTACTATAGACCAGTATGTC
Organism: Diphasiastrum complanatum; assembly: GCA_029204225.1. Classification (NCBI taxonomy): domain Eukaryota; kingdom Viridiplantae; phylum Streptophyta; class Lycopodiopsida; order Lycopodiales; family Lycopodiaceae; genus Diphasiastrum; species Diphasiastrum complanatum. The sequence continues at coordinate 318,550 of CM055100.1, forward strand.
GTCAATAAAATTGACAACAAACTTGCCCATATAGTGACGTAGGACATCGTTCATGAGCATCATGAACGTGGCGGGTGCATTGGTCAACCCAAACGACATAGCCAAGAACTCACAATGTCCGAAACATGTTCATAAGGCTGTCTTCTGTCTTTCTCACGAATCCGTATTGATGGTACCCACTTTTGAGATCTATCTTACTGAAAATGGTTGCTCCTTGCAATGCATCCAGTAGATCATCAATCTTGGGCATCAAATATCTGTGCTTTACAGTGATTTTTATCAATCCCCTGTAATCCACGCACATCCGGAAACTACCATCTTTTTTCTTAACCAACAAAATGGGAGAGCCGAAAGGTGAATAACTAGGACGGACGTACCCCAACCTGAGGTATTCCTCCAACATCTTTCGTCCTTCCTCCTCTTTCAGGCTCATCCTATAAGCAAGCTTGCCTCTGGAACAAGCTCAAATACGATGCTCCTGTTCACAGGTGACGTCAGCGGGCTCCTGCACTTCCTCATGCTACAGCTCTCATTACATCCTTCTACAGCGCCAGTACAGACCTGGCATCTTGACATGGACACATTTGACTACCATGCACAGAGATTATCATTTATGTAGTTATCTTAACTTGTACTAGATGTTTCCTTTTTTTCTTTATTACAGTTTTTGGAGGCGTTTACACGCTCCACGGTTACCACATACTTGACATGTATTTCCTTAGTCTTATATGCCTTTTGGCATGGAAACTTCTTCCACGTTTTGACTAGGCGACAACCCCACTGGCATGCTATCAATCAGCAAATGTTTAAACTCAGCTCAGATGGATTGTTCCAATAGACTTGCTCGATCACCTTTGAGCTACTGAGCTAAAGCATAATTTATAGAAGAAATTAAATAAGATGAAGTTGCTTCTGAATTATTAACTTGTGGGTTTATTGGTAAACTACAAAAACTGGAATCAACATTCACATTTACCAAATAACACAAGCACACATACTGCAAGTCCTTCTTTATTTGCATACAAGTAATAAGAGGGCCCTGTACAGATGGCCTCTCCCCCTGCAGGACATGAGACAAACCCTCATGCTTGAAAACATACTCATGCGACATGCTGCAAATCAGAAGAGACCGAACAAGAGGAGTCATGCATCTGAACCAATCAGAGTACACTAAAAGGTATTGAAGTTGTATGGGATGATCGACTCGAAGGAGAAGGTGACACCGATGATAGCTGGAGCCAGATTGTCGAAGCAGGACTGCCCAAGTACAGATGAGTACTATATCAAAATCTGATTGGTAGTCTAATGTACCTTACAATTTGTACAAGGCTCGATCTAGCATTCTCTGTCTATTTGTCTATTCACTCAGTCAATTCTCCTTCAATCCTGGCATGCAACATTGGCTGATGGCAAAACGAATACTGCAATATCTAAAAGGCACCCACAATTTGGGGTTGATCTACAAAAGAGAAGATGAATTTATCCTGCAACACTACAGTGATGCAAGCTGGGTTAGCTACAAGGATGACAACAAGTCCATAACAAGCGTGCTGAGCTGCGATCAGCTGGACTTGCAAAAAGTAGACACTCGTGCCACAGTCTTCATGCGAAGTTGAATATGTAGCAACTTCAAAGGTAGCGAATGAGGTGATATGTCTAAGGATGATGTTGGAAGGGATTGGCATACCACATTAGGACCCTTCCATCATGAAGATGGATTCTCAGAGTGCTATTCCGCACAGAATAGGCGCACACCGCACTTAAGCAGTACTTCCCCAACACCTTCTTGGTGCGGCTGTAAAGTATGACGTTTCTTGCCCGTTTCCTGAGGACAATCTTTGAACAGGTGCTTTGCCAAGGCAGAAAAAACACAGTCCTTTCTTGGCCTTTTCCTTTCGTTCCGCTGTGAGGGGAGATTTACTGTAGGTGCGTTTTGGCAAAGAAAGTGCTGGCTTGCATTTTAGAGCCTACTGCGTCTGGATAGGCTGTCCCTACGAAGAATTACTGTGGCCCTGCTGGCCACCCTTCCACGACCCCTTCTTCTGGTGCGTGAAAGGCACTCCAGAATCAGGCTTGCTTTTGACATTGCCTTTGTAGTTGAGAGCTGTAGCAATTGATTGTTCCAAGGTCTTACAGTGTGCATTCAGCACATGTGGCCTCAATTCTTCACAAAGACCAAACACAAACTTGTGTACCACAAGCCACTTTGCAATTTCTTTTGGAATCTTGATATGTACTTCCCTATACCTATCAACATATTCCTGCACATTGGAGAGTTTCTTACGACGCAAAAACCATGCATTTGTCGCACGTACATGCTCATGTGGAGGAATGAACTGAGCCCTTAAGGCCCGCTTGAACTCAACCCAGGTGATTGGGCACTGATTTGACTTAAGCAATTTCCGCCACCACTTGTTAGCAAAATCATTAAAATGGTAAGCCACTTTTCGAATTCTCCAACCTTCATCGGATCAGTGACTCGTTGGACCCAACTGGTCCCTTGGTGTCCATCCGGGTTATTGGCCTTGGCCCATACCATGGCCCTCGGCCTCTAGTAACCGGTCATGCTGGGACTGTGCTAGAACACGACTGACGTCTAACAACGAGTATGCACTGGAATGTAAATAACCGTCGTGCCATTGACAATGACCGCCTGTGGTTATATGGGCTAAGGCCGAGGTGGGCAGTTGTTCCATCATGGCAAGCTATATGGAAGTATTTAGGAGACAACAACAACTAAAGAGGCAACCATGTCACCTACATCTTGTAGGACATGTTGGTTTTAGAGAGTACCACTCCATGATAGATTACATTTTAATTCCAAGTGCAACTATCAAGGAGGTGAGACATAGGAGAGAGAAAGAGTCTATTGTTGTTCTGTGGACTTTCAGAGTGTGTTTGATTTTGTAAGATATCATTTATTTATCTAGAGGCTCAAAGATCCTCAGCTCCTTTCAGAGACAGTTTTGGTGGTGATGCCACTTTGAGTGAGTTTTTGGTCGCTTTAGACTTAGAGTTGGTACTTCTTATCTCTAGTACTATTGAAGTTAAGCAAGGCTGTCCACTCACTTATTCTATTTTTCTATTATATTGATAAATTGGAGACGATTGTCCGAAAGTTAGGAGGCTAGGCTTGTTGGCTGGGTGGGATTCTAATCTCCACTTTGCTATATGTTTATGATGTGGTCCTTATCTCCCCCACAAGCGATGGGCTACAACAACACATTAATGCCTTACATGCCTTTGAGAGAGTCGGGGGTTTGGATGTCAACATAGAAATCCAAGTGATGTCTTTCAACACATTAGAATCCTACATGCATTGACACCTTCACTCTTGATGGACAGCCTTCGGAGATAGTCTCTTCATATACACATGTCCCTAGTTCAGTATGAGATAGGCAACTGCTAGTCATCTTACGAAGGGACACTCATCTTCACTCAGCTTGGAGAGGTCATGCTTTAGGAAAGCGCTACATACAGTACCCAGTGCCACATCCATCACCCTTTCTCATAGACCTTTTGAGTTCTTTTTTTTCATGCGACATATTGTATAGGCTTAAACATAGTTGCAGCAAAATGCGTTTCGCGAACCACATTTATGAAGTCGAAACGTTTTAATTTTTTTTTCTTTTTTGGAAAAATAGCTTATGGCTGAAATGTTTTAGGGCAATGGTCAAACCAGCGTTTTCCTCCCAGAAGTGTAGTAGATAGGGCACAAACAGATCTTATTTTCAGTAGCTATTTGGTTGTTATTTGCTCTGGTTCTCAGTAATTGTTAATGCTACAGTTTGGGCTATCAACTCTATGATCATTTTGCAATCATTTCACTGGAGATGTGAGTGCAATGTGCATACAGTTGGGGGCATAAATATTGGGCCCTTATCGGCGTGCATTTGGACCCCCATTTTTATCTACGGAGGGGTGTGGGGGGGCAGCGCCCCCCCTGCTATTTTCGCTGGGGGGTCCAGGGTGGGCCGGCAGGGGGATCAGGGGTCAGCGCCCCCCGAAGCAAAAGGTGAGGTACAATTGCTCTACAGTTTTCTGTCTCTGTCCCACTGGAACCATCTGTGATCGTAACGAATAGGCTAGAGGTTAGTTTTGAATTCTTATCCTTGACAGAACCCAACATGGATCAATGCACCTAAACTTGACCGAATTGTATCAGAAATGCTCGGCCAATCATAAAAATAATGGCCTTAATTAGAGCTTTCATCAGAGGCAGAGGCCCAAAAGCTACACGCTTTTTTTTGAGCACACCATTCCATCACTTATCACATACTTACTACTAGGAGCACCACATCATGACATTCTGACATAGTTCGGTAGCGTATGGAACATCACTCTTTACATATTTAAAAAAGAACGGAAATTTATTAGAGATCTTTTGGTCCTTTTTTCAAACTATTTTTGAAATCCCAAAAGGGGCAGGCAAGGAGTTGCTTGGTGCATGATCTGGATCCTAATATGCTTGCAGCTGCATGGTGGATTATGCTGAAATCTTGCATTGGGGGCATGGCTTCTCCCACATATCTTCTTCAAGAAAAATATCTGCCTGAAAAGTCTTAAAAATCCACACACGCTTAGGGTTTGCGTTGTTGATCCAGGCTGGTTCTGATTTTTCCACGCTGTATGAGCTTTGTCTGAACTGCTGTGTGAGTTGTCCAAAGAAACCCTAACAAACATCTACCTAAAGTGGGTTAGAGAAGCCTAAAAGATGTTAAGTTTCTATATATTCCGTATATATGAAATGATATGTTTCATAACTTTTGGTAAAGAACATGCTTCTATGTAAGTGTTGCAACATCTGCTTGAAACATTATAATTTCTAGAAATTCTAATATGCTGATTCCTGGTAAGATTGTCACGCAAATATTATGTCAACACATGTTTCCCTATTATGGAAACTCATTTCCCAAAAGAAAACTTGTTTCCAACTCACAAAAGTGCTCCATGATGCCTGTGTTTTGGGAAACGACATTGAGGGGGAGGAAACTTCATTTTCAAAACGTGTTCAGCACATTTCCCATGTGTGCTTCCAAGATAGAAAAACAAGTATCCCAGTCCAAAAACATGTGGAATTGTGTTTCCCAAATGGTTGTTTTATGCGAAAATGCACTATGTTTGCTTTTCACAAACAGAATAGTTTGAATGAAGCTACGCACTACTGGTATATCAACTTGAGGTAAATATCGGATGTATTACATTGATGAGTCATGTGTTGATTGTTTTGTGATGTTATTGCTTGTTTTACTGACATGGGTGTGAGTCTTCTGACTTTTTATTTTGATTTGTTCACTGTACTAGTGAGTTGAGCACTTAATATCTTGTAAGAGAGGCAAAAATGTGACAGTTGCTAAAACTTTTGATAAAAGTCCCTTGTATGCTTGCTTCAGTGGAGTCGCAGCGCACCTATTATTGAATTCTTGCTGGAGAGTATAGTTGTTCTATCAACATGGAGGATGCAAGATATGGAGACCTCCATTGCTACAGACTTAAGAGTCAATTATCATAACATGCACAAGGTAAGCTCTGCATATAGGTAATCTCATGCCAAATATTGCTGCACATTGATGTTGAGAGTAAAATAGTCCTGTTATAGCTGCTGTCATGAGCTTGTCTATTTCTGGCCTAGTTGATTCTACAAAACTACCCTCACCTGCAGGTAGCACAGGAGCCTCTATTGGAAACGTGGCATGCGAGTTGTACAATCTCAAAAAACTACAATTCGGATATTACATTTGCAGCTAGACCTTTCACTAAGATTGAGGTTTCCTCGTCAGGTGCATTAAATATCAACATAACTGAGTCAATGGCACAGGCAAGTTACATCCTTGTGAAGCATGAAATGGTACAGCAAAATACTTCAATAGTTTCAGTGCCATTTTCCGAATAGGTGTATTCGTAGTGAACTTGATTAGGTTTTCTACTTGAATGTAGCTTTTGATTCTTTGTGTTGTTAGTTTTTTAGCAGTGGGTTTCCTAGTTTTTAGCACATAGTCAAATCTTCAACTTTTGCAACAGGCAATTTTTCAGACAGTGGAGATGATTGAAGACTCTCGGACTGTTGATGATGCTGATGAGAAAGGTGCAAATGTGGAGGTTGAAAGTGGTTCATCTTTGAAAAAGACAGCGACTTTAAGATATGCTTCTTACTGGTTTCAAAATGACACGGGTGTAGCTGTGACATACTGGCTTGTAAGAGCTCATAAAGAGAATGGGCAGTGTCTCAACTTCACAGATAGAAGGCATGATAGTAGCAGCAGTCAAATTCCTAATGTTATTGAGCCAGGATGTTCTGTTAGATTATATATAGAGGAAACTTCAGAGCCTTTGTCTCATCCTACACGATCTTGTTGGCAAACTGCTGAAGCCAACGAGCAACATGCATTTGGGCCAATCTTACACAGACAGATTTGTTTTCAACTGGAAGGTGCCTCTAGACCATCTCCACCCATGTCAATTGATCTAGTTGGTTGCAGATCATTTGAAGTTGTCTTTTCCAACTCTATAGGTTCTTCAGAGCATGATGTGCGGATAAAGAACGTTCCAGACCCAATTCAGGAAATTTTAGATGAAGATGAGACTGAAAGTCTACAGAAGGCCAATCTTTTCTCCACATATGCTGTGCTTGAAGTCACAGTACAAGGTTATAGCAAACTAATCAGGTTGCACTCAAAGGTTTCCTTGCTGAATGCGACTTCTAAACCCTTGGAAGTTAGATTTGACATCCCACTTGGGGTTTCCCCCAAGGTAACACCCAATAAACAATGTATTTGAGGCTCTTTGTTTTCTTATGTCTTCAGATTGTGTGATTATCCTTGTTGATACAATTTTTTGTTTGTTGTTATGTCTCAGGTCCTTGATCTGGTCATGCCTGGTCAGGCTACCTTTCTTCCTGTTCATCTGGCAGAAACAGGTAAAATGCGATGGCGTCCATATGGAAGTAGTCATCTCTGGAGTGAAGCACAATCCCTTTCAAATATGATGTTCTCTTCAAGTCATTATCGGTCTGTTGTCTGTTACCCTGTCCATCCCGGCAGCAAAGGTCCATTTAGATGCTGTTTGAGTGTCTGTCAATCCCATATCTCTCTGACTGAGGCTAATATGCCTGGTAATCTAATCTCTGCAAAGAATGGCATATTGGAGAAAAGAAAAGGACATAATGGAAAGTCCAAAGCTGAAAGTTTCCAAGTACCTTATATTTTTGAATCATCTGGTGAATCTAAGGAACAGTCAGAGGGCTGTGAAATGTGCAATCTTACTCTTGTTGCACCACTAGTGATAAAAAATTGTCTGACTTGTTTGTTGGAAATCTCAGTCGAAAGTGGAGCTGGCATTAATGTCAATTTATCAGTTCCAAAGGCAAGCATCTTCACATGTATAAGATATTTTCTATTAGATAATTGCGTATTGCTAGCAACATCATAGACAATTCTTCAAGGTGGACCGTAATCCTATGTGCTTGAGTTTAGGGTTTGCATAAGCACTTGGTTGCAGAAAGATTCAGTCTTTTTTAATGACTCAGATGTGGGTGATCACCTTTGTAAATCACTTTTAAGAAACATTTTGTTGCAGGAAGATTCCGTCTTCGTTTATGACGTAGATGTGGGGCATGACCTTTCTATCAAAATTTCGGCTTTGGGATACCTGCCTAGTTCAATGAAGTTTGGGCGTTCAACATTTCTGGCAGATGAAGCTCAAAAGAACAGTCATCATGAGACTACTTTCATTGTGATGGAATCGATGGTTTTACAATCTAAAGATGTCTCAGGTGAGGTCAAAGCTATAAACCCTTCACTTATGATAGTGATTTCTTTTCAAAAAAAGAAATACCAATGCAGGTATTATCAATTGCAGGGCCACCTTTGCATGTGCGTTTGGAAAAGATGGTGGATATTATGAGTGGAGCAAGGAAACTCCGCATCTCTGTACCTTATTGGCTTTACAATTGTACCCATTTAGACATGATGGTTATGGATGGTGATGTGGATGTGCCATTGGGGAAGGAAATATTACTCTCTGGAACTTCAATTAATAATTCACATGGTAATGAATCAAATGCAGTCTATGGAAAACATCCTTTTACTGAGCTTGTTGGCCTTCAAAGTATTCTGCAACTACACAATCAAAGCCCACAACCAAATGTCAACTATGACAGAAAACCTACACCAGATAGTTCTAGGCATGAAGATAGATCTGCAAGAGAGGAAGAGGTGGTGCCACATATGTATTCTCCTGCAAAAGGTTCAGATATAAGTGAGCACAGGCTTAGAGCAAGGTTAGTGCTACCAGGTCATGTCAGTCCTGCCTTCAAGGAGTCAAAAGACGCTATCTGGTCACGCCCATTTTCACTGGGTTCTCCTGTTGGGGCAGCTACAGTCATAATCCCAAATTCCTCCAGTGGAGGAGCCTGTGTGATGTCTGTTAGCGCTACTCCAATTTTGGAAGCATACACTGGAAAAACTAAAGTAGTGACACTTCAGCCAAGGTAAATGTCAACTTCCAGCTTGGCAATCGCATTTATTTCTCATTGACTTGCTAAATAGGGTTTTCTCTCGAGTTTGTGAAGTTCGTTAAGTGAATATTGCAAAATATCATGAAGCAAGATTCAGCTTGATTATGTATGGCATTGACAGGTATGTATTGGCAAATGCTTGCAAAAAAGATCTTTACTTCAAGCAGCAGGGAGCCGATGGATTTCATCTTTTGGTTATTAATAGTTATTCTCACCTTCATATGGATGACGTTAGCAGGTATATCTCTAGTATCTTTTTCCTGCCAAGATTACTTTATTTGAAATATGAGAGAATAATGATAGAGTGCTAAATCTTTTCAATGAAGCGTACTGGCTAACTCATAGTAAAAGTTAGTGGCAGGGACAAGTTGCGTACGATGTTAATGTGTCAAATTAGGTTGTTCGAAAGACAATCCTTATGTTTAGCCAACCAACTCTTGTGAGCTGCAACTGTACTAGAAGCCTACAAGCTGCTGTTTTTGTAGGCTACCTTTCTTCTACTTTAAAGCCTTCCTAGCACATCAATGCTCTTAAGCCACATCAGGTGTTCATATGGACCCAACCTAGAAGGCCTCAGGATGAGGTTAGTTTCATTTAATGAACATTCCTATAGTGCACTGTGATGGACGCATAGTCCATACTTCTTGGAGTACAGTTCTATGAGTATTCTTTGAGTACCTGCTTACTTTTGAGACCTTAATATTGTTCTATCGATTTAGTCCCATTTTAAGACTAATTCAAGTGGATAAGACTATTTTTCCCTAGATTGGGATCCTTACAGAGGTCATAGTTGCCTTTTGGCATGAAAAAGACGTTAATAAACCATCATGATTGGGCATGTCCTGGTGAAACTATATGGTACTATTCTTCAATATGTTGTGAGCTTAGAGCCAGGGCCTAGGTGACTACATGCTATGGGTCAGGCAGGTTTTCGAGCCCATTCTTCTACCACGGATCACATCTAGGGCTACAGATTATCATGGTTCTCTCAGGCATCCCACCTCCTACTTGAGTCATTTGGTATCTCCATCACAGAGCTTCTCTCAGGCACCCATCAGTATATCAGACGGTTCCTCTATCGCGCATATCTAGAGTGGACTTGGCGTAACCAGTTAGGGGTTAAGCCAGCTTTTTACAGGACCCACTTCTGGGAGCTGGATGCATCAGGGACCCCGGTCATGCCACGTTACTTGGAGTCGCGGGACTATCACAATGCCTCAGATTACACTGGGATAGCTCAGGGTGTCTTCTCATCAGCTAGCTATTGAGACGGGGGGGTTCCATGGTATTCCTAGAAAGGAGCGGATTTGCCAGTTATGCTCTCTAGGTAAGGTGGAGTCTGAGGAGCACTTTATCTTTAGATGCCCGGTATACTATGAGATCAGGGGGCGATATCATTGCCTGTTTCGAGACATGCCTACCACTCTACGCTCTCTCATGGCCTATGAGGACCCACGATGTGTCGCTCTGTTGGTACGCGAGATGTCACCCTAGCGTTTTACCGCAGAACCACTGATTACTTCATTCTTCACTAGGCGGAGGCCGCGTGATTTAGTACTTGAGGATGAGGATTGTGAAGACGACGAGGATGATAGCTGCTCATATGCTCATAGAGATCATAGATAGTGTAGCTCCCACCATCACGTTACTACCAGGATCACCAGACATCTTACGCAGAGACGTACTACTACACATGCTCATGCTCATGCTCACAGACGACGGCTCCAGTGCCTTCTCATAAGGTGACTCGCATTACATCTTTTTACAGCATCAGCACAGCAGCAGCAGTAGCCGCATCATAGCCTCGACATCTTGACATAGATATAGATGATTTTTTATGCGTTACCGCATACTTGACATGTACTTCATTAGTCTTATATGCCTTTTGGCATGGAAAAGACATTAATAAAGCTTTCTTTCTTTCTTTCTTTCTCTCTTTCTCTCTCTCTCTCTCTCTCTCTCTCTCTCTAGCAATGGTGGCGCTCCTTCGCGCGATGGTAGCGCCCTCCTAGCGCTCCTGGCCACCTGCCCAGCGAGCCACCTGTGCCACCCAGGGCGCCACCTGTCTACCTGTACACCTACACCTGTCCACTACCTGTACACCTACGCCTGTCCACTACCTGTACACCTGTCCGCCAACCTGCAACCTGTCCGCCAATCTGCAACCTGTCCGCTAGCTGTCCACCTGTCCGTTACCTGACTGCCACCTTTGCGCCACCTTAGCTCGCCACCTGTCCAGCTGTCCGCTACCTGACTGCCACCTGTGTGCCACCTGCCGCCATGCCTTCCAAGAAAATCCGGTCCCCTCTTGCCACCCAGGCAGCTGCCTGCGTGGCAGACCAGCCCTCTTCAAAGTAGCTTTTCAGGTATATCTCCATGCTGAATTCTCCTTGGTCTCAATGAGCTTCCTGGATCTTGCATGTCATTATGCAAAACTGCATTTGGTTCTGCACTTGGCTCAGGCACTTCAGAAACAAATGGATCATAAAAATCGAATCCCGTTTGTCTTCTTCAAAAACAACTTCTCTACATTCCAAAGTAGTATTTTCTGAAGGGAAATAGACTCGGTAGTAAGAAGTGCTATTTACATACCCAATGATTATACCTACTTTGGAATGTTGATCCAACTTTGTTCTTTTGTCCTTTGGCACAAACACATGCGCTAAGCATCCAAAAACTTTTGCATGAGCAATACTTGGCTTCCTCCCCCCCACCATAGTTCATATGAAGATTTTGGATATGAAGAAGTTTTCAATATTCGATTGAAGAGGTAATTGGCTGCTCTAATTGCATCGGCCCAATATCTTTTGGGAAGATGTGCATGTGCAAGCATGCACTTGGCTGCCTCCAGCAAGGTCCGATTTCTTCTTTTGGCAACTCCGTTGTGTTGGGGAGTACAAGCTATAGTAACTTGATGTGTAATGCCCTTCTGTCTGCAATAGTCTAGAAACTCATTAGGAATGTAATCTCCTGCTTCATCACAACTTAAAAGGATGAGTTTGTGTTTTGTTTTCCTTTCTGCAAAAGCTTGAAATTCCTTGAACATTTCAAATGCCTTGGATCTTTGCTTTATGAAATACACAATACACATCCTTGTATAATCATCTATGAATGTAATGAAGTATTGATTATCATCTAATGAAGGAACATTCACAGGACCACAGATGTCAGTATGAACCATTTCCAAAGGCTTCTTAGCTCGGAAAGCTTCTTTATTAAAGGGAGATCTATGCATCTACCCTTTGTAACAAGCATCACATTGGAGATTAGAAATACCTTACTTGGATCTTACATCCAACAAATTGTCCTGCTGAGCTTCTTTCATGAAGAGATTTTAAAGACATGACATAATCTTCTATGCCATAAAACATCTAAGTCTGAAACCGTTTTATGTCTAACACTCGACATTAACACTCAACATACATCCACATCTAAAGATACTTTTAATGTTGCATCAATTACGTTTGCTACATAGATAAGGTCTTTCTTCAAAAAAGGAACATAGAGGGTTTCAATAAGAGCTATTGTTCCCTTGAAGGTTCTTAGTCTTAGATCTCCTATTCCTTCAACTCTATGCATGCTACCATCTCCTAGTATAACTTGCTTTTCATAAGAGATAGGAGAAAGATTCGAAGCAATGTTCTTGCTAGAAACAATATGTGAAGTAGCACCCGAATCAAGTACCATGTCAACATTTGAAGAGACCATATTGCATTCTTCATGCTCCTTGGTCATGTAGGTGCATGAATGTTCTTCGGCTGATTTGGATGCCTCTCCAACTTCATAGGTAGTGTTGTCTTCGACAAGGTGTGCTTTCGACTTTCCTTTCTTCTTCCTTGGATTTTGCTCGCAATAGATAGCTGCATGACCGGTGATCTTGCAATGGATGCATGGTTTGCACCAACACTTGGTGGGTATATGGCCATCTGTCACATGTGGGTTTTGGCCTTCTCTTTGCTCTCCTTGGACTTCTGCTTCTTCTTCTTCTTGTCTCCTGGATTCTTCTTGATGAAGTAAGCTTCTTGTAGCTTACTTTCATACTGATGCCGGGCTGCTCTTTCTCTTCTGAGGTGATCTTCTTCTATCACTGCATTACTGGCTTCTTCAAAACTCATGTTAGGTGTTCTTGCAAGAATTGTTCTAAGTGAGTCAAAAGAAGTAGGAAGAGCACCAAGAAAAATAGATAACTTTTGGCCATTGTTAATGGCATATTCTTGTCCTGCAAGAGCTAGAGGAGTAAAGAAACTTTTCATTTATGATATAAATTTCTTTATGTCACTTTTACCACTCCGTGTCATAGTATACAATCTATTTGACATGTGAACAAATCCAGAAGTGGATTTAGTTTTAAATTTTTTTTTTAGATAGTTCCAAATATCTCTGGCACTATTCATTTTAGATATTTCAAGTAGGATGTCTTCTGAAGTGGAAAGACTGATCCAAGCACATGCTTGATCATTCTTTTCATTCCACCTATCTCGATCTCTTTGTGTAGCTCCATCTGCTGGTGGGGGGTCCATTAACAATCTCCCATACTGCATTCCTCTTGAGAACCAGCATAACCTTTGTCTTCCAAATGGAATACTGTCTTCCATTCTCCAATATAAGGCCAACTGGATTTAAGGTGAGTAGACTTGTGTTTGCCATCTCTGATTGCATGTTTCTTGTAGACAAGGCTCTGATACCACTGATGTAAAATGATGATGCTAGAATAGCTTGAAGTTATGAACTCAGGACCCTAGTGATGTTATTTTCAAGGTCTACTAACATAACTAGGAAAGGAACATGCAATGTAAATGGTGTGAATAGTAGCGCCCTCCTCCTACAATCAGTTTGCAATTGTTCTCATCAAATTTGTATGAGTGATGAGGGAGAAACATCTGAAAAACCAAATCAGATCCAGCAGCGAGTACCTACATCAAAAATAGATCAAGAAGACACATAAATGATGAAGATGGAAGATGATTCCAAAATCTCACACCCTCCAACTTGTGGAGCCTCTATTAATTAGAATTTGAGTATGTACAATAGTTGGCATGTATTTGCCAAGAGTTCAAATTTTCATGCATGCATTTTGCATGTTGCATGCATGTCATGATACGTGGCAAACTAGCTTATTCTCCCCCATGCACATGTGCATGGGGGTCTACCAAACTCAAATGGGTATGTGGCATCATCATGCAAGAAGGAGTTATGATCAAAATCTCAGGTGCTGAATCAATGAAGCATAAAAGACAACAATAGACTAAAGCCCTACAAGCAATAGACAAGACAATAGGTTCTCCCACGAAGAGCCCAAGCAATACCAATCAATAATCTGAAAAATGAGTGTACAAATGCCCCTATAAATACCCTACCAATGAACCCTAAAATAGGAATTTAAAAGTAAAGGGAGGCAAAATGTGGAGGGAAAATAGTGCGCCCTCCTACAGGCCCCCACTCCACATATAACCATATAATAAGGGCCCAAGGCCAGTCAATGTCATAAAAAAGGACCCAGTGCGGGTCATAAGCATATATAAAGGCTCTGGGGCCTGTACATGACTAATATAAAATGTGTAACCAGAAACATACATAACCAACAGTAAATGTAAAGAGGCCTGCGGAATATATGCAGAGTAGCCCAGTAGGCCTCTATCTTGCAGTCCGTAACTCTCCCTGGCTATAAATAACATTGCCCCCAATGTAGGCAAAATAAGATAAGAACCAGTGCCAGAGAAAACTACAGCATCAAGATATCCCATTTGAGAAAGGAACATCAAGAGAAGCCGGAGCATCCCGAGAAGCAATGGTAGCTGCAAGTGATCAAGCCTGATCAGCCAGGATAGGGGTATGATAAAAAACATCAATGGGCTCCCAAGTAGCCTCCTCAATAGGACGACCATCCCATTGGACCAAAAACTGAACCTGTCGATGGCGACGACTATGCAATAAGCGCACTTGTAAATTAGCAGCTGGCATGAATGGAAAAAGATCTGGATCTGTAGGAAATGAGGAATCTCGAGGAGCATCATCCTCAATAGCAGCACGTAATAAACTGACATGAAAGATATCACAAGCCCGAGTAGCAGCAGGTAACTCGAGACGATATGTAACTGGACTGAGGCGCTCAAGAATCTAAAAAGGCCCATAATAGTGCGACGCAAGCTTCTCAGTAGAAGCAAGACCCTGTACAAAACGATGTCGAGCAAAGCGTAACCGGAGAAAAACAGTATCTCCCTCTGCAAACTCAACATGGTGCCGATGACGATCAACAATGGTCCTGTACCGCTGCTAAATATGCTGTAAATGAGTAGCAGCTCTAGTAATAATCTCCCGAGCACTCGAAAGATAAGATGAAATAGTAACAGGTGCATCATCTGGAGGAGCAGGTATACCGGGTAGAACTGGTGAGTATCCATGAGCAAGCAAGAAAGGAGAAACACCTGTGCTGGAACTAACAGAACTGTTATAACTATACTCAGCCAAACATAAATGCTGATCCCAATCAAGACCAGAAGGAGAAACATAATGTCGTAAATAATCCTCCAATACCTGGTTAATAACCTCAGACTGACCATCCGCAGAAGAATGATAAGCAGTGCATATAAGTATCCTAACATCCAAGATACGCATAAGCTCTGTCCAAAAACCTGATGTAAACTTGGTATCCCGATCAGTAAGTATAGATCGTGGGAGACCATGTAAGCGGAAAATCTCAGAAATAAATATACGACCACACTGCTCTGCTGTAATAGTCCGTCTGACTGGTATGAAATGAGCTTGTTTAGAAAACCTATCAACTACCACCAAACAAGAGTCATGACCATGCTGAGTACGGGGAAGACCTAAAATGAAGTCCATAGATATATCGGTCCACTGGCGGGAAGGAATAGGCCAACTTTGAAGGAGACCGCCAGGTTTTTCACAGGAATACTTGTTACGAAGGCAAAAATCACAAGTATGAATAAGGTGGGAAAGCTCACGCTTCATGGAAGGCCAATAATAATGTTCTTTCAAACGGAACAAGGACTTCTGAAAACCAAAATGGCCACCAACAGGAGAGGAATGGGAATCAAGAAGGAGCTGTGGACGTATGTCGACAGTGCTGGGAATACATAACGAACCATAGTGAAACAAACGATGATTAACAATGGAATAAACCTGGTGAGGGTGAGAGGAAGGACGAGGCAGACGACATAACATCACGAAAGTCTGGACATGTGGCATAAGCCTGAGGAAGATCATCATACCAAGAGTAAGGAGACGTAACAAGACTGTAAGTAAGAGCAGGTAAACGAGACAAAGCAGCGTTACTTTTACCAGGCTTATAATGAATATCAAAATGAAAGGACTGTAAAAACTGAAGCCAACGGTACTGAC
Organism: Diphasiastrum complanatum; assembly: GCA_029204225.1. Taxonomy (NCBI): domain Eukaryota; kingdom Viridiplantae; phylum Streptophyta; class Lycopodiopsida; order Lycopodiales; family Lycopodiaceae; genus Diphasiastrum; species Diphasiastrum complanatum. Next base: position 334,427 of record CM055100.1, read on the forward strand.
GATCACTAAGATCCTTTTGTGTATACAAATAACGAAGTGACTGGTGATCAATAAAAACATCAAACGGAACATGATACAGATAATGACGCCACTTCTTTAAAGTAAAAATGATAGCAAGCAAGGGAAAGGAAAGATGACTTAGCTGTTTCTGAGGACTGTACTTCCAAAGAAAGAATGAAGAGGAACCCTTTCAGCTCTTTTCCCCAAAATTTCAGACCTGCTGTTCCGAAAAATGCCAGTTTGAAGCTTCAAAACGGTGCTAAATTTCCTGGTTTTTTTGATGATAGTAGCTGGCTGGTCTGATAGGAATCCTCTTGCTCCAAATCTCTGACGTTGGGGCCCAAAAACTTGTTGAAAAACCAGATTTTCAGAAGTACTGGCAGCGCTGGCCCTGCTCCTCCTTTTTGGCTTCAAACTCGCTGAGAACCAGTAACTTTTTCCCTGGAAATCGGATGTAGGTCTCTGACTGTACAGCGATGGAGGTGCTGGCTTCTTCCTACTCTAATTTCGCTGGGAAAACTATAGAGAATCCTCTCAACTCAGTGGGAAACAGCTGTTTTTTCAGCGAGTTACCTACACTTGGAATCTGACTCCTTGCTACTGTGATTTCTCAGTGGAAATCAGAAGTTTGAAGGCTGCTCCTACAGCGATCCTCCTCCTCTATTCCTCTCTGAGAATCTGAGAAACACTTCCTATCTTCTGATAGCTTTCTCTACTACTGTCCTGAACTCCCTAGGATGGAGATGGCTCTGATACCAGTGTAATAGATCCTAACACCACAGTAGGGCAAACACTAACTGATCCACCCAACCTTGCCTACTCCCTGATATAGAGTAAGCCCCTCCTAGCCCAGTGTGAGGACTGGTAGCATGCTACTGCCAAGTGTCGGCCACGTGGCACTGACGTGGCCGACTGCACGTCGGGACCCAACTGGGGGCCTTATCCTGCTGACAGGGTCCCTAGGCTGTGTTAGGCCCGCCATGGCTATGGACCGTGCTGGGGCACACTACTCACACTGTCTTGCCCTGTTGGTCATGTACACTGGACACGACCCTGACTGTGGTATCTGACCTATCTGTGTTCCCTAGGGTTCGGCACTGGTTACGAGCTCGTAACACAATGCGAGTCCATATATAGCAGGCATGCTTGTCATGTTTGATGAAGTCCATACTCGAGTGGAGAGACTCTTTGTACAAGCATGCGACCCCACCTAAACCTGGATTATTGGTGGATCTAGTCTATCGTCGGAATACTGAGACCCATCTGTATCTATGAAAAGAAGGAAGTCCTCGCTCCGGGCTCTCCTGTGTCTCCATGAAGAATAATATATCTCTGCCTGTAATAAAATCAACAAGGTCCCTTGCAGTAGAAGATGAATGTATGCCAGCACAATTCCACACTCCAATCCAAAGGTGGTGTGGATGGGGCCCGGGGCAACCCAAATCCCTAATGAGAAGGTCCTGTGGGAGTGCTATCAAAAAGACACACTCATCCATCTCTATATATAACTCTCCTGCCTAACTCTCTGGCTTCCTGAAAGGCCTTACGTCTCTCCTCCACTTGGATATATGTAAGATCATCGTCCATAAAAATAATGGTGCTGCAAAGCTTAGTTGTGCATCGTAGAGCATCCCGCCTAGTAGCCAATGAGGTGAAACAGATAATCAAAGTGGCCGTGTCTCTGGTGGTCTTCACCAAACCTTTGGATAAGAGCTTACTTGAGGCATTGGGAGCAATTTATTTAAACATGTTTAAGGGGGAGTTGTTGAAGTTATAAACCTAGTTAAATAATAGGCACATGGTCATACTTAGGTCCAAATTTTAGGGCCCAAAAGAACTTGGTCAAATTTTTTTGTTACAAACTCGTGGAACTGTATTATGATGCCACATACCCATTTGAGTTTGGTAGACCCCCATGCACATGTGCATGGGGGAGAATAAGTTAGTTTGCCACCTATCATGACATGCATGCAACATGCAAAATGCATGCATGAGAATTTGAACACTTGGCAAATGCATGCCAACTATCGTACATACTCAAATTCTAATTAATAGAGGCTCCACGAGTTGGAGGGTTTGAGATTTTGGATTCATCTTCAATCTTCATCATTTATGTGTCTTCTTCCATCTCCATCTTGATCTATTTTTGATGTAGGTACTTGCTGCTGGGGTGGATCTGATTTGGTTTTTCAGATGTTTCTCCCTCATCACTGATCCAAATTTGATGAGAACAATTGCAAACTGATTGTAGGAGGAGGGCGCTACTATTCACACCATTTCTACTTCCAATTAGTGCATTTCTGAAACCAGAACAACCATCAAACATTTGTGGGAGGGCGCTGGCTCAGTATGTTCAATCTTTCATTTCTCTTTGAAGAATTGTCAGAATTTGATGAAATCAATGGCATATGTTTTCTATTGCATAGGCAATATCATTTTCTGTGATTAGAAGTCAATTAGAGGTCAATTAGAATCTGTTTTTTCAGATCTGACACTACTAATTGAATTGGCCAGCAAGTAGAAATCATTCCATTTCTTGATTCATCTAATTGGCATAGAGTAGAGTTCATATAGAGTTGAACTAGGATCAATTTATGATCCACAGCTTGCTGGTTTTTCCATTTCAACTTGCATTTGCATGTCAAGGTTTTACATTGCATGTTCCTTTCCTAGTTATGTTAGGATCAAGTAGACCTTGAAAATAACATCACTAGGGTCCTGAGTTTATAACTTCAAGCTATTCTAGCATCATCATTTTACATCAACTCGCTCCCACCATAGCCACTCTTCTTAATTTTGCAGTTGTTTCCGGTTTCCCATCCAAGCCCATCACTCTACTACAGATCACATCTTCACATTACGGGCCGTGATTGAGGAGGCTAAGCATAGGAGAGAGAGGGTTTACTGCTGTTTTGTGGACTTCAGGCAAGCCTTTGATTCTGTTCCTCGTTCTTTGCCCATCCAAAGACGACCAGACCTCGCTTCATCATCGACATCATTCTTGTTGTGATGGCACTCTATGAGCGTGTCCTGGGATGTTTCCGGCATAGCAGTGGCATATCCGAGCACATTTGGAGCACTAATGGGCTGAAGCAGGGTTGCACCCTCTTAGCAGTCCTCTTTCGCTTGTATATTGATGAGTTGGAGAGAGTCATTACATAGTGTGGTGGTGCTGGTTGCAGGCTTGGGACATCTTGATTGCTATCCTCCTTTATGCCGATGATGTGGTATTGGTCTCACCGACCAAAGAGGGTCTACAACGACAGCTGAATTGCTTACAGGAGTTTTGCTCCAGATGGGGCCTAGGGGTGAACATTGGAAAGGCCAAGGTTATGGTCTTCAACACTTCTCGAGCATTTATGCAGTGACATGAGCTTACTCTTGATGGACAGGTTCTAGAGGTGGTTGCTTCCTATACATACCTGGGGATCCTTTTATCAGGTTCTACTTTTAGCATGAGACAGGCCGCTACCACTCGACTGGGGAAGGGACATGCCTCCCTTGTTCAGCTAGAGTGATTTTGTTTCCGGAACTCCATCTAGGATGCTCGCAGTAAGTGTCGCCTCTTTGATACCATTGTCACTCCTACGGCTCTATATGCGGCAGAGGCATGGTGTACAGGTCTCCCCTCTTCACACTGGGCCAGTCTTTCACGATTAGCCATCATGCTAGCTCGGTTGATTCGAGCGAAGCCTTCTGTTCCACATGAGATTCTCCTGGCCGAGTTTGCAGTTCCACCTATACAGATCAAGGCAGCTCTTCAGCTTCCTTGAAAGTACACTTGGACATCACAATAGAGATTTAGATTTAGCATGGAGAACAACCCGAGATAATGCTACCCTCATCATCCGTTTTACATCCTTGGAGAGCCGTTGCGATGCTTTGCGTTGTAGAGCCAAGCTACGTGGTTCTCAAATATATATGGATGATGATCGTACATACTTACAGGTTGAGGAAAGGCGTAAAGCCTTCCAAGAAGCAGAAAGCGACAGGTAGACGTGTTATCTACAGGGATGGTCGAATCCAATACATTGATAATGTGTCGAAGGATGCTGAGAAATAGGGACTTGGTGCGCCCGGTATTGGGAGCATACTGGGGCCCCATCCTTGCCGCTTGCAGATTGGGGTTTGGAATTGTAACAACATACATTCATCGTCCATTGCGGGTGATCTGCTTGTAAGAGAGATTTATTACTTTTCATGGAGACTCATGAGAGTCAAGAGAGAGGTTTACCGACGTTTCCAGGATACAGATGGGACTCGGTCTATCGACATGAGATGAGAATGAGATCACCATCAACCATCTCACTCATCCATGATTTTTGTATCTCTCCTACCACTCTTTCCGATCATTCCTTCCTTTCCTTTAGTCTTGATACTATTTCTTTGCCTCGACAGTTCTCACCTCCACCTTTATCTCATGCACCCAAATACATCTTTGACCATTCACTTGCACCTACCTATCAGCACTCGCTCTCCCCACTGCTCCACATTTTCCCAGATCATAGCCCGCTTGAAGAGCAAGCTTCCTTCCTTACCACAACACTCCATACGGCTGCCGCTGCTTCCTTCCCTTCTACCCTCTACTCCTGCAAGCTCCACCTCTTCTCCTACTACCACTACCCCCTCTACTCTTTCTTCCTCCTCTCCCTCTTTCACCCCTTCATCTTCATCCCCCCCTTTGTCTCCGTCTCTTTCTGCTGAATTTTTATCTAGTTTCCCCCGTATCATTGGTTCTCTTCATGAGGACAATGCATCCTTGCTTGGGATCATCAAGAAACAAGCATTCCAAATCTCCACTCTGGAGAACACGGTCTTGGCCCTAGAGGGCAAAGTTGGCATTCTTGAGGTTTCATGCTACTTATCTCAAGAATGAACTGGAATCAGATGAAGAGAAAGAAGAAGGAAGCGACAATGCAAATTCAGAAGACATGGCAAAGCAACTGCAAGAACGGGTTCACTCCTTGGAGCAGCAACTTCAGCAATCGAAGAGTTCTTGGGCCGAAGTGCTCAAGGGTTCTAAGCAGGTTATTTCTGAATCTATTCAAGAACACCAAAAATGAGAAGCCCTCAATGTCAGGGTTAGGGGAGCTTCTTTTGCGGGTAAGGACCTCATGGCTGAGGCAAATGCTTTTATTCATTCCACCTTTACTCTCAAAGAGGATGTTATATTTGTTGCTTGGGTGGGTTAGCTCCAACCCACCATAATGTTTGGGAATACTCTTTTCTGGTCCTACCTTTAGCATGCGACAGGCGGCCACCACCCAACTTGGGAAGGGGCACTCCTCTCTTGTTCAGCTTGAGTGGTTCTGCTTCAGGAAGCTCATCAGAGATGCTTGTAGTAAGTGTAGACTTTTTGATACTATTGTCACCCCCACTGCCATGTATGCACCAGAGACATGGTGTACTGGTCTCTCGTCATCACACTGGGCCAGCATTTCACGATTACAGACCACTATGTTAGCTCGTATGATTCGGGCGAAGCCCTCGGTTCCGCACGAGATCCTTCTTGCAGAGTTTGCCATTCCACCCATTCAGATAGATGCCACTTTACAGCTTATCGCATATATTTAGAGAGTCCAGGCTCTGCCCGATGCAGATATGAGATATACACAGACAGCACTTGTTTCCTCACACTCACTTCATGACCAGGGCTATCGACTGTCGTGGTTCTCCCAGGCATCCCACTTCCTCCTTGAGTCATTTGGTATCCACATTACAGAGCTCCCCTCAGGTACTCATCAGTATATCAGGCGTGTCTTATATCGGGCATATCTCGATCATACTTGTAGGCGTGGGGTTAAACCCGATTATTACTGGACTCACTTTATTGAGCTTGACATAGCAGGGTTCCTACTTTTGCCACACTATTACACTATTTGGGCTCAGGGTTATCACACTGCTTCAGATTTACATTGGGACAGCTTTGCGTATCATCACATCAGTTGGCTATTGAGACTGGGAGATTCCAGGGTATCCCGAGAGCGGAGCGGATTTGTCAGTTATGCTCCTTGGATGAGGTGGAGTCAGAGGAGCACTTTATCTTTAGGTGCCCGGTATATTATGAGATCAGAGGGAGATACCACTGTTTGTTCCGCGACACACCCATCACCCTACGATCCCTCCTAGCCTATGAGGACTTCAGATGCACTGCACTCATGATACGGGAGATGTTTATACTACGACAGGGCCTGTGTCAGACAGGCTAGCAGAGTCATGTTTCTCAGCCTCAGATCACTTCTTTCTTCTCCAGGAGGAGAGGACGAGACCTTGTATTTGATGATGATGATGATGATGGTGATACCTGCCCATAGAGATCGGAGACAGTGCCCCACACATACCCATGTTGCAGCACGAGCTACTCGACTTATCACGAGGAGACTTCTTCACCCTCCTAGACGACGTCAGCGACCACCAGTGGCCCTCCATGCGGCCCATATTACATCCTTTTATAGCATCAGCAGGACAAGATTGGATGATAGTGTCATACCCCACTCATGACTTTTAGCAGTATACATGCTCCCACATGTTTCATATATCATCACATCTATTTCAGTTCATAGCTTTAGATTTGTTATTTATGTTACCGTTTTGGAGACGTTTCATACGCTCCCATTGCTACCACATACTTGACATGTACATTTACTAGTCTTATATGCCTTTCGGCATGGAAAAGACATTAATAAAGCTTTCTTCTTCTTTCTCTCTCTCTCTCTCTCTCTCTCTCTCTCTCTCTCTCTCGTTGAGGCTGCTCCTCCTCCTCCATCGCTGCCCTCCATCATTGGGCTTCACCCCTCCATTGCTGCAGGCCAGCCCTCCACTGCAGGCCCGTCATCGCTGCCTAGCCTCCTATGCCTCCTAAGAAGACAGGTGGGGCAGCGCTAGCTGCCCCATCCTCTGCTCATTCACCCATCGCTGTCTTAGCTGGGACAGCTCCTCTATCCATCACTGTTCCAGCTGGGACAGTGATGGAAGCCTCTTCACCCATCGCTGTCCCAGCTGGGACAGCGAAGGCTATAACTTTAGAGGGAGGGTCTTGCCTATCTGAGCTTTTGCTCCTCACGCAGATTTCTTGAATCGGCTGTCGACAACATACTATACCCTTTCCAAATCCGTGGTGAAGGCATGTTTGCCTATGAAATTAGCTTTCTTCGGCATGAACTTCTTGGACTAAAAGGTAGGATAGGCCAGCTTGAAATCGATAATGGCAAACTTCGTAGAGATCTCATTGGTTTTCAAGAAAGGGTGGAGCAGCTTGAACAAGAGAATGCGCAACTCAAACCTCAAAAGAATGTTTTGGAGGAGACTTCAAACAAAATATCCAGCCTTGAAAAACAAGTGGAAGGAAAAGACATGGGCAGCACGTCTCAAAAACGATGGTAAGGCTGAATCTTCAAGCTCGGTTCAACATGCATTTGTGAATTCTACACTCGAAAATGTCTTTTCAAGAAGGGCTAAAAAAGCCCTTAATATCTGAGTTCGAGGGATTCCCGACGGGGATAAGCCCATTGAGGAGGCAAAAGAGTTGCTTCTAACTAAGCTCGCACACAACACAGATGACTTTGATACAACTTGGAGAAGTAAGTTTGACACTAATTTCTTGTTTATCAAGTTTCGCTCTATGGACTGCCGCAACGCAACTTTACGCCTTAGAGCCAAATTAAAAGGGACCTTTATTTTTATGGATGATGATTTTACACACACTCAATGGCAAGCCAGAAAACAATTTATTCCAGATGCAAATGCAAGAAATTAGCAGGTGGTTTTCAGATTTCTCAATAGGGATTCGGGGCTCCCGGGCAAAGGAGCAGCCCAAGTTCCTCTAAGGCTTTGCATATTGGTTTTTGGAATTGTAATGGCATACTATCATCTTCTTCAGCAGGCGATTTCCATTCTTTTATGCTGAAATGTGATATCCTTTTGTTAGCAGAGACTCATGAATCATTATATCGACCACTCCCATCCATACAGGATTGCACTTGGCACTCAGTGCATAGGCCCTTCTTGAGAGGGAAGACCTCTCGTGGTTCAGGTGGTGTTGCATGTTTTCACCAAAGATGATTTCAGTTCTAACTTTAAACTGGTCAAAAGTGACCCATTTGCATGGTTTATTTGGTTTCAGTTCTTTGGTCACTGTTTGGGGCTTTCTCAGGACCTCTTTCTTGCAGTTTGTTACTTTGCACCGCAGACATCATCTTTTGCAGATTTTGGTGGTGATCCTTTCCAGGCTCTCTCAGATGATATAGTCAGCTTTGCACATCGAGGCCTTATTCTTTTAGCAGGGGATTTTAATGCTTGCACGAGCATCAGGCAGGCAGAGTTTCATGCAGAGAGTGACTTTCTACAGGTTCACACATTAGATATGGGATTTGACAGGACCTCACAGGATGCAGATACTCCGGCTACCCACTTTGGAGAGCAGCTGATTGCTAAGGCCCTTTCCTTAGCCATATTGAATGGCCTTCCTTGTTGGCCTTCATCATCTTATTTTACCTGTCACCCACATGGCGGAGGACATAGTGTTGTTGACTACATCATTGGGTCACCGGCTTTGATCCCATTCCTTCATACCTTCCACATTATACCTCCTACCATTTCTGATCACTCCCTCCTACTTCTAGCCCTTGGACATCATACTACCACGATCACGACACACCGTCCCATTCTTCACCATCGCCCGAATTTTTCTCCATCTGGTTTTCCCCGTTACACCGCATCCCTAACCACTTTTCTCCATGACTTTCCCTTCACCTCCTTAGTAGACCAACAAGCTCCCTTCTTATCTCAATCTCTTTTGTAATCTGCCAATACTGCGTATCCTTCAAAAACTTTCTCATCCCATAAACGCACCCACAACAGATGGTATGATATAGAGTGCTCTTCACTGCATAAACAAGTTGTTTACGCTAGATACCACTCCCCTCACACCCTAGCCTTGAAACAAAAGGAATATCACAAAGTGACTCTGAAAAAAAGGACAGCTTATCTACAGTCCTTGGGACAAAAACTTGTTGATGCTATTGCCTCCCCATCCTCTTCTTTCTTTTGGCGGATGTTCTCTAAAAACCCTTATAAACCCGCTGCTGTTGCTATAGAGTCGTGGATAAATTATGCTACCAAGCTTTATACAGTGGACTCTCTTTCCATTTCTCTTTCCCCACGCCCTTCAAAATTCACCCTCTTCACCCCGTCCATGGTTGAAGACGCCATTCAAAATGGTCAGACCCACAAAGCCACTGATGTTGACCTCTTAAGCATGGACTTCCTAAAACCAGTTGCTCACATTATTGCCTTGTACATTTCCCATATCTTTAACCAATTTGTCATTTTTGGTCTCCCCACATCTTGGTGCACTAACCTTTTACACCCTATCCTCAAAGTTGGAGATCCTTTGAATGTCGACAACTACCGCACTATTATGATCAGTCATACTATGGCCAAGTTGTATGGATCGGTTTTGCAGTCTATTATCAGCTCTCAGGCAGAGACAGAGGGGTTACATGCTGTGGAACAGGCAGGTTTTCGCGCTAGCTACTCCACGGTTGACCAGATATTCATCCTGAGATGTATTATTGAGGAGGCTAGGTTTGGGAAGCAGAGGGTTTATTGTTGCTTTGTGGACTTCCGCAAAGCCTTTGATTTTGTTCCGAGACACCTTTTACTCCAGCGCCTAGCATCTCTTGGCTTTTCTCATGAGATCATTGTTGCTATCCTCACATTGTATGAGAGAGTGTTGGCTCGCTTTCGAGATGGTGATGGATGGTCGTCTTATATTCATCGTACAATGGGGGTTAAGCAGGGATGTCCTTTATCCCCTACTCTTTTTGCTCTATACATTGATGATCTTGAGCGGATTATTAGGGAAGAGGGTGGAGATGGCTGTCCGTTAGAGATACGATTATCCCTCTTCTACTATATGCGGATGATGTGATACTACTATCGAGATCAGCCTCGGGGCTTCAGCAGCACCTTGACACTTTATATACTTTCTGCCAGACATGGGGTTTGATGGTGAACATTCGTAAGACTAAGATCATGGTGTTCAACACCAATCGACAACATACAAGAGACATAGTGTTCTACTATGATGGGCAGCCACTGGAGATAGTAGCCTCTTTTACATACCTGGGTGTCCTTTTTACTGGTCCATTCCTCACTTTTAGACCAATTGCACTATCTAGGCTCCGTAAGGGGCACTCTGCTCTTGTCCAAATGGAGATGTTTTCCTCTATTTACTATGTACATGATCTTGATATGTGTTGTCGCCTTTTTTTTGCCACGGTCTCTCTAGTTGCTCTATATTCAGTGGAGACATGGTGTCCTAGCTTATCCAGAGATACTTGGAGTGATATTTTACGTTTGTAGTTCCCCATGATATCATATTGACGGAGTTTGCCTCTCCACCTTTGATTGTTGAGGCTATATTTCGGATTATCACATTCATTCATAGAGTCTCGGAGCTTGATTCATCCAGATACTATAGGAAATCAAAGTGCCAAGATCCTTCTAACATTCAATCTCCATATACAAGAAGAAGAAAAAGAGGAAGAAGAAGAAGAAGAGGGAGAGGGTTAGGCGCCCTCAAGGAGAGAGAAAGTAGTAGCAATGCTTGAAAGGGAATGAATTACAAATGAACAAAGAGTACATATAAATAGGCCTTCCAAGGGCCTAGACTCTTCCAAACTCTAAGTTCTAGAACCTTCCAAGACCCACTACTAATCATAGGGCACCCCCAAAAGTCAAGATAGGGTCCCTTAACATAATTAGACTTTACTTGGACCCACGAATTACTACTGGACCAAAATTGGGTCCAACTCAACTAAAATTGACTTAACATGGTCTAAATAATAAACCTAACCCATGGTTACACAAGTCTCGACCTTTTGGGTCAAAGTAACCTATGGGAAACTATCATTATCATTTATTACTTCTAACACCCTCCTTAAATGATAATATAAAAAACATAACATGACATGAAGTATGAAAAATTGCAACAAAAATGCACAGTGTTGCATGCTGCCCAAAACTCCATGTAGCCGAAAAAGAAAAGATGTAGCTTGCTGTCCAAGCTTAATGCCGCCAAAAAAAAACTTCAGCTTGAAGTAGTCGAAGTAGCCGAAATCTCAGCCCCAATCATGGCCGATGTAAAAGAGATGTAGAATACGAAGTGCGGTAGCATCAAGTCGAAGAGTGAAGACAACATGCTCCATCCAAAGTAGGTAACCAAAAAACCAGCCACAAACCGAAATATGGATTTGCAATCCATCAATGGTTCCCACATGATTCCATAAGTCTTCTTACCACAAGAAACATAAAGAAGAGTATGATACTCTATTACTATCACATCCTCCCGAATCTTACTATCAATGATCTGCTCACCAACACTAGGTAAGACAACACCGTCATCATAAGAAGTAAGCATCAAAACATGAAAATCAGCATACGGTACTGATTTTGGTGAGGCATGTGTGTTTCCTCCAAGGTAAAAAGATGCTTTGCTATCCCGCAAAGACTCGGACAACCAACAAGAGGCTGTAGCAGGCTGTCCAACAGCCACAAAATCACCAACACTTTGTTGTCCAAAGTGTTCCAAATGTGGACCTTGCTGTCCAAAAACCTTCTGCGGGCCGTTCCCAATGCATAATCATAGGCTGAAAATGATCAATAAACCATGGCTAAATCTGGTGTCCACCATCTTCAAGAAAAAAACCAATAGCTTGCCACAGGTGGATCAGCAGAGGGAGAGGTGTCAGCAAGGTCAGGTCAGCAGGGCGTCAGCAGGGGATCGGGAGGGCGCCGCGAGAGAGAGAGAGAGAGAGAGAGAGAGAGAGAGAGAGAGAGAGAGAGAGAGAGAGAGAGAGAGAGAGAGAGAGAGAGGGTCAGGTACGGATCAGGGCGGACGGACAGGGACGGATCGGGACCAGGACGGATCAGATTCAGGGCCAGGACATGAGCGGGTACGGCCAGGGCAGATCGGGGCCAGGACAAGAGCGGAAGGACAGGAGCAGATGGGGCAAGGATAGGAGCGGACAGGGCCAGGGCAGGACGGATAGGGCCAGGGCGGATCAGGGCCAGGACAAGAGCGTATAGGGCCAGGGAAGGAGTGGATCAGGGTGTGTCATCACTGGAGCGGATCAGGCATGGATCAGCGCCATCAGAGTAGCAGATCAGGAGCGCCATCAGAGGGCGGATGAGAGAGAGAGAGAGAGAGAGAGAGAGAGAGAGAGAGAGAGAGAGAGAGAGAGAGAGAGAGAGAGAGAGAGAGAGAGAGAGAGAGAGAGAGAGAGAATTAGAATTATATTAATGTCTATCAAGTACCTGTGGCCACAAAAGACAAGTAAGAAGTACATCAAAAAAGGAGCATTGTCCACGTAGGACTTATTCCTATAAGCTAAACCAGAACAAGAAAACAAAGAGAAAAACAAAGCTTAACCTCCAGCTTTGTCGAGAGTACAATATCAGTAGCTTAACCACCAGCTACACAGAGGGAAAGCGAAAACTGACATAAGTTAACTAACTAGCTAAGTGGATATAAAGAACTGCGTGATGTGGTGAGAAGCAAGCGTTGGCCTCTGGTGAAGAGCCCTGGGCCTGGAGGAGCGAAGAGGACGCTGGAGCTTCGGCCGTCGGACTGGAATGTCTATCTCACTGTCAGAAGTCTCATCTTTATCCCTCTTCTGGAAAAAGTGTGTAATGTGTGACTGGCTATGATCCACATCGGAAGCATCTCTCAGAATAAACACCTCTCGTAATAACAAACCAACACATCTCGCATCTAAGTAGGCAAGGAAAGAACCAAGTGTAAGTGGAGTATCTCTATATAAGCAATGGTATCTGCCTCTAATCTCATAGTAGGCCAGACATCGGAAAATGAAGTGGAATTCATCCTCAATCTCCTGTAAAGAGCAGCACTGACAAATCCGTAGTGGCCAAGGTGTGTCTGTGTATCTGCCTGTCTAAGAGACCCTAAGCTGACCAAGACGATAGCGTAGGCGAAAGATAACGTTTGAGACAAATAACCCGGCCGAACGGGAAGCCCGGAAACATGAAGCTGAAGAAGATGAGTGTGATAAAACTGAAGCTTGACCCGTGATGGATCTGGGTGAGACCACACTGTGCGGATGTAAGCCCTGTAAATCTGCTGGCGGATAAATGCGTATGTTCCATTCGGGAGATCAGATATAGATAAGCCCCACATACTCAAAAGGTCAGAAACACACTGAAACCATGAGGACCTAGCCTGCTGATTAGCCAGAGTGTGAGAGGATAAGAAAGCTGCAGCCATGTATCTGTTAGAAGTAATAAATGATAATGATAGTTTCCCATAGGTTACTTTGACCCAAAAGGTCGAGACTTGTGTAACCATGGGTTAGGTTTATTATTTAGACCATGTTAAGTCATTTTTAGTTGAGTTGGACCCAATTTTGGTCCAATAGTAATTCGTGGGTCCAAGTAAAGTCTAATTATGTTAAGGGACCCTATCTTGACTTTTGGGGGTGCCCTATAATTAGTAGTGGGTCTTGGAAGGTTCTAGAACTTAGAGTTTGGAAGAGTCTAGGCCCCTAGAAGGCCTATTTATATGTACTCTTTGTTCATTTGTAATTCATTCCCTTTCAAGCTTTGCTACTACTTTCTCTCTCCTTGAGGGCGCCTAACCCTCTCCCTCTTCTTCTTCCTCTTTTTCTTCTTCTTGTATATGGATATTGAATGTTAGAAGGATCTTGGCACTTTGATTTCCTACATGGTATCAGAGCCATGGATCTTCTATGCTTGATTTAGGGCACCCTACCAAAAGAGATCATCTTCACTTAGGGATCACAAAATTTCAGCACCTTTGCTGGTTTTTTGGAGTGAAGATCCGTTTTTTGACTCTTTTCCGTTTTGCAGGAGGGCGCCACACATCAAAGAAGATAACAGGATTTTGGGCGCTAAAAATTCAGGTTGTTGTTTGCTGATTTTTCAGGTTGCAGGAAGGCGCCATTAATTATCTTCTTCGGGGCTTCTTTTAGGTCGCCCACATCCATGTAGGTTTATCCTACTTCCGTTGGTCTGCTGCTGCCCTATTTTTCAGATTTGCTCTTTTGTAGGAGGGCGCCCATCTACAAGCAATTTCTATTCTTTTGATTTGGCTGAAAAATCAGCACTCTTGCTGATTTTACAAAGTGAAGATCCGCTTCTTTTTGCTTGTTTCCAGGTGTGGAAGAAGGCGCTAATTTTTTTGTGATGATCCGATCACATTCCGAGGCTGAAAATTGGATAGCATATTACCATTTGTAGGGTGTTGCAACAGCCCTATCCGTGTGTGTATTGTTCACACTTTTTGGCAAGAAAGAAGGGTTCCGAAAAAAGCTTTGTTGGAGGCTAACCTGATTATTTGTTTGCTGGTTTTTGAGTTTGTAATGCAATTTCAGGCTGAAATTTTCAGCACACAAGGCTTGTAGGAGGGCGAGTTCCTACATCCATCTAAAGTGTGGTTTCGACACATTCCGGTGCTGATTTGTCAGATTTGATACTTGCTGGTTTTTGTGTCTTTTAGGGCACATTTAGGATTTGAAAAAGTTTATCTTCTTGGCTGGTTCTTATGGCAAGAGATTTGGGAGCAATTCGTACTTGTTCAGGTGAAGATATGTTGGATGGCACCAACTATTCTTCATGGAGTTGCAAGCTGAGATTTTGCATCGACGTGATAATCAAGATTTTATCGGTAACAAGATCTATCTTATATCATTTGAGATTTTGCAAGACCTCTAAAAGTGCTTGGGAAACACTTTTAAAGATGTACCGAACAAAGGATTCATCATCATGCTTTTTCCTCTCTACTTCATCTTCTTTGAAGGTAGAAGAGCAAAGTCATGCAAAGTTTGATCATTGTCTTTCTACAAGTACAAGTTTGCATCGGAATGTTGGTATGGGAAAGCATTCTTCTTCTCTTGAGCCATTTGTTGCAAATGATGGATGCATTAGTGAAGAACTTTATGAGCAAGCTTCTCAAGATAATGTTTTGGAAAAGGCTGAAATCAAGCATTCTTTGAAGCCATTTTGTACTAATGGAGGAGGGGAAAAAATCATGTCAATTAGTACATTGGTTCAAAGTGGCGTGTTGCTGGATTTTTTGGGTGACACCCGGATGACGCCTTGCTGATGCTCTCTCTCTCTCTCTCTCTCTCTCTCTCAATGGCAGCTCCTCCTCCTCGCGCCCCTGCTCGTAGATCAACACGATCCCCAGCCACCTCCTCACTCACCTCCTTCGCTCACCACTCACCTCCCCTCGCTGCCCCTTCCCCTAACCCCCTCGCTGCTCCTTCCCCTTCCCTCGCTGCCCCTTCCTGTAACCTCCTCACTACTCCTTCTTCCCCTGCCCCTTCCCTCGCTGCTGCTCCTTCTTCCCCCCTCGCTGCCCCTTCCCTCGCTGCTGCTCCTTCCCTTGCTGCTGCTCCTTCCCTCGCTGACCCTTCCCTCGATGCTCCTTCTTGCCCCCTCGTTGCCCCTTCCCTCGCTGCTCCCTCCCCTAACCCCCTTGCTGTTCCTTCCCCTTCCCCCCTCGCTACTCCATCCCCCCCCCTCGTTGACCTCCCTGATCTCCTAGCTGCCACCCCCTCACCCATCCTCCTCGCTGACCCCTCCTTGTCACCCCCCTCACTTCACCCCCTCGCTGATCTCTCACCTCACCCCATTGTCATTCCAGCCCCCCCCCCCCTCGTTGCCACTTCACCTCACCCCCTTGATGACCCATCTCCCTCTCCTACTACAAATCTCACCCCCCTCTCTGATGGTAGCTCCCCTGATTCAGCTCCTCTTCTGTATTCTGACCCTATTCTCCCCACACCTATCATTGCTCACTCTTCCTCCCTCACGGCACCACAGTCTACAGCCAATATTCCGTATACGCCTTCTAAATCAATTGAACTTTTTTCATCTTGGCAGATTGATCAATTCAAGGTAGATTTCCAAGTTTTGCGGTATGAAATTTCACAGCTGAAAGGAACGGTTACTTTTTTGGTTAACGAGAAGAAGCTATTGCAGTCCAAGGTTGCCTCACTCGAACAATCCATCGGAATCAAACAGGCCGCAGCTTCGGAATCCACCACCAACATGCTACGGGAGCTAGAAACCAAGATTGAGAAGCAACACGAAGAGGCCCTTTCCTGGGCATCAGTTTTGAAAAAGGGCACCAAACCCAGCGCTCCCATCTCCTCAGTTATCTCAGCCACCATCTCGGAAGAGAAATCTCGAGACCAAAAATCCCACAATATTAGAGTTTGTGGAGTTCTAGATACACAGGATGCATTGGCTGAAGCTAACCGGTTTCTCGACATCACTCTCGGACACAGGACAGAGGGGTTAGACACCACATGGAGGACCACTAGAGATGCAGCCACACTCATTCTTCGTTTCACCTCCCTCGAGAGCCGTCGAGATGCTTTGCGGTGCAGAGCTAAGCTACATGGTACCACTATCTACATGGACGACGACCTCACATATATCCAGGTAGAGGAGAGGCGTAAGGCCTTTCAGGCAGCCCGTGAGTCTGGCAGACGAGTCATTTACCGAGATGGAAGAGTGCGTTTTCTTGACAGCGCACCTAGCAGCTCCCAGTGCTAGGGATTTGGGGTCCCCGGGTTTGGGAGTGCCCCGGGGCCCCACCCACACCATCTCCGGATTGGAGTATGGAACTGTGATGGTTTACACTCATCCTCCATTGCTGGCGACTTGATCGATTTCATCACTGACAGGGATTTGCTGCTCTTTATGGAGACTCATGAGAGTCAGGAGAGAGGATTACCTATTTTTCCAGGATACAGATGGGATTCCGTGTACAGACTTGAGACTAGATCAGCTAGCGGTCGTGGATTCGGAGGTGTTGCATGTTTATACAGAGTCTCTTCATCCGAGCATTGAGTTCATCAGACACGACGAGCATGCACGGTATATATGGATTCATATTACTGGGCATGATATTGGGTTGGACAGGGACCTCTTTGTGGCGGCATGTTATTTTCCTCCAGAGTCTTCGTCCTTTGCTGAGGGCACAGGTTCACCCTACCTTGATTTATCGCCTGATATTATCAGATTCGCAGAGCGGGGGCATATTCTCCTCACTGGAGATTTTAATGCCCGAACCTCTTCACGACAGTCAGAGTTCTATGACATCACCGACCAGCTCCCCGTTCATGCCCTTGACAGCGATGATATGGGAGTTACCAGGATTTCAGAGGACAGCTTGGGACCTACTACCCCTTACGGTGAGCATTTATTGCAGTTTGGAGAGGCCCGTGAGTTAGCCATTTACAATGGCCTAACTTGTTGGCCAAAATCTGGCAGTTATACTTGTCACCCTCACAGTGGTGGACATAGTGTTGTGGATTATCTCATGGGATCACCATCTTCCATACCTCTCATATCTGATTTTCATATATCTCCCACCACTCTCTCTGATCATTCCTTCCTCTCCTTCGCTATCGGCCGCCTCCCACCTCCCCAGCCATCCTCACACCCCCTGCTTACACGGGCACCCAAATATACATTCAGTTCTCTCTTTACACCAGTTTACCAGGAGTTCCTAACCTCATTGCTCCATTCCTTCCCTCGCAATAGTACAGTGGAGACTCAAGCTGCCTTTCTTAGCACTTCTCTTCATACCGCTGCTTCCCTTGCTTTTCCATCTAAACCCCATAAAAGCAGAGGCACCCGCTCCTCATCGATACGACTCCCACACCCCCCGTGGTATGATGCTGAATGTCGCTCTCTTCGTCAGCTTGTCACCCATGCCCGCACTCACGATCCTCATCTCCTCCACTCCGCCAGGCGCTCTTACCGTCGCACACTCCGCCGAAAAAAGCGTATATATGATGACTCCGAAGGAACGCGTCTTGTTGATCTTCTCTTCAGTTCCTCTTCAGGCGCCTTTTGGCGTGAGTTTATCCCTCGTGCTCCACCACCCCTCCTGGATGACCTTCGCATATGGACCGAATATGCTACCAAACTATATACCATACCCACTGACGCACCCATCTCTATCTCCCCACGCCCCTCTGAGTTCACCTTCTTCACGTCTGACATGGTACTTACGGCCATCAAGAGAATGAAGTCCCATAAAGCAAGAGATATCGAAGACCTTGAATCTGAACTCCTAACCCATGCTTCCGACCTCCTTGCTCCCACACTAGCCACTCTTCTCAATTCCGCCGTTGTCTCTGGTTTCCCCTCATCTTGGTGCACCAACATCATCCACCCTATTCATAAAAATGGTGATCCCATGATCCCTGGTAATTACCGCACCATCATGATCGGACATGTTCTCATGAAGCTCTATGGTACCATACTCCAGTCTGCAGTGAGTTCAGAGGCGGAAGCTCAGAGATTACATGCATTGGGGCAGGCAGGTTTCCGATCTCATTTTTCTACCACTGACCATATTTTTACACTTCGAGCCTTGATCGAGGAAGCTGAGTACAGGAAAGAGAGGGTTTACTGCTGTTTTGTAGATTTCAGGAAGGCCTTCGATTCTGTACCACGCTCCTTGCTCATTCAGAGACTTCGTGACCTTGGTTTCTCCACAGATATTGTTTTAGCAGTGATGGCTCTTTATGAGAAGGTTGTGGGATGTTTCCGACATAGCAGTGGCTTATCTGATCACATTTGGAGCACCATTGGGGTGAAACAGGGGTGCTCTCTTTCACCGGTTCTCTTTGGATTGTATATTGATGAGTTAGAGCGAGTCATCTCACAGTGTGGTGGGGGTGGCTGTAGACTTGGCACCATTCTGATTGCTATTCTCCTTTATGCGGATGATGTAGTATCGGATTGTTTACAGGGATTTTGTACCAGATGGGGGTTGGGGGTGAACACTGCGAAGACCAAGGTTATGGTCTTCAACACTTCTCGAGCCTTCATGCAGCGCCAGGAGCTCATCCTAGATGGACAGGCCTTAGAGGTAGTTTCCTCTTATACCTATTTGGGGATACTCTTCTCTGGTCCTACCTTCAGCATGCGGCAAGCTGCCACCACACGACTTGGGAAGGGGCATTCCTCTCTTGTTCAGCTTGAGCGGTTCTGTTTCAGGAAGCTCATCCGAGATGTTCGCAGTAAGTGTAGACTCTTTGATACTATTGTCACCCCCACAGCCTTATATGCAGCAGAGACATGGTGCACCGGCCTCCCTTCATCACATTGGGCCAGCATTTCACGATTGCAGACCACCATGTTAGCCCGTATGATTCGGGCGAAGCCCTTGGTTCCACATGAGATCCTTCTTGCAGAGTTTGCCGTTCCACCCATTCAGATATATGCCGCGTTCCAGCTTATCACATACATTCAGAGAATCCAGGCTCTGCCCGATGAGGATATGAGATATACACAGACAACACTTGTCTCCTCACACTTTCTTCATGACCAGGGCTATCGACTATCGTGGTTCTCTCAGGCATCCCATTTCCTCCTTGAGTCATTTGGTATTTCCATTACAGAGCTCCCCTCAGGTACTCATCAGTATATCAGGCATATCTCGACTGACTTGGGGGCGACAGCTTGGGGTGAAACCCAGCTACTACTGGACTCATTTTATTGAGCTTGACATAGCAGGGGTCCCGGTCTTACCGCATTATTTGGACTTGAGACTATCACATTGCCTCAGATTTACACTGGGACAGCTCCGTGTATCATCACATCAGTTGGCTATTGAGACTGGTAGATTCCAGGGTACCCCGAGAGAGGAGCGGATTTGCCAGTTATGCTCTTTAGAGGAGGTGGAGTCAGAGGAGCACTTTATCTTTAGGTGCCCGGTATATTACAAGATCAGAGGGAGATACCACTGCTTGTTCCGAGACACACCTGTCACCTTACGATCGCTCATAGCTTATGAGGATTCCCGATGCGCGACACTCATGATACGAGAGATGTTTATACTACGACAAGATTTGTATCAGACAGCCCAGCCGAGTCAGGTTTCTCAGCCTCAGATCACTTCTTTCTTCTCCAGGAGGAGAGGACGTTTTGATGACGGTGACGATGATGATGATGACCTACTTGCCCACAGAGACCAGAGACAGCGTCCCACACATACCCATGTTGCAGCACGAGCTACTCGACCTATCACGAGGAGACCTCTTCATCCTCTCAGACGACATCAGAGACCACCAGTGGCCCTTCATGCCACAGGCCGTATTACATCCTTCTATATCATCAGCACCAGCAGGACAGGACTAGATGATAGTGTCATATCTCACTCATGACTGTTAGCAGTATACATGCTCCCACATGTTTCTAATAGCATCACATCTCTTTCAGTTTATAGCTTTAGCTCTAGATTGCTACTTTTGTTACTGTTTTGGAGACGTTTCATACGCTCCTATGGTTACCACATACTTGACATGTACATTTACTAGTCTTATATGCCTTTTGGCATGGAAAAGACATTCATAAAGCTTTCTTTCTTTCTTCTTTCTCTCTCTCATTAGTCTTCTCCTTTTATTGCTTGTAGGGTTAGGGTATGATCTTATGTGATGTTTCTTATCTATTCTTAAAGGGATTTCATCTTATGATCTTTATGCTTCATCGATGCTAAAATCTGTGATTCAATTCATAACTTAGCTTATAACTAGTAGCTTAACTGGGAGACATTTAGCATAGCAATATTTCAAAATGGCTAGATTGGATAGTCATAAGAGTTTAGAATTCTCCATCACTTTGGTGTATGTTAGTCTTCAGTGAGTATTTGGTATTCTCGAAAGCTGATGTGCATTGTGCCATTCCTGTTCATGTTTTCTTGGGTATGCTTTTGTTCCTGTATGCCATTTGGGAAATGTGTTTCTACTCCTTGGTCACTATGGAGCTGGGATTTAGTCACTGATCAATGAACTACTGACAATAAAGTTCATGTGCCTAGTGATAGTCAAATCCTACAGCTTGAGTGCATTACCCCACACCCTATTTTAGGGATCCAATGAATATTCTTATGATACTATATGTCGTAATAAATGTCACTATTAAATTAAAAATTCCTAGACTTGATACCATAAGGTCCAAATGACACCCCTAACAAATTGTGAACTCCAAGCTAAGCATCACATCATAGTAGCGGTTGGATGTCACTGTAATAAGCATTCCAGTTTCCCAATGCAGGTTTGGCAATAAGATACTTTGTCTGGCCTTCCTCTTTTTGCTGACATTTTAACGGTTCCATTGTGGAGCTGATCTTCTTTTGTCGTAAGGGATATCAGGAACCTCATTATGCCAAAAAAAATACTCTTTTTTCATTTCAGAGCTGTCCCTTCAAGGGATTTTTTTTAGGTATAATAAAGCATTCCTTTGGTTCAAATATGTTTGGGAATGTACTCGAGATTTTGTACGCTTTCTTGATCTCCCCATTGACTAATGAAAGCTGTAACTGGAAAGCATTTGACAATATACTATCCTGGGGCACTGGTATTCTTCTAATTTGCTTTTGTCCTGCTGTCAACAGAAATTTACTTGTATCTGTCCGGTATGATGAACACGGCTGGGACTGGTCAGGTGGATTTGCACCAGATCTGCTAGGTGATACACAGGTCAAGATGCACAACTATGTAACTGGGGCCAGAGAAATAATTCGTGTTGAGGTCACAATTGCAAGTACACATGCTGCAGATGAAGCTTATGTAAGAAGTGCTGGTGGTAGCCATGGGACATGCCTAATCGTCATCACCAATGATGAGACGGGATTCATGCCTTACAGGATTGAGAATTTTTCCATGGAGGTCATTCTGATCTTTTTTTTTAGCTAAAGTAAATCATAGACCTGCTCGTCTATTGTGTTTGTGTATAAGTGACATAAGAATTAGTTAGACTATGTAACACAAAATGCCAAACACTGGCACGATATTGTGATCTGAGCAATCTCTTATAGAATTTGCAATATTGTCATTAGTAGGATGCTAAGTAAGAAATTGTCACGAGATTTACACACAAAGACCACCTCAAGACATGGTTACCAGTTTGCTGTTTTTATAATGGTGACATTTCTATGAGTACATAATGTAAAACTAATTGTCTCAAGGTATAGTCAATCATGAAGATCGTAAGACTGCATCAAAGAGACACACAAATACCACAATATCGAGGGATTGCAATTGCTACAAATACCCTACAAAACCATTTGAATTGAATTGCTAAATATGAACTTGTGAAAACAGGTTTTCCATAGAAAGGACACCCCTAAGAATGCCCTTGAAAAAGACGATAAGCTCTCATTAAATTCCAATATGAAGTGACAGCCTTACAAAATAGGTCTTCCACAAAGATCTTTGTTGCCTTGATTAATAGGCCTATAAACATTGAAGGCTGCCTTTACTAAGAAAATAACATTGTTGCTAAGAGGGCTTTAGTGCCATAAAGCACATTTGATTCATGAAACACTAAATACAACTTATCAATATCCTATACACTATTACCTTTTCACGTCCTCTATATACTTTGAGAGCTTATTGCAATTTATCTGCAGCACACATATAGGTAGCTGTGAACAGGTGAAAACGGATTTGTTTGTAGACCTTCTGCTTTGAGTTTCTTACCTAAACACCTTACAAAGGAAAAGCTATGGTATCAAGAGCGTAACAGGTCTTTGAGCTCAATAACTGCCACACTTTAGCATAATATCTATCTGGTTTTTGGACCCTAACCTTGTAAATAAATGGACCTTAATGGCTTCTGAAGTAAGTCGTGTTGCTAGGGTCAGAATATGGTAGTCAGGCTCAAATGTGAATACAACATACTAACAGCTTGAACACTGATAATACAGTCTGATCTAGGGTTTATGGTTTTGGCCCAAAAATGGTGAACGGTGCAATCTCATAAGTTCCTTTGTAACGGCTTTTGATATACATGAATGCTGTGACATACATGGTCTTTGCAAATTAATGTTTTCTTTTGCTCTTGAGGACCCTAGGATATGAAAGAATGTCCGTTTTTTTGCGGAAAATTTTCTTTGAATCCAATTTTTAAAATTGGCTGTGAATTGGTGAGCGTTTTGCCTTAAAACCTTTCTGAATGAGTTTGTTCTGATACATCAAAGTGTCATTTGTGATTTGTTACATTCTATAAGACCTTTACTGTATGCATTAGCTGAAGAGTGTGTAGGTGCTGTTTCTGAGAGCTGCTAATATAATCTTCGTACCTTTCCTGATTGACTACAGAAATTAAGGTTCTATCAGCAGAAGTGTGATAAGATGGAGAACATTCTATATGCTTACAGCTCCTGTGATTATGCCTGGGATGAGCCTTGCCAACCCCATCGTCTTGTCATTGAGGTCAGTTCAGCCCTGCCATTGTTTTAGTTTCTGAGGTGCATTTGTGCCTCTAAAAAGTTCCCCTTTTAACTATTAGGCAATAGGCATCATGTAGCCATTGAATTTATTTTCTCACCAATATTCACTGTATGATATATGCTTGACTGCGATGAAGATTCCTGGTGAAGGATCTTTGGGAGCCTATGGAGTTGAGGAAATTAGAGAGTTTTCTGCCATAACCTTCCCCGCAAGAGCAGAGGTATGTCAAGCAACCAAGTAGATGTCTAAGTCTATGGCTTATAGTAATGGAACCTTTGAAGAAAGCCTCCTATTGCATTTTGACTTTGTATTTTGGAGTTTTTTTCAGAAGCCTGAGAGAAGGTTTTTGGTATCGGTGCGTGCTGAAGGTCCAAGAAGGGTAGATATCTTGAACCATCTCATTCTGCTACTTACAAGTTTCAAAGTCTTTTCTATCCACCATTTTGTTGATTTTGGATTGCTGGTCGTATGTCAGGTTTTAAGTGTGACTGATCTGACTATCCATATGGAGAAGGGTTTGAGCTCAGTGAACCACTTGTTAAATGCTGATCAAAGTTCTCAATCTCCAATTAAGTTTACGGAAGAATATTCACTGACACTAGCATGTGTTGGGTTTTCACTTGTCAATTCGTCTCCACAGGTAACCTCACCAAATTTGTGATTTCCGGTTCTTTTTATCTGCTAGGTGTTTCATGCACCTACCAACACTTAAGCTGGTAATTTCAATCTTTTTAATAGAAACTCTTGGTTCAGGAGCTAGCATTTGCATCAGCTAAGGGTTTATATTTCCATGTTCAACAAAATGAGCGTCAGCAAAAAGTCACATTTCAAATTGATTCGTGCCAAGTCGATAACCAGTTACGCCATGCTGCATATCCTGTCATGCTGTCTACTTCATTTGGCTCTTCAGAGCTAGTATCAGCTGGATTAGGTAATGAGAACAACGAGAGGCTAGTGCACAATGAATCTGTTAATCCTGTGCACAAGGAGAATATGGCACTTAAATTGG
The DNA here is from genome assembly GCA_029204225.1 of Diphasiastrum complanatum. Lineage (NCBI taxonomy): Eukaryota > Viridiplantae > Streptophyta > Lycopodiopsida > Lycopodiales > Lycopodiaceae > Diphasiastrum > Diphasiastrum complanatum. Next base: position 358,736 of record CM055100.1, read on the forward strand.
TTGTTGCCAAATGGCGGCAAGCAGCTGGCTCAGTTGATTGTTTTCAGTTCATATATGCAAGGTGAATTTTCTTTCTATAAGATGAAATCGCCCTAGCATTTGTTGGACTCAAATATTCTAGGTCGTATCGCGCTCAAGGCTTTTCAGTTTTAGTTATTGCTCTTTGTATATTTAGGAAGTCTAGGTTTCAAGTGTGTGGGGTCTGTGCATAAATCCTCATCTAAATCCTCCCTTAACGAGACTATCAATCAGTGTAATATCCATGCAAAGAAAGATGAAAGCCTACTCATTTTCTTTTCAGGATCTCGCCTGTGATGCTAGAACTGGAAGAGCTACATTTTTTTGCTTTGGTCACATTCATGAAGAGATTAACTTCTATGATGAAGGGAAAAAAGCTTGTTCCATTTCAATCTCAACGTTGGGTAAATGAGAATCCAGGTGCAGGCAAATGGGATTATGAAGTTGCAGAAAACTCTAATGGAAACAGCCTGCGATTCTTGAAAACCTTGACTACGCCTGAGAACAGGTGGAAAACTCACATAGCTGTAGACTACCTAGCTGATATGATTCAAAAACAAGTTGTTAGTGCAAAGGAAAAGAGGAAGGTGTACATAGAAGTTCTACACATTGAACCTATTGAATTGACTGTCAGGTAAGAACCTTCTACTCTAAGATGCAAATTTTTTTAAGATAAAGGTTTATCTTTCATAGTTATGTATGCATTTTTATTTCACTTGTTGTTAATGCTAAGCATACTCTTCATGCCGTTTTTCTTGAAGTGGATAAGAATGTTCAAGATTCAAAATTGCGAAGGCTTCGTAGTTCTGATTCACTTGATTTTTTGAGGTGATTTATTTCCTACCAATGTCTGATCCTACACAACGTGCTAATCAAAACACAACTTCATACTATCATCTTTTATTTTTCTGGCTTTTCTATCTCTACCTTCGGGTACTCAAGCGACAATATTATTTCTTTCTTTTCTTCTTTCTCTAGACACCTTAGAGTGAAAAGCTATCGGTTTATATGAGATCAAGTATGCTCATAGAAAGCTATTCTATTGATACTAGCCTATAGAAAATCCTTCTTTTTGTAAGTTGGAGTAAGAGCATTGTTCAACTTGCTTCTTATTATGTCTTTCTACGGATCTTCAGCTCATTTTGTTTTTCCTTTTATTGCTTACACCTTTCTAGCTTTGCCATAATACTGGTAACTTGTAATCTATTTTGATGATTCTCTCAAACCTGACATGTCTCTTCTAGGTGAGTTTGAGTTAAGAGTATGTTTTTTTCATTTTTTTTGAAGTTCAAGAAAACTTTTTTTTTTTTTTTCCATTTTCCAATCTGCATGTCAGAGCTGCTCATGATCTTTCAGATGACCTGGTTTATTTAAATATCTCTTCTTCTTCTCCTTTCAAGATAGCTCCTCTTTGTTCCTCTTCTGTAGCTCTCTATTTTGTGCCCATCAATATTATTGTTAATGTTTTGTGCAGACAAAGCTGGACATAGTCAACAGATGGTTCAACTTCCATGAGCAATCATTACTTTGAAATGCTTAGCAGAATAGAAACAGGAAACCTTTGCATGAAACTAGCAGATATATTAGCCACAAATATGGAAGCTATTCTGTAACCAAGAGAAAGTGTATGATTTTTAGTCTCCACCCATCTGTAGACACATGCAAACCATTCAGATCCTGCTTAATCAATCATGTGGCGCCAATGGTCACATGATGAGCTCCATGGTCATGTTCATGTGTAGTCACATGACCATGAGTAACATGTGTGCAATGATACTTATGGGAAACACCCTTTTCCCTGGTTTTTGGTGGAGAAATAAGTTTCCCCAATGCCTTGTTCCCCATGATGGGAAATTATGTGGAGAAAAGTTGGCGTTCCCTCAGTCGTTTCCCAAAACATCAGATTAAAAAACACAAAAAACCTGAAAATGCTATATGTGGGAAACGAGTTTGTTTTTCAAAGTTGAATCTCCCACGGGCCCATGGGAAACTTGTACTAAAGATTCATTGGGGCTGAGCCCCTCATGACCAACTGTTCACACTGCACCAGCCTCCTCATTTGTGTGACAATCTTATGAGTATTTAATGAATACTAGTTATTGAGACATACATATTTCAGTCAAGTTATTATTTTTTGGCAAACTTTCACCAGAATTTCGTCATGTGTCTTTCCTCATTTCCTGTATCCCATTTCCTGTTTCCCGTCTCCTGGGGGCTCTGTGTTTCCCAGTTGGGAAACATTTCACAAAGTTATGGTGTGCATGCATGACATCCGCATATTTTAACTTTTCTATATGGCAAGAGGCACTTACTTTTGTGATCTTTTCCATGCTCCAAGTTTCTCAAGTGCACCTTGGAGCACAAAACAGCATCAGCTTTCAGCTAGGCAATCTCTGTATTGGGCGACTGGAACGTTGGTAAGCAGTAGGACTCTGCAGTATTGAGAGTTTTACAAAAGGTTTTATCGTCCTATATGTTATTGAATATGACTGTAGCCAGCTTGATTGCTGCATTTCTGGTCAACTAAATGTGCCTCTCTGACTCTGTATTGCAGCGCCGTTTTATGGCTTTAGCAGATGTTGAAGGTGCTCCTGTTCAGTTAGGACGATTGATGTTGGCACATCCAATGGCAAATTGGAGTGCAATTAGTGGGATGATATCAAGGCATTATACTCGCCAACTTCTACATGAATTTTACAAGGTCTTCTTACACCCTAATCCTGATTTTTAATAAAAAATGAAGTGCCAAAATCCAGATGATGCTCATTATCCATTTTCAATCCTTTTATTGTATTATTATTGTGTGCTCAAATTTGAACCATGTGTTCTAGCATCAATATGAAATACTCTTTGATGCCTGCAAAATACTGGGAGGCTAAAGAAGAATAGTTGAGTTTTAATAATGAACTCAAGCTTTTCTTGAACGATGAAAACTGAAGCAGATAAGTTAACAAATATTTCATCAACTTTTTTGGGTGGATTCAGGTACTAGGATCTGCAGATGTCTTTGGTAACCCAATGGGCTTCCTTAGGAGCTTGGGTATGGGCGTATGGGATTTTTTCTCCTCACCGGCTAGAAGCATTGGGCAGGTAGCTATGCTATTGCAGGTTCTGATTAGTGTGTTACTCCTACTAGTTATGATGATGGAGAACTGGTTTCAAGATCTAATAGCACATTCACTGTTTTCAGCATTCACTTATTCCATCCTTCTCATGCGGATGTAGTGATTGATCTGTACAGAATCCAAAGGAGCTTGTTAAAAGTTTCAGTGAGGGAACGAAAAGCCTGCTCAGGCACACAATTTTTGCTTTCAGCAATGCTGCATCACAAATGAGCAAGGCAGCTCAGAAGGTTTGGAAGTTACTCTAGGAATTTGACTACCCCAGTTTTAATGCGCAAGCAGATCATCTTATCATCAGGATTAGATCATTTGAATTCAGTGCATAGTTTCTCTGATACTCCAACCTAGCATACTATCTGTACAACAGATGATGCATCAAGTTGACCTTGGTATTGATAATGCAGGGAGTTGCAGCTTTTGCATTAGACCAGGATTATATTGCAGAACTGGAAAGGCGTCAACAAGAACAGGGGATCGAAAATAGCATTGTCAATGAATTTTTGGAGGTCTATCACTTTTTTGAACATTATACTTTCGACATTTGGATTCAGAGCTGTGCTAGTCTTGTATGATGTCACAAGTAGATGGCTATCAAATGGATTGTAAACTGTTCAACAGCAATAATGTCATGTAGGAAGACAAATGTTGACCTTATGAGTGATCAGCTTTTAAGAAATAGCTCCTGAGATTACCGCAAGGGGGGAATTTCTTAATCCTTTCAATCCATGCTATCAAATATCACGTCTTATGTGTTCATTCAAAGGAAGATCTAGTGCTGCTTGTTAGTTTTTCCTTAGAAATATATCCCATTTTTTTGTCGCGACATATGCTGTACGCCAATGCTTCAGTTGGCTTTTGAAGCAATTCAATGGCTTTTCCATGGCTCGATGAACTCCTACAGCGTCTAAAGTCTGTCAGCTTCTGCAGTGCTCTTTGCATACTTCACTATGAAATTACTGTACTATCCCATTTTTGGATTGGCTGATTGCTGCAAAATAGGTTATTCCTTGTTCTAGCTTGGCATCGACTCCTGGTGGACCCTCATTTTGGTGACAATTCATATGGATACAGCTTGTGAGGGTCATCGAGTTACAAATTACAAGGAGCTCTCTTGGGCATTCGGCATTTTCTGTCTCATATTAAGAATCTGATCTGAAGTTTGAATGAAGAATAACTCCAATAATCTGCCACAAAATACATAGCTTGCCCATTTTTGTGAAGATATATAAACCATGATGATTAGTCTCAACCTAACCATAGATGCATGCAAGCTAGTACAGTCTACCAATGGTGCATGCATGTCCAAACTAAGGCATATGCATGGCTGCATGCATCACCTCCAAGCTACGTTAAGGTTGGAAACACTTCCATGCAATACTAATGAAGCCAATGACCAAGTAAATGTACATCCACCACCCATGCATTTTGCACCAACCAACCTAATTTGTGCCTACAGACAAAAATAAGAATGTTCCAAAGGGATCAGAGTTGCAAACCACCACCAAGGTAGGAAGAGCTACTTATACTGCTGCATTATTAGAAGCTACTGAAGAAAAAACTTACTAGAATCTCAGTCAAAGTGCTCAGAAAATGTCACGTACTGCGCTGTGTTACTGGGACAGGGTCTGACAGGTTTACTCCAGTTATCTGTGAGGGGAGCTGAGAGGCATGGCCTGCCTGGCATTTTTTCAGGTTAGATCATGACTTATATGCATTTTTTCTTTGTGAATCTACTTATCTGCCATCTGCACCATATCAGTGTTTCTTGCTCTACATCTTTCTTACCCTTTTATTCCTAAATAGCCGACTGATTTCCACGCTTGGCAGAAAAATATGAACGTTTTCCCATACTTTGAACTATTTTATGTGATGTATCTAATCATTTTAGGTGCTGCTGTTGGAGCTCTTGGCGTCATAGCTAGACCAGCTGCAACCATGCTAGAACTATCTGAAAAAACTTTTCAGAGCATACGAAACCGAACAAGGCCTTTTCATAGGCACAGAGTTCGTACTAGATTGCCAAGGCATCTTAATGGCGATTCTCCTCTTCGTCCGTTTTCGTGCGATGAAGCGGTGGGTATGGCCGTGCTACTAGAAGCAGATGGTGGCCGTTTTCGGAATGAGGTATGAAGTGGATTTGGATAGGTGAACCATTTGTTCATCAATATGATTCATCCATATCTATCATCCACTAAGAATGGCAGAAAATCTAAACCTAACCACCCAATCTGTGTCATGGTGAATTTAACGTAATCACTTTGAATGAACCTAATTTTTTTTTGGCTGAACAGGTATATGTCACATGTCAGCAACTTTCTCAGAGCATCAGATTTGTTGTGCTTACAAAGAAGATGCTTCTTCGTGTTAGAAATACTACTTTAGCAGTAGCCAAGGGGGAAGCGATTTCATCCTTCGGGCCAGAGTGGTTTATTGAGCTAGAAGCTTTCCTTGAAGATGCTTTATACGTGGATGCAGAGGGTGTCATCCTCAATATTGTTTTTGGCATACAGAAGTCCTTCTTAAGAAGAACTAAACGGCGAGGTGTCTTTAGTCCAAAATTTTTGACTCCTTCAGCTCCTTTGAAAACTGAAAGGTTTGAATTTCCCACTGCTGCTTCAGCCAGGGAGTTTCTTGTAACAATCAAAATTCAGATAGATCAACAAAAGGTTGGTCCAAGTCATCTTATTTTATCCTCAAGAAATCTTTTTAGAAAAATAGATAATCAGAAGCTTAAAGGATGATATCTATGTACATTATGGTGTATATAACAATGCTTGTATACATTGTACATGTCCCCTTGGTGAAGCAATGTGATTCGACATGTATATATTGCCAATTGGGTTGGATTATGGTAAATAATGATTAAGGCATGTTGTTTACATGTCAATTATTCATGATTGACCTTTACCCTACCATTATTTAAAAGAACGGGTTTTTTTACTTGGTCCAAATAAAAGGACATTTAGACCATCCAATTGACATTCTCTCTCTCTCTCTCTCTCTCTCTCTCTCTCTCTCTCTCTCTCTCTCTCTCTCTCTCTCTCTCTCTCCACTAATAGCGCACATGCACACACATCGAGTTTCACTTAATAACATAGAACAAGTCTTGAGAGCAGCTTGAGTTGCGGAGAGGAGAGAGATCTCAAAGATTAATGTGAGAGATGGAATTGAGCAAGATTCAAAAGTGAACTGTGGAGAGCATCCTTGTATGCTCATTTGTGGACCATGAGCTAACCAAACAAAATGTAGTGCACATACTAGAGATGGCATTTTTTTTTAAAAATCTTGTGCATTATATGTGTTGAATCAACAATGTCAGTAAATCAAAGTAAAAGCAAAAGCAACGATTGTCGATAGCTCAAGCAGATATTCAAGAAAGATTTGCCAAAAATAGAACTTACCTATAATGAGCTCAGGATCTCAAAAGTCCTAGAAATGAGTGTCTTTGGCCTCTACTTATGCCAAACAGTATGGAAAGTATCATGAAGCAATAGGGCTTCTTTGGGCCTATAACCTCTTACGGTCCATTTAGTCATGTCCTTATGATCATGTGGCCTCTTTAGGGTCAATTAGATAAGGTGTACTTTCAATATAAAATATAATAAAGGTCTAGAAATAATAAAAATGGGACTAGAATAGTGTGAGCCCTAGTGTCAGGCAAATATGAAATTGTGTTCATAATATTCTCCCACTAAAAAATTGCAATCAATTTGGGCTTTTGAGGAAATTGTTTTTCCCTTTTTGTTAACTATTGGAGCTACAGTTGAACCATCTTGGTTATACATCTTGTGCTAGTGGTGCCTCATCGAAAAACCCAAAAGATTTCCAATAACATTCAAAAAGCTTAAATATTTTACTCCCTATGTCATGGATGTCCGCATTATGGGTGGGTGGGTGGGGCTTAAAAACAAAATGCAGCTCAAAGTGAAAACTTTGAGATATAGACTTTTCAATCAATTATAAAATTATGAAAAATAGCATTCCAAATGCACTCAAGACCTCCCTCACCTTGGCATGCATTTTACATTCAAAGTCTCTATTCTATCTATAGAAATGGAAAATGTAGTAGCATTTTTGCACTAAAACTTGATTCTTGATGTTGGAAACCTTTTTCAATAGAAATTATCCTTGAGATGCCGCAAGTCAATGGGATACCATTCAATGTCTTATTGGAAAATAGGTCTTTCCAAGATTGAAGGCAAACTACTACTCAAAGAACACAATTCAACAACCTTTTTCACATCTCAAAATCACTTGAAAAAATGAAAATGGAGGAAGGTGGTTGTTACCCATCCACGAGTCACCATCCCCCTTATAATCACCAAATTTCAACATATGCAACAATTTAAATTTTGTTGCTATTACTAGTGTGCTAGTGTTGTTTGAACTTTTTTCTAGAATACATGATTCGTCCTTTGTTCTTATGTACCTTTTTGAAAGAAATATATTGTGAAGGGACCCAATTTTTCCACTTCATAGGACATCATTTGTTCTAGGAGTTATGCATGGCATGATCCTCATCACACTTGAGATTGCATTTAGAGTCTCAATGGTCTTCATTAATCCCTCAACATGCTTGGGTCTCAACAACATCACATGGTTTTTCAAGAAAAATGTCTAATGATGATTCACATTGTGTGTCCTAGCTTATCACAATACCCCTCTTGCCATATCTCTTTCTTACAACTAGCCTCCATGATTTGCATGTTAGTATATATATAAAAAGGTCATTAGGATATTGAGGGGAAGAAATTTGAATTTTTTTTTTCTGGGGTGTAAACCCTATGGTTTCATCAATATTGGGATTCCTATTGTGTGATGTGCAAATCTTCATTTAATCGTTCTCAACATGCGAAGGCAAATTTGACCATTGCCCACAACTATGCATCATTGTCTTTTTCATTGGTTTCCTCGTTGTATGAGCAAGGTCCTTACTCTTTTTGTTCACATTAGCGTAGTACTTTCCCACTTCTTCTCCACTAACTTGGTCTATTATGACAATCTCAATAGAAGGTTCATCTTTGGTTGTTCTTTTTCACTATTCCTTAAGTTTAGGAACAATTTTCACAAGATTCATACTTTGTAATCTTTGAAAAAAAAAATCTATTCTAGACAACAACTGATTTTTTCATGAATAATGGTCATATCATGATTGCAGTAAAAAATGGAAACAACATGCACGCGATGCACCTCATAAACATCACATCAAATTGTATCATAGAAGGGCAAAAATTCACCCCCTCTTCCAATTTGGAAATGTAGTGGATTTTCTTATCCACCTTCAACCCTAGATCTAAGCACTTGCAAAGCATCAAGAAATGAAGTTTGTTCCCATGAGAGCGATATCATAGTTCAGATTCATACACATGCTTATGATTCAACATCTAACACTATGATAATCATCAAGATCAAGCTTACTTTTCTCTCATAAAAATAGAAACAAGATTCAATCCCAACAATTAGAAAATCCAAATAGCAAGAAAACATGAGAGATGGAACAAGAAAGAAGAGCAAAGACATCCAAATACAATTTGGTAGAGTTTCCACCTTCTTGATTGAACATAAAAAAATGAACTACAAAGCACGAGTACTAATAGTGATTTTTAGGGCACTTGGCCTCAAAGCCTATTGGAAAATTCCTATCTCCCTTATTATTTGAATTTGAATTTGAATTTTGGGGGGAACCCACTTTTATTCACTAACTTGATTATTAGGACCTATGACATTTAATTCCCGCAATCGGCCTAAAGTCCTTTTATTAACAACGAATAAATCAAATAACCATGTGATCATCAGGATGGAGTTACACACGCAGGTGCCAAATTTCTCACACTTATTCATTAATGTAGATCTATGATCTAACTAGAAATAGACTTGTCTCGATATCCGTGAATCCTCCAACAAAATTTCCACCAAAACTAATGGCGATCCCATGACACTTTGACGGTTTGCTTCACGACGGATTTTGATTAAGTGATGGGTCACTTTTTCCATAAATTCGACCTGCTCCACATTCTAATCACGGGCGTGTGGTAGAAAACATTTATGCACCTTTGCCAACCACTTGGTCGTTGTCCACGTCACAAACTTGCTTTCTCTTGATCCACTGATCATCGACGCACGGTAATAGAGTCGTGCCAAAGGAGTTGATCTTTGACATCGTCAGATGCTATCGGCTTATTTGGATCGCATGCCAAAAGAGGTAGGCAATCATCCCATCTCGTCAAAATTTCTGTCAGATAGGTCAAGTCTTGCGTGTACATTGCCAATTGCCTCACATTAGGATCAGGTGACGTTTGGAACTCTTGGGACGTAGCTTTGTAGTGCCCTATGAAAATCCATTGAAATTAACCAGCTGAAATTTTGATGTATGATGGGCCAGTTGTGAGTATAGACTGTGATTTGATTCAACGATATTCCACACTTTGTCCATTTGCTCTGTCTTGGCATCGAGACATAATACAAGTTCACCCTTACTTGACGAGGGCTAGCCGCATAGCTCCTTATCTCCTCAGGATTGAACATGATCTTTCTCCACTTGGGATGTAGTGGGATCATGTGGGAAAGTAATGATAGGTTCAACTCTACCAATTATTCAACTCGAAAAGTGAGGATGAAATCCTTGCTTGAGTTAAATGAATGGACATTGTTGCAGGTGTGGAAGAGAGACCTTTGGTGCCTTAGGACCAAGCAAGGTATGACAAAAGGGCCAAGATGGCACTCTACATTATCAAGATGAATGTCACCAATGAACTTCTTAAGCAAATTGGTAAGTGCACTTCCTCAAGTGAAACATGGAATGTGTTGAAGAAGGTGTTTGAAAGTAAGTTGTCATCTAGGGTTCTAATCCTAAGGAGTCAAATCTTTCAAATTAGCCAAAAGGAAGGCCCGAGGAAAGTCCTCACACATCTACCTTAAGAGTCAAAGCCTTGAATGATGATCTTGCTTGAAAGCATTAAGGATGTAGAACTTGTTCAAGCTATGCTTAGTGATTTGTTGGATGATCATGCTAACCTTGTACAAAGCTTTGCCATTAAAAAAACATTGCAAAGTGTGGAAGACTTGCAAGAGGTCTTAGTGGCTAAAAAGCATAGGTTACAAGCAAGAGGATGAGACACTTCTACTCATGGAGGAGAAGAGGCATTATTCTCAAAGAGTAAGTTCAAGGGCACAGCCAAGGCTAAGGGATTCAAGAAGCAATGCAACTTGGATAAAGGCAAGGCATCTTTATTTGGTAGTAGTTCTTTTGGTAGTAGAAAGAAGGATAAATCAAAGTTTACATGTTTCTAATGTGGCATAAAGGGCACTTTGCTAATGATTGTTTTAGGAGGAAAAGAGATCAAGGAGAGAAGCAAGACAATCTCACCCTAAATGATGATGATAAACAAGATGCATGTGATTCTTTTGTAATGTCTATTCTTCAGCTATTTCAATGGTTCTATCGACGAGCACAAATACGACATCAAACAAAATCTACAAATTACATCAAGTTTAGCAGCAATAGCAGCAGCAGCAGAAGGAGATCTAGTTGGAGATCCACCAACAACAACAGCAGCAGGAGATCCTCCACCCATAGAAGTTGCAGCAGGAACAGATCCAACACTAGTGGCTCCGACGAAATCGAAAAGTACTTTGACGTTCGTGGGCACTGTCCCCGCCGCCTGTACCTCGGATTCGATGAAATTATGGAGTTCTTCGTCCGTTGTCGTGGGGATCTGAGATGTAGTCGGAGGGCTCAGCACGACATGGGCAGATTTATGAGAATCTCATTTCGTCTAATACTCTGCAGCTGCTGCGCAGAGACTCTGATTCTATTAGGCACCCTTGCCATTTGCTTCGTCCTGGCCATGTGCTTACTTCTAATCATAAAACACTCAAAATTATGCTAAATAGGTCTATCTGGTGTCAGAAATACAAACCAAAACAAAAATAAAATCTACGAAATTATCATATCCTCTTCTAGTAAAAGTGAAAAATGAAAGGTTACTAGCACGTTTTGGCCCATTTTAACTTAATGCAAGGTTTTTGGTGATATCAGATATGTGCGAATAACAAGGTAGAGAGATCACGGACAATTAGTTCTGCGCACAAGTTTGATATATGGTTTTTGGAATATTCTAAAGGATATTCTTCATTGAATATTCATTTCAAAGGCATATTTCTTTTTTTACAACTGTAAAGTGGCTAGAATATTCTAATATTCGATGACACATTTATTTCATGACCTATTCTGGTGACACATGTTCAATTGAGAAAGTGTATAAATATCATTTCAACACCAACATAACATTTTTACTATTTTTTTCTTCTTCTATTGCTGTTTAGGTCATACATATCGTTATTTTGCACAGTTCCTTATAACCTTAGTATTGCTATTGATGACTGCGCACATATTCGATACATACAGTTAATCAAGTGTATTTTTTTGTTAATATTACTTTAACACAATGTCTTTACCTTCATGTAGATCTGATCCGAATATCGTGCTCTCTTTATTTCTCAATGATTTTGGTATTATCGAAGCTAGGAAGTACTTCATATCGTTGTTTCATCCTTTTCTTTATGTTTTTGCTACAACTCATCATAATAGACAAGTGTTCTTTGAGCCTTCCATGATATTCAAAAGTTTTGTTACATTACCTTTGCAAACGTTTGAGATCATGGCTTTTTTTGCATTACACTAATATTGTCAAGCATATTGAAATTCATCTGAAAAATAGATTGGATCGATTATATACAAAACTTTATGAGAAATTTAAGTTCTCCGGTTACTGCCAAATTTGCCACAAGAAGTGTAGATTAGTTGAATATCAATATGCATTTATATTATATTTGATTATTTTGATCCCAAATGAAGTGGATTGCTCAAGCTCCATGCAGACTTCGCCTCCCTCCTCTTCACGAGATCATAAGATCAAGGATATAGTCAAGTTTCTGAAAGAAACTGACATAAAATATGACAATATTATAGAATTTGACCCAAGTGATAATCAATCTGCATTCAATAGGAGAGACTGAATACTTGTACAATTTTTTTTATTATCGTGAAGATGAAGTGTTATGTATTTTAGCCAAAAGATTAGGTGAGTTTTCTGACATTCTTGATTTTGAGTATGATGACATTGTTCCTGGAGTAGATGATGAGATCGATGATGATACACTTTTTCTAGAAGAGTGCTTGCAATAGTCTCTGTCGAGGGCCCATGAGCATCAAAAAAATATTCCCTCAGAGGATGAGTTCATTGCTTTCCAGACCCAACTTGGTCTTGGGCCTCAAAAAATATACCAACCAAATGAGTTAAGCTCGCAAAAGAACTTCTCCAAGCATGGATTAATTCAAACCCGCTATTTTGCCAAAAAATTGCTCAAAATTGCTTGAAACTACAACTATAGACTAAAAAGAGCCTTCTGAGTACAATGGCGATGTCTAAACTTGATTATAATGACCTATCAAAAATTCTTACCAGGCCCTCCAATTGCTTACATGGCAAGTTTGCCAATTGGTACTCTTTAAAAAGCTGAATGCTTCACATCGCGTATTCCTAACTTCAGCCTTCTTGAAAGGGGCAAATCACTTTGGAGATTCATTAAGCACATTTTCCATGATTAAAACTTTGTTATTATGTTTCTTACTTGTAGGTACAGTTGGGTGCCCTTCGTTTGGAGGCGATAGCCTTTCGGCCTTAAGACAAAGAAACTAGGTCTTTTTGAATAGTTTTCAACTATTTCTTCACCCTTCAAAATAAACTTGAACTTCAGGGTCCTTTTCAAACTGAATTTTTTTTTAACAAAGTTGAATTGAAATCTACACTTCAAGACCCTTCATATGCATTTTACTCCAATCCAATGGTGAGGATGATTCAAGAGTACACATTCCTTCTATCATAGCCATTGAACTTTCAAGAAATAAATCAAATGGATTGGGCACCAAAACATTCTAGTTGCAAGAAGTGTATTTATTTCAAAACACTATTTTTAGCCTTTTTCAATGCATGAGACCTTCTCCTCCTCTTCTCTCTCCTCTTTGAGAAATAGCTATGGTGAAAGATTCCTAGGGTAGCCTCAAGCTTCAATTCACTCCACCTCCTTTGTTACTCCATGACTATCCACGACCATTTGCAAGCATCCCCACGATAGCAGGGTGGCCACTATACTTGCTTTATTGATCCAAAAATGTCCTTGTGTAGAGACTTTTCCATCTCCAAACCCTAGTTATGGCTCATTTTGAGACTAATTTCAACTTGTTCTTTGAGAGTTGGGTTTCCACAAGCATGTTGGCTGTCTAGCGAACTTTCCCATCTATCTAAAGCAAAAATCCAATCAACAATTCATTGAGAATTGATTAAGCTTCAAGCAAAACCATGGAAAATTGATTTTTTCTTCAATTTTTAGCCTTTTGAACTCTTTTTACTCAACTCTTGACCAAAATTGGCTCTAATTTGATGCAATAGGAACTTTGTTTTGCCTGAGAGCACTCTTTTGAATCTTCTCTTGTGTGCTTTTACACTTCACATCTTCTGAACAATTCCAAACTCAAAAAAATTGATAGCTTTTCGATTTACCTTCTCGGTTCTTCAAATTCTATCAGAATTTGACTAAAGTAGCTCATAATTTATATTGCACCGTGGCTCTGATACCATGATAAAGATCAATTTGTATAGTTTACACTACGATTCTAATAAGCTATCAATCACAGAATATGGAGAACTAGAAAGAAACTAAGCCCACACCATAGAACTCCAAAAATTGTATATTATAGTTGAAAGAGAAAGTAGTACATATAGTTAAGCACTAATTTTAAGGGAGTACCAATGCATGGCAAACTGGTCCCTGTTACGAGACAACTGTCCAGACTCACCTACTCGAGTGCCGTTGATGTGGCCTAGCAAGTACTACCAAAGATATTGATATACTCCAACCTTATCTTCTTACCAAAAAGAACTTTAAATGAACTCTTACCATCCAAGTCTTCATTCAAATACCTATTGCAAACAAAGTTAGCACAATCAAAGCTTCACCCTAAAATGACTTGGGAAGATTTGCATTTCCCCTCAAGGATTTAGCTCTTTCAAAAAGATTGATCTTCCTCTCTTCCACACCATGTAGAACCTTTGAGTTTGAAAGCTCCCTCTTGATCCCATGGGCCACACAAACCTCTTTGAACTTTGTTGATTGGTCTTCATTTGCCAACTTTAAGCACTTGATCTTCACATGTTAAATTGACTCTCCACAACATTCTTGAACTTGAGAAAAACATCAAGTATGAAGTCCTCACTCTTTAGAAGATAAATCCAACAATATCTACTAAAGTCATCAATGCAAGTCACAAACATCTTTGCTACTCCATTACTCTAAGCACTAGTAAAATGCACATCCAAATGTACTAAATGAAAATGCATCTTAGATCTTGAGCTAGATCTAGAATAAGACAACCTATGTGACTCTAACATTGAACAAAGCTCACCACCTTGCTTCTTTGCCTTCAAACCAACATGGTTAGAAACAACATTTCCATCAAGTTTGTTTTTGAATTTCAAATTGTAATTTTAATATCTTTTGAATTTTTTAATCTGATTTTGAAACATTTTGAATGTTTTTTTTTAGCTTTTCAAAACCTACAAATCTAACAATTTTAGACTTTAATTGTTTTAATGTTTTAAAATTTAAAATCTAAAAATTTTATATATTTTTCAACTCTTTTGATATAATATTGGTTTTAGCTTTTAATTTTAGTTTTTTAATCCCATGTGGCATCCGAGACAATTGTAACATGGGGTTAAACTTTTGTGCTTTGAGCATGACTTTGTCGACAATTATCATAAGAAGGTTATGCTCAACATAGCCTTTTGCTAAGGAAAACTATTATCAACATAGAAGTCCAATGCCACATGGCAATACAAACTTAAAAATAAAAGCTTATTAAACTAGCTGAAAAAATATTTAAAGTTTTCAAAATTTAATGTAAAATTCAAAACCATTATAATTCAAAATTTTAAAACTCTAAAAAAGTTGTGAAACTGTGAAAGTTTTATTGCTAGTAGAAACTTTTAGATTTTAGATTTTAAAACTTAAAAAAAAATTGATTTTTAAATTTTTTTGTCTAAACATTTAAAAAAGCAAAATTTTAAAGAAAGTACAAAAATAAAATGTAAAAACTAGAAAACAAAAAAGTCAAAAAATCACAAAAAACCAAAAACATGTCTCATTGCCATTTTTTTCTTTCAAAAGATTTTTGTGTTTACAGTGTAACATTACCTGCATATGAATCAAGATGTGCATTCATTAAAACAAGAATAGTCATTGAAAGAGATTAATGAAGTTGCAAAAAACAAAAGAAAATTAACCATTAAAACGAGCTAAAAAAGTTGATGGGAAAGTCACCCGACAACCCATTTCAATACATAAAACAAACTTCAAAGCATCCAAATAGTAAAAGCCTCTTATCATGTCCTTTTAGTTAGGAGTTAGACTCCTCACCCTCACAATGAGGACAAAGAAGAGAGAAGAAAAGCCCAAAACTAATTGACAAAATGCCATTCATGTGATATATGGATTGAGTCATTATTGAGTGGTCCTTATGGAAAGTTCACTATTTCAATTTTCCAATCCAAAAAACAAATATGAAATGGTCCTCCAATAAGTGGCGTGCTGTTGAAGGTCTCCTTTGATATTCTTAAAGATTGGATTTTGAGTCCAATGAACATCACAATGTGGACGTACAAGAGAAAAATAATTGATAAATGCCAATATCAAAAAGTGCTTATAACTTTTTTGTGGACATTATCAGAGGAAGGGAGAATATATCACCAACCATGACACCTTGCCAACATGTTTATGAATTTTTTGTTTTCTAATTAGCTATTGCACAAATTGAAGTTCCATGGGATATAACCATAAATGTAATTGTATGCATTTTAAGTGTATATTTAATTGGGGTGCCCTCCCTTAATCAAATTAAAGGCCCTCCGCTAGTCCAGAAGTTGAAAAAAAAGCTTTTTGCCTTTTAGAATTAGCTATAGTTGCCACCATCTGCCACATGAGGTGGTGGTGGCCCTTTGGCACTCAGAGTCAACTCAAGGTGCTCTATAATATATTGGGGGACATTGAACAAGTCGGGTTGTCATGGGCAAGTTCAATAAAATGGGCAAATGGTGTGGTAGAAATTCAAATGGGCCATTCACGTTGTAATGATCCATTAGCACTTTTAAACCTCAATATGAATGAGGGTGGTCATATGCCAACATCATCTCACTTATAAAGGCACAAAAAGGGTTGTAAGAGGAAGGGGCAAGTCAATCAAACTTCCCACTAATCTAAATCTACCTACTATATATGTCTACCCATCAAAGGTCACTGGAAAGACCACCCCTGCAAAGAGGTCAACTTTTTGTGCATGCTCTCAAACAGCACTTAAAAAAAGCCACATTTGTTAGGAATAAGATGTCTCTTTTTTCTTTTCCAAGTATGGATTTCGAGCAAAAGCTGGAAAATGTTGACTTTCAAAGAGTTGACACTCATTTCTAGACATAGAAAAGTATAGGTTTCATGTATAAAAGTATAGAATCTTAACTATTCTAGTATACATGATGGATAATCTCATTAGAATAATTTATTAAATTGAAAAAGTCATAGCTTTGTTTGGTGGAGTTTAAGCTTTTGCATGATGCACGATATGTTAAATTACATACATGTATTTAAAGCGTGCTAAATGTTATATGTAGCTAATGGCAAGGAAGGTTCATACTAAAATCTTGACCACATCGCTCCTTGAGAATTTAAATGAAATTCAGCTAGTTTATCACAATTATGGGGTTTAGGATACCTAAAAGTATCATTTATAGTTAAGCAGCCATCCTCCTGCTGATTTTGATAGATGCTTTCAACTTGCACAAGTTAGTGTAAATTGTGACAAACTAGCTTCTAGGTGAGCTAGACAATCCTTATCAAGAGTCAGACCCTTTATAGAAAAGTTCCACCCTTGAAATTTAAAAATTATGCATTTAACATTGTGCTCTTGTGCTAGGTTTGGCCTAACATCAACATTACAATATTACGATCAAGTAAACACATCGACATTATAATATTACAATATGTAGACATACACAAAATTAAGATACCTTGATCTCTATGTTTAGTTTTTTCAATCCAATATTTACTTGTAAATCTCAAAACTTGAAAGCTTCCATTTGACAAACACTTTGAAATAAACGATTTTATAGTGCTTTATTTGTGAGTTAATGATATAATGATACTATTCATGTACGAGTAGTAGAGAGCGCTACCAAGATGTCAATGTTGTAGCATGTGATATTTGGGCTTATGCTAGACTATGTTGATGTGGTTAACTCTCTTACCCAACTTAACTTGTTTGCCTTGACAAAAAGGTAACAACTTTTATGCAAACAACTAGTTTGGGTTTTTCTTGCATTGTGTGTAAAGGAAGCTTGGTTACCTAGCATAGTCAGGCCCCAAAGGAAGATGATATCGGCAATAGGAGGTTTCATGCATAACCTTCTATTGCCTAATTCAACAATGGGAAGGTTACTACTGGCAAATGTAATCTTCTTGTATCTCCAAAAAAAAAACCAATACATAGAAATTTAATGTTGATAGTATACTCGACATTAAATTGACCCAATAAATAGCTAGCAAAGTAATTGCTTTGAAGCTTCTAGATTGATATTATGCAATGGAGCTAGCAGAATTTTATTGATTCTACTTACAACTTGGCTTACGAAGCTTATTGGGTGGAAATGAGCTCGATATAGCAAGTTATACTGTATGTAGAAGCATATTTGACATTTTCATAATTTATTTGTAGCCTAGTGTACTGAGGTGTTATATGTTTTAATACAATGAAGTTGATGGGAGGAATTGTTGAATCTTGTTTGGGATGAAATTGTAGTGGCAAAATTGGCTCAAGCCAATTGATTTTGGCATGTATTTCTTCTATTTCAAAGGAATGAAATTTACATATGGCGTCACTTTCATGTTCATGGCATTGACTTAAACACAAGGAGGTCGAGGATCCTCATCATGTCAATGTCTTGCTAATTTTAGAGCAAAATAGGCTTTAGTCAATTTGTAGGGTACCAATAACACTCACATGCATGTCATACATGTAACACCTTAACAAGTTACATCAAGGATGGAAGATGTCTTGTTGGCATGCTTTAAAATATCCACCACTAACCACCATATCATTGGATGAAGGAAGGCTGCAATTTATATCAGCAAGGGGACCCAGGAGAGTGATGGGTAGTCAAGTCACGGGTGAGTTGGGGCCCTTTGTCCTCGCAATGCAATGCAGCATTGCTTGCATGAAGGTGACCCCATGTGCGTAGTCACGGGTGAGTCTCTCTCTCTCTCTCTCTCTCTCTCTCTCTCTCGCTCTCTTCTTCTCCTCGTCTCCTCTCTCCCTTTCTCTCTTGCTCTCGCACTCTCGCGCTAGAGAGCTGCGAGCTGCTGTTGCTCCTCATACATGCTCTACCTTCACTCGCTTCCATTCCATTGCATTCGTGCGATTAGCTTATCATCTCAATTCGCATGATGATGGGAACAATGCCAGCGAAAATAAGAGCTATTCGCAGCCTGATTTCATTACAATTTCTGATTTCTAGCTACATTTTATTCCCCTCTCTCGCAGCAGCAGCATCAGCGACTAACCCAAACCTTCACACTCATCCTCAATTCGCATCATGTGAGCAATCAAAGGATGGATGCAGCAGCTCTCATACCTTCAATCGCCCACTGAAGGAGCATGAGGCCACTGACAAAGCTAATTCAGCCTTCAGCTTCCACCTCACAAATTCATTCATGAGAGATGGAATGTATACTAGGATATCCGATGATGATGGGAGCCATTTTCGCGACTTATGGCCGGTAATTTTACCGCATCCTCATTTCCTGTTCTTTTTTATGCTGTGCTCTAACTACTTAGAAGTCACTGCTGCTTTCGTTTGTAGTGATTGATTTATGCGAGGTAGTCTGATTGATTGCAATTTTGGGATGCAGAAGTTTGAGCTGAATTGGAGGCTTGTAATTGGCACGGCGGTGGGCATTGTGGGCGGTGCCGTAGGCAGTGTTGGAGGTGTTGGTGGCGGTGGATTCTTTCTTCCTATGTTCAATCTGATATTGGGCTTTGACACCAAGACTTCTGCAGCTCTTTCAAAAGGTAATTTTTGTTTTTTGAGAAAAATTGTAAGCTTGGCCAAGTAGCAGCGTAGAATTATGCTGCTGCTGCTGTAGGGTTTCTAATGAACCTAATGGGAGAGAGGGGGGGGGGGGGGGGGTCCATTGGCACCCTTGCTACAAAGGCTGCAGCCAGGCCCTTCCCCGATATGGAATCAGGCCGAGATTTCTGCTTGCATGAAAAAATTGTGACACCTAGCAGATTATACAACCTACCGCACAAAAGGTTGTTGAAATTACATAACCTTCCACGCCCAAGGTTGAGAAAAATCATGACTCAAAAGTACTGGTAAAATTTCGCTTGATGTGGTAACAGCAAAGTGGTATAAAAGTATAGCGGCATTGATTTCACGTTTCTCTGAATTCAGCTTCGATGAAACCAACCACGATGCCCGGTTTTTTTGAAATAATTTTTCCAATATCACCAAAAGGTTGGATGGTTCTATATTTTTGAATGTACCCAATTCTATAGCCCTGACTGTAAACTCATATCCCCAGCAATAATCATTCAGATCTTAATGATGTCATTGTTGAATGTATCCAAAATTTCTTTGGTCTCAGGTTCGAGCCTCCCCTTGGAAACCAAGAAGCATTGTTGAATGTAACCCAACGGGGTTGGCTCAGTTGGTTGGCTTGGCATCCAAAGTTTCTTTGGTCCCAGGTTCGAGCCTCCCCTTGGAAACCAAGAAGCATTGTTGAATGTAGAAAGCTTACTATTGTCTAGTTTTCTACATTATATGCAAAGGAATTAGCATTCTTTTCAAATAGGTTGATTCTTTCAGATTTCATTCGGCAGGGTCCATTTCTGAACCAACAGAACTGCCGATTCATCTGGTTCAACATTGGCCGAATTTGAACCGCCAGAAAATTTCATGCATGAAAGCTTATAAAGTGTCATACCTTTAAGACAAAGTGCACATTCAGTTGGCTGACATTATTTTGGGAGTAACACTTTCTCTGAAATTACATGTGCCGGGGGTCAAAGGGTTCAGGGTTTCATGCCATTGGTTTTATGCAAGTGCACAGTCAATTTGTTGACATTATCCTGGAGGGTAATGCTTTTTCTGAAATTGCATATGCTGTGTGGTTAAAGGGTTCAGGGTTTCAGGCCGTTTTTGGATTTCATTTCTAAGATTGTTAAGAGGCTTCATGAAGGCTTTGAATACTTTCTAGTACCAGTATGGTAATTACAGAATCCGAGCTGAACGAGGGTGTACAACTGCATTAACACGAGCAATGAAGTTTTTTATGTACTCGTTATGATCAATGTAATGAGACGCTTCGCACAGTTCCAGATTATTGAATGGATGATCCAGCTTGACGGAACAATAACAAGCTGCCATGTAGTTTGATAACCTAGGCAGCCCCAAAAAATATTTGAATCATTTTTGGTTTGAATTGAAACTTTAAATACCATATCTGAAAATTTTGATTTTTTACATCATTTTGAAAATGTAGGGCTTTTTTTGAATCATGTTCCCATAGGTTAAATTTGAATCACGATCTGATTCAAATCGACTGGAAACTATGGGCTGATCATATTGAGCAGTAAGTCGAGCACAACTTGCTTCAGGTTATTTCGAGGATGACAGGATTCTTAATAGATCAAGAGTTACGTGAGACATTCCAAATTCGTCAAGGACTGTTTTGCAAATAAATAAGATTAAATCAACATCTTATCCTGGAACATTATGATTCCGTTGTTATGGGGCCAAGTAAGAGCTATGAGGGTTTGGATGCCAATCTGATATAAAATGGGCAACTTGTACTTAGCTGATTATTTATCCAAAGTAATTAATTATGCTGTTCTGAATTCATTTCAGCGATGGTGATGGGAGGAGCAATATCGACAGCCTTGTTTAACATTTTCCAGAAGCATCCATACGAACATCGGCCAGTTATTGATTATGATGTTGTAGTACTTTTCCAGCCTATGCTACTGCTGGGAATTAGCATTGGAGTCATCTTCAATGTCATATTTGCGCAGTGGATGATTACGCTGTTGACTGTTGTGCTTTTCGCAAGTAGGTGCAGGACCTTGCTAATTTCTATCTGGTATATTTTACACAGCAAGAAAATTTGAATTGCATTTTATTAGTGAACATCACTTAGTATAGATAAATTCTCCATTTGTGTGCCTCTATATATCATAGAGGATTCAAATCTAGATTATTATCTACAACCAAAGTTCCGGGTGCCGTAGGTACCACCTGGTACGGCACATGTGCCATAGTTGCCGTACCTTTTCAGTGCCACGGCACCCACGGCACTTACATAACTTTTTTTTTTAATTAAAAAAACCATAAAATGCCCCTTTGTTAAGTAAAAATGTCAAAAAAAATATATATATATATATATATATATATATATGCCATACCACGGCACACGTGCTGTGGTACGGCAGTTGCCACGGCACTCAGACAACCTTATTTCTAACGCATAATTAATTAGAGTAAAAAAGTATGATTTTGACTGCATGGACCTGTCCTAGAATAGCCGTCTAATGAAAATTGGTAAATTGTTCCGGAAGGCTAATTTTCTGTACTACATACGTGTGCAGTTAGTCTTCAGAGTGTCTTCAAAAAAGCCATTGCTTTACGAAACCAGGAAGCTTTGAGTCTGAAGGTTTGTGTTTATTTGCATGGAATTGAATATAGATTGCATTTCTGAGTTGGCTTCTTGCTTGGATTAAGATTATTGTTTACACTTGCACAGGATGGGATGATGACCGTGCCAAATAGCATAGCTTCTATTCCAATTGATGAAGGTATTTTGATGGTGCAAGGAGGAGCTATATTCCTTATGATACCTACATGTTTTTTTAATCATGAGATCCTCCATATTTCAAGGTTGTGTTTCTAAAACATCGAACTTCTTTCAGAGATTGAAAGCTCTGAGCATAAACCAGTTACAAATGGAAATGCTATTTTGGAAATGTATGAGGTAATGGCTGCAAACCTATCGCTTTGCATAGTAATCCTAATCCCATTTTTTCATAAAACTGCATGGAAGGTCATAATTTTGTGTTTTTAGTCTAGGGATGTTTAAGGATCTTCTGATCAGTTTATAAGAACAGTGAGTTTGACTGAAAGAACTACTTTTTCTGAGGCGTTTTTGCAGGAAAGAAGAGACTGGTCTTGGTTCCCGTTCCAAAAATGGTTGTTGCTTCTTTTCATCTGGGCAATTTTTCTTCTGCTACAAGTTCTGAAGGTCTATAGCTTTAATCAAGGGACCACCTACTTTGTTATTGCAACCTTTTTGCGTGTTTTGATTCAACTATCTTCTAGGCTCGATGGTGTTTAAGGGTATCTTGGGAGATTTTGCATTTGGGTTTGCATTTTGCCAGTAACCCTTATTGATCATCAACTTGTGGTGTGCCATATTATGCAGATGCATACAGCAACCTGTGGTCTATGGTATTGGATCATTGACGGCTTGCAGGTTCCAGTGGCAATTGGCTCAAACCTCGCTTTTGCTGTGCATTTGTACAACAAGAGCAAACATAATGATGGCAAGGAGGATGTGAATCAGCCTCTGCTTGAACAGCCACAAAATAAGTGGCGTGTTGCAAACCTCTGTATCTATGCTGCGAGTGGAGTTGGTGCTGGAATTGTGGGTGGCCTTCTAGGCCTTGGTGGTGGTGCTATTATGGGGCCTGCATTCTTGGAGCTGGGCTTATCTCCCCAGGTATACTCCTGAGGACTCCCATCATTGCTTCTTCCGATACTCAAAAAGAATTCTATGCAATAAGTAGACAAAAGCATAGCTTCAATTTTTCCTCAAGCCTCTGTGTGCCCCTGGGCAAAGTTTATGCCCATTTCAATGAGATTGATATAGTTTACAAGTTGATATATGTTCCATTTCTTGTAGGTTACAAGTGCCACATCTACATTTTTGATGGTTTACTCATCATCCCTTTCAGTGGTGGAATATTATCTGTTGGATCGGCTTCCTACAGCTTTCGGTACTCTTTCACCATTGCAAAATGTGACTGATTATTTATATACATATGCACATGGTCAGTTCTCATAATATCATATTCATCAATCATACCTGTTTCTTACATTTTTGGGGTTCCCACAGTTTGTAGGTAAGAGAATATATTTATTGACCAAGAATTTTATATAATTTTTTAATCAAAAAAGAAGAATGTAATGTACCGTATGCCATATGGAAGGAGCAGCTGGTTATATTTGTTAGTCAAGTTTAGGTAGTCGTGCATATGTTAGCACAACAAACTATTAAGGTGGCTTTGAAAGTTTACAGGCCTTCAAGTATCAAGAGGTCTTAATTTATGATTTGTTTGATTGTTTCTTGCCCACTTAAAAGTAAAAATATGCTCAAAGAACATTATTGTACTTTCTAGTTAAGTTTGAGGACTGTTTTTAGATTGTCAAAAGAGTTTGAAGAGCTACATGGTTAGATTTCATTGATATTGAAGGAATTCTTTTTTTTGAGGTGTTTTGATGAAAATTTCATAACTTTGTCACCTTTTTGCTATGATGCAGCCATATACTTTAGTATACTATCACTTGTGGCAGCTTTGTGGGGTCAGGTTATCATCCGCAAAATAGTTACATCTTCAGGGAAGGCGTCTGTGATTGTTTTTGTTCTTGGATGCTGCATGGTGATGAGTACAATCTTTTTAGGTAAGATATGATTCTCTCCTAGTAAATTTTCTTGTTGAGCTTAATTTAAGAATGCATCATGTCTATTTTATTTGTAGACATAGATGTTGATGCCTTTAATGTCACCTATTTTAAGAGGATGTTGCAGTAGTGACTTGTTATTTGATATGGCCATTGAATTTCATATTTTTATTGTACTAATCTAATAATGCATGAAGCGGGTTCATTATGCATTTAATTGATCTAACAGGGTTGGCTCAGTTGGTCCTGGCATCCAAAGTTTCTTTGGTCCTAAGTTCAAGCCCCCCTTGGAACCAAGATACATTATGCAGTTAATTAGGGAATCATAAACTAAGTTTGGACCTTTAAGTACATTAAGTGCACAGAAGATCATTCTATACGTACAAAATGTATTTCATTGTGTACATGTGGAATGTGATGCAAACAATCTATCGAGCAAAAAAGCTACTTTTGCAAATACCATCAGTTTTGTATGTTAAAAAGGAAATTTCCTCTAGCAAAATCTCTTGTGTGCAAAGTCCATTATAATTTGCAAAGACAACTTTGATTTCTGAGGATGGAGGCTAGTTCTTGAGGATTGAGTCTTCTTCCACCATAAACCTCATTCCCTTGTGCCACTCCAGACCCTAAACTGTGAGACAACGAGGCTTCTAAGGATCGTGGAACTCAATTCTACTATTTTTTGAGGATCAAGCAGGATCTGAGGATCAAGTCATTCCAAACTATGGGATCTGAAAATTGATACAGATGGAGGCATCACAAAGTGTTGAAGTCTTCTACGATCGTTGGTAGAGACAATGATATCGGGAAAAAAAAAACTGCTAGCTACACACTTTCAAAACGATGTCTTGATAGAAACAAGACTGGCGACTTGCATGGAAATGCAGATTATCGAACCACAAGCTCTAATACCATGTCGAAAATCGGTGTGTAGCATAAACGAGTTCTGACACGAGTAGTGTTGGAAATGGTGAACTCATGCAACCATTCCCTGGCATTCCCCGAAGTGGCCGAAGTCGAAGTCACCGAAGTCATCGACATCGAAGTGACTGACAAGGGCTCATGCACCTATTAGCCGAAGTCGCATTAACCGATGAGGGCTCATGCACCATTAACCGAAGACGAAGTACTCGAGGCATCCGAAGTCGAAGTCACCGAAGTGCTCGACATCGAAGTGACTAGTCCCAAGCCGAAGTACTCGAAGTGCTGAAGACGGTCCTTGTGCAAATCAAATGTTGGACAAGTCGAGTTAGCGACAACTCGCGACAAGCGTGAAGGCATTGTACTATCACGCCCAACCACCAACATTGAAGTCCATTTGTACGTGAGGGAAGAAGAGCCAAGGACATCCTTGAGCTCATCCACTCAGATGTCTGTGGACCGATGAAAGTCCACTCCATCTCTGGATCGAGATACTTCTTGACATTCATCGATGATTACAACATGATTACAGCTTTCAAGAAGTTCGTGACATTCACAGAAAGAAACACCTCCAAAAATGTGCAGACTATCAGGTCCGACAATGGGGGTGAAGATACGAGCAAAAAATTTTCAAACTTCTACCAAGAACGAGGAATCGAACATCAGTTCACATGTGCATACACACCACAGTACAATGGTATAGCAAAAAGAAGAAATATGATGCTTGTCGAAGGAGCAAAGTGCATGATGGCACAACACAGTTGTCGGGTTAGTTTTGGGCTGAGACAATTGCAGTAACTGTACACCTATAGAACAGATCGACAATGACAACCCTGGATGACAAAACATCGTACGAAATGTGGACGACTAAAAGTCTGATTTGTCGTATGTACGTGTGTTCGGATGTGCAGCATACATGCACATGCCAAAAGAAAAAGAAGCAAGCTTGACGAAAAGTTGGTGCAAGCAGTCATGGTCGGATATTTGAACGGCTCACAGATCTACCGACTCTACAATCCAACCTCGAAGAAGGTGGTAACAAGCAGAGATGTGAAGTTCGATGAATCGACATTTCATGGAATGAAGGAAACAAAAGGCCATGAAATCTTCACACTACTGTCGATTGAAGAGGGAGATCGAGGCCAGACATCGAACCAGAATGTCGAGTCACAAACTCCAGAGCAAGAAGGTGAAGACCAACCAATCGAAGAAAACACAAACCAACAGCGACAAACAAGACTAAGAAGGTCGACAAGAACAAGAAGACCTCCAGATCAATACATCGACAATCTTCAGTGGAGTGAAGATGCAAATGTTGAATACTGCAGCTACGCTAAAGAGCCGACGACATATCAAGAAGCTATTCAGAGTCCATAGGGAGAATTTTGGAAGCAAGCAATGTCAGAGGAGATTGAGTCGATGAGGCAGAATGAAGTGTAGACACTTGAGCCACTGCTTGAAGGAAAGAAAAAAAGTTGACTGCAAATGGGTATACAAAACGAAGCTGAAATCAGATGGAACTGTCGGACGATACAAAGCTCGACTTGTTGCTAAAGGCTACACGCAGAGGTATGGCATTGACTACTTCGATACCTACTCACCGATGGTCAAGATGGCGAGCATCCGACTACTCCTCGCTTATGCAACGAAGCACGATCTAGAAATACACCAGATCGATGTAAAGACAGTCTTTCTCCACAAAAACTCGAAAAATGTATAACTCGAAAAAATGTATGACTTGAAAAAATGAGGCATTGAGAAATGCACGTATGGATTGAAAAAAAGTGGTATCGAAAAATAGATGGATAAAAAAAATGTGGTATCGAAAAAATGGTGGATCGAAATAATGATGTATCAAAAAATAGGTGACTCAAAAAAATGGGCGACTCGAAAAATTGGCGTTATCGAAAAAGTTGGCTCAAAAAATGGGTGACTCGAAAAATGGGTGGCTCGAAAAATTGATGAATAAAAAAAGGTGGCTTGAAAAAATGCGGTATCGAAAAAATGATGGATCGAAAAAATGCGGTATCGAAAATTGATGGGATCGAAAAAGGCGGTATCGAAAAAATGGATGGTGTCGAAAAAGGTGGTATCGAAAAAATGGATGGTATCGAAAATTTAGAGATCGGTCCGGTCGATATTTGATGAAGGGGGTCGAGGATTTGAAAGGTCCAGTCGAGAATGTGTGGAGGGAGTTCGGTCGAAATCCTGATGGAGTGGGTCCGGCCGAAAATAAATGAGGTTGGTGGTCCAGTCGAGATGGGATGGAGGGTGGTCTAGTCAAGATGGGATGGAGAGTGGTCCGGTCAAGATGGGATGGGTGTGTATTCGGTCAAGATGGGATGGACCAGGGTGGTCCGGTCGAGATGGGATGGGTGTGTATCCCCCAGTCAAGATGGGATGGAGGGTGGTCCGGTCGAGATGGGATGGGTGTGGATCTGGTCGAGATGGGATGGGTGGTCGAGATGGGACAAGGAAGGGATCCGGTCGAGATGGGATGGGTGTTTTTCGGTCGAGATGGGATAGGGTGGTCCGGTCGAGATGGGATGGGTGTGTATCCAGTCATGGGAGTGGGAGGGATCTAGTCGAGATTTTTGTTTTTTGTTTTGGCAGCCTGGTCCGATCGAGAATAGGTTTTGAGAGAGATCCGGTCGAGATTGGAGCGTGAAGGGGAGTCCGTTCGGTCGAGAGGAGAGGGGCTGCGTGAGGGTTCTATGTAGGTCTGAAGGAGGTGTGGCAGATCTTGGGCAAGGTTTGTAGAGCGGATGTCATGCTTTTGCAGGTGTGTGAGGGATGAAGGTAAGGTGTTGGTTGCAGGAGGTATGCATGTGTAGGGTGTGGAGTATGTTCGTAGAGTGTGTGTTTTGCAGGTCTCAAGGAGGTGTAGGCCATGAGGGTGCTGGTCTGAAGAGAGAAATATGGATGCTTGTTTCAACAAATGATCGTCAGACTGGTGAGATTCTGGTAGCACTTACATGGATGGTCAAAGAACGGGGTTGACGATATGTTTCAGATGTACAGATGTGCTCGTGTGTTATTGATCGGGTATGATTGCAACCGATATAGTTTTATGATGTGTGGAGTTCAAGCAGCAACGTGCGCCAAATGTTGACAGATCCTCTGCTTAGGATTTGTTAATGAGTTCTTTCTCTTCACTCTCTGGTTACAGATGTTACAATGTCAGATCAGGCAGAATGACTGATAAACGTCGTAGTATTTGTCCTGCCTATCAGAGGACAACTCAAGGAGGTCTCTCTTGAACCATATCACATGCATTCAAAACTAAACATGCAATCAAAACGCTCAACCGATAGATCAATATGTAGTCCAAGTGAACAAATCATATTATCCTAATCTAATGCTGCAAATCAGAATGAATAGATCATGAAATCTGGTATTAAGCTACATATCCATTTTAGATTCAAGAACAAAACAAGAAACTAAAACTAAACAACATGCAATAATCCACAAACAAGAAACAAGAACTAATCTAAATAGCATTTTGGAGAGCCCAAGAATCAAGAAACACACATTTCTTGATTCTTGGACAGCCAAGAACATCAATGGAATGGGATGTCTTAGTATTTGCAAGATCTACACCACAACCCCACATCCTTCTAGTAGGCCTCATCGTATGGATTTCTTACTTCTAGAAATACTAATTCAAGAAGCAACACGCATTTACTATGACTCTTACATCTCTCACACCTGAGTATTCTAGCACCCCCATACTCACTCCTCACATTTTTCTCTCTTCGGCAACCACTGCCCAAGACTTCATTTCTCCTATGCGGACTCCATGGCACCGTGATCCCTCTTGTCAGGCCACTTTGCCCATTTTTTCTCCCATTAAAACTCTTGCTGGTTACACTCCCATTCAGACTCCTCCCCAACCTTCTCTCTTTCAAACTCCTCCCCAACCTTCTACCCTTCAAACTCCTCCCCAAACTTCTCCTATTGTAGACACTTCCCCCATTCCACCCAATTCTCTTTGGCACTCCTCTTGACACTCTCTTTTCCACCTCTCCATCAGTTGACATTGTGTCATCTTATGACATAGACATGGAGAGGCGCATAGTTGAGGATAACCGTGGTGCCGTCATCCCCCGCATGAGGCAACTCATGCATGTGGTTTTCAACAAGGAAATTTTGAAGGACTAGCACATACAAGATCATGAAGACAACAATTATGTTGTTGATCAATTGTATAGAGAGTTTTCAGTCCCCTCCTCTAATATGCAATTTGATCAAAATTAGATGGTGAGCCACAACAAACCAGAGATTCGAGATGCGATGAAAGCTGGCAGATTTAGGTCGTCCCACATGCACAAGGAAGACTAGAAGTTTGCAAAGAAAGAATTCAAAAATATCCAGATCGCTTCAAGCAACGAGAGGCAACCAAGAAGCAATTGGAGACTATAGGGCCTTCTCACTTGGGTAGCGGTAGCTAGGTCTGTCACCCATAAGTGAAATTTGCTTTTAGAGAAATTCAAATTTTATCTTGCTAACCTTCTTGTACTATCCTAAATTGTTTGTTTATTTGTTTAAATTCTAATTATGATTTTTTCGGTTTATGCAAAAATCCACTGTAAAGTGGTCTCCTACGAAAGAGGAGTATAAGTATGTATATTCCAATAATATGTAATCGTTACTCAAATTATTAGAGAGACAAGGAGTGAGAATCGATTGGGATGTTGCTTCTCAAGTATGACTTCAAAATATATTTTAACCTCACTACATTCATGTGGTCTGACTCTCACTCTCACCACCTTTCTTAGAGAACTCACTCATCTTCATTGCATGCAAGTATCGTAGTTCCAATCACGTGTATTGTAGTCACATGACTCCGATGTCCATGGCCAGGATGAGGACGACTCAGTTGAATCTAATTAGGTGCTTCATTCTAGCACACAAGTATGTGAAAGTTCCGATTTAGTTTGTAATATATCTCTGTACTTGAAACATTAGAAATACTAGTTCCTACATGGTCATTCCATCTTTTGGGATTCACCATGAGGCTTTCACAATTTCTATCTGTCATGTTTAACTAGTACTTCTCGGCTCTCAGTCTTCGTTCATTTCGTCTTCTCAAGATCTCCTCGGTCTAAGGTGAGAGGTGCTCTTGGGTAGCTCTGGCCGAGTATCTTGGGGATTCATTAGAATCAGCCAACAATGAGCTTGAGCTATTTAGTATAGTAACAAAGTGGGGGCTACAATATATTTTCAATAAATCGCCTCCATTATATTTGTTTAACTTGTATCAGCAAAGTTTAACTAGCCATTAGGAATAAAATATATATATTATAATCAAAGAGGGTGATCATGGGTTTTATTTTTCTTTGGCTTTGATCTTGAATGTGTTGTCTTCATAAAAGATCATATCCTTGCTCGTAATAAGCTTCTTATCCTCCTAAGTTTCATAGCCTATAGCCTTTCTCCTTCTCCATCACTTTATTCCAAGAAGAGACATTTGACCTCCTTATAGTCAAGATTCTTCCTTTAACCCTTAGTTATGTGTACATATATTATGCTCTAAATACTCTGAAATGTTCCACTATAGGCTTGATTTTAGTATATGCCTCCTGAAGTGTCTTGTCTTCTATTGCTTTGTGGGACTTTGATTAAGATGATATACCGTATTTTTCACTACCTCAACATATATCTTTTTAAATAGCCCCTTTTCTTTGAACATGCTTCTAGCACATTCCACAATTGTCTTGTGCTTGCATTCGATAACTCCATATTGTTGTATGTGGTGCTACCAAATTGGCTTTTTATATCTTTTGTCTTGCAAAGCTCAATGAATTTGGTGAGTTCGATGTGTACTCACGACCTTTTCGAATTTGCAAGATTTTTTTATCTTCTTGGAATTTGATGCTCCACCATGAACTTAAATTCGCATACTTTTTTCTTGAAAGATAAACTTATACTATTCTTGTGCAGTCATCAATAAACAACGTGTAGTTGGTTTCTCCCCTTATGCACCTAGTTTTGGTGGGTCCACATAAACCTTCTTAGCTCTATAGGTTCCTCCTCTAGAATATATTTTCCTGTGATGTTTTCCCCCATGGCACATGTTTCACATAATTTTGATTCCCACCTAATATTCGAGAGACTACTAATCATATTATGTTTCTTTAACACATGCAAGCAAACAACTATAGTTTAGATGGTGCCATAACTTCTATTGATTTTGGTTTATAGCTATAAGTGCCTTTTGATTTGATATTGCAACACATAATCTGATGAGATTTCCTTCTTTAACTCATGTGATTACCCATCAAGTTTGACCACCATATGTTGATTTGTGATATCACAAACAAAAAGACCATCATTTTCCAATTCAATTGTGTAAAATATATTCTTAATGTACTTGATCTCTCAAATGGCATCCTTAGTAGTATGCTACATTGTCCTCTCACATCATCTCGTGAACATACCTTTTGATTATCATTGGTCTTATGCAATTTTGTGAGCCAAGTCCTATGAGAGGTCATGCATTGTGACAATCTTAAGTCATCGTACTGTCCAAACACATTCAAAAGCAAAGTGGCCACATGTCCCACAATAGTTGCAATTACCCTTTTCTCACGTGATTGATGTAGAGCCACTAGTTTTATCATTCTAAGTTTGCAACTTTAATGTTCTTTTCCTTGCCTCCTTGATCCTTGCTCAATTTGGGAAATTTTTGAGATTATTGCCTTGTAGCAAAGGCTTGCTCCACAAAATCTTCACAAGGTAAGATTTTTTTTCATGTCATAACAATATACCATTCAACTATTTGCATGTGGTCACTTATATCTCACTAATAATGTCATGACATGCTTCTCATAGGCATATGGGAAGCCATTGAGCACAATAGATATCAAATGTAAATTAAATATGTTGTGACTCCACACTTATTGGTCTTTGATACCCTTGAGCTTTGTGAGTGTATCACCAACATTTAGATTTTATAAGTAGATAGTTATGATTGTGAAAAGAGACTGCCCAAATCTAGTTCATGTTTGTTAACAAAGATACAGATTCCCTTTTTATAAGTGTTAAGTTAGTTGCTAAGATGTTTTTGCTTTTTGTATCAGGTGGTACAGGGGCCATTCGAAGCTATAACAAGTGGAAAACAGGAGCCAACCTTTGGTTTGACGATTTATGTTCTGCGAGATGAGATTCTTATGTTCTGGCAATGCTAGGTCAGGGCTTTAGATTTCAATATTAGAATGTGGGTTGTAAGAGAAAAGCTATCTATCAAGAGGGGAAGAGGATCCAACATTGTTTTTTTTGTGCTTATGATTGGTGGTTCCACTTATTCATGTCAATGGCAAATGATCTTTTTGAAAAGGCTCAAGTTTATTCACAAGTTAGAAGGGTATTTTCCTTATACGAGGCCTATGAATATGAAATTGGGCAACAAGGCTTTATTCAAGAAAGTGAATGAAGTTTCGACATCTGCTCATGGAGCTTATATGATTAAAAGTTGAATAGAGCCATAAGCTTGTGAAATACAACATTATGGTTGTCTCTATGGGCCAAGTATGTCCAAAATATAAATTGTTGCTATTGATTCCAACACTTCCCGAGATATTTTTGGTTAGATTATATGAGCTAATAGAAGCTTATTGGTGTCATAATTTGACTAGCTGGTGATAAAATAATATGCTATTGGAAACACAAGATCATTCCAATGGATCAAATTGCTTGAACGTTTATTTATGTTTCAATTGAATGTTGCTTATTCTTTTCAACTTTGGAGTCAACAATATATACCAAAATAATCCATACTTTTCAAGATTGATTCATCAACTTAAGTCTTACAATTGGGATTTATTTATTTGGTAACATTGAGGGTGCGGAAGTGATATTTCCAATCTCTTTGTTGTGTTGGTTGTAAGGAGTTAGTGCTAATACTACTAGCCTATCCTATTAAATTTGGATTTGGATTTTTTTTTTTGTTTTGTTTCTATTTAGTTTCCATGCAATTCTTTGTAGAGTCACAAACTTTATGTCCAAGTGGTGAATATTCAAGTGTTTGCAATTGTGACATAATTAACTTGCGATTTAATAAAATTGCTTGCACTGTATGGAGCATTGTTATTTAAAGCATGTATTTCATGAACTTTTATGTTTGGATCTTGAAGAAGTATAAATCAACGATTTGTTTTTTCTTTAGATACTCGGTACTCTCTTTGTAGCCCACATTCTTGGATACTTGTTTAGAATGAAAAAGCTTTTTACTAACAATAGTTCAAAGTTTTCAGTAGATATGTAAAACAATTATGACTATTTGGAGTTAAAATACCATATAGAGATTGGATGATTCCAACTGCTAGCATGTAATTAAGATAAAACTTCACCCCATTAGGAATTTTACATCGACATTCATATAGTTAATTCACAAATTTATTTAAATACCTGCTCATTTTCATTATTTAAGATTCTATTCATGTGTAAATTATAGTTCATAATTAAAATTCAATTGAAACATCTTTTATATGCAGTATTTTAATACTTGCCATTTAGGTTATTTTCAAAAAAACAAATTAACCATTAATGACAGACCCATTTTTATTTTTTTTTAAATTTTTACTTGAAATTTTTCATTTTTAAAATGCTTGATAAAAATATATTGCTGTCTTACATAACAATCTATTAATATTAAAAATTGTGACAATTTTCAAAAAAACAATTCATAATATACTGAAATTTAAATGCTTGAACTATTTTCTTGCAAAATACAACATTTTTTTAACATTACAATATATTTATTTGAAGCATTTTAAATTTGGATACTTTTAAAAAAAAATTCAATTGAAAATGTAATTAAATCAAAATTTTGAAAATAGTAAAATATTTTATTTTTATGTGTGAAAAGTTTATGTTTTGTAATAATTATTTTTTTGAGCAATTTAAAAATTGCATTCTTTGTTAGAAATTTTCAAATATGAATATTTGTAAGATTAAAAATCTATTTTATTTTTAAAAATTTAAAATACTAATATATGAATACTTTTAAGATGGTATATGATATATAAAATTTAATTTTTTAAATAGCTACCATCTTAAAAAACTTAATATTAACATAAATATTAAAAACTTAAACTACATTAAAGTCTTTACTCTGTCTGTGATAAAAATTGAACATAGCAATAAATTAACCATGTACATTAGTTGATAATTGAGCAATCATATTAATAAGTAATTATATCACACCAATAAGTTTACAATCTATTAATGGTTATTTGCTCTTTTAAAAATTGTTTTGATAGTCTTATTTGCAAGGGCAATTTCTTAAATAATTTAATTTTTTGTAATCTTTTATGAAAATGAGTTACGGAATAAAATTTGATGTTTCATAATTATGTTCACAATTTTCATTTACAAGCATAATAATATATTAACAGCTCTTAGATAAACGACAACAAAAATTATAGAAGTTTTTTTTTTTCAAATAAAAAAAAGTACATTTCATTTAGTTCAAAAATCATCACACTCATTAACATCTTTTTGTTTTTCAATAAGAGGAGCAGTCACAATAGTTGTATCCTCTACAATAACAGTATCTACAATGATATTATAATCTTGAACTAAGACCTTTGTCAAGTTATTGTATCACCAACTTTCTCACAATAGGAAGTTGTGGCTCCTTTGACAAGAGGAATGATAGAGTCTTGATCATCAATAGATTGTCTTACTTTTCCTAATTCATTTGGCAAAACTGAAATTGATTGTTCTCTTGCAACCAACCTTCGCCAACTTGCAAGTAGGACTGTCCTGATGCAGTGAAGCTATATTTTGAAAGGCGAAGGTTAGAGACTTGAGAAAAATAGCCAAACTTAGTGGAATTTTTTTTTTAAATAAAAGAAATGCAACCCTCGCCCAATATATTGTAGTTAGATTTGTCCTAGATCTACTCACAACAGGTCGGCGAAGGTTAAGTTCAAAAATAGAAAGAACAATGAAGGTTTTTTGATTTCTGATAACCTTTTGTTGGAAAGTTCAACTTTTTTTCCAAAAATATCAGATCTCAAAAAAGAACCTTCACCTAAACCTTCACCAGTTTCATCATTTTTTCATACTATTTTTGGTCATTAGTGAGTCAGACAAGAGTTAGTGAATGTTTTTTAATCCAATAATTCTGTGGATGTATCCAAGAACTGATCAAATCCGACTCTGGGAGAATCGGGACTAAAGGGAGGTGGGCTCTATGGAATGATGAATGTCTCTTCAATGTCTAATGGTTTGGAGTCATTGCTCAGATCCATAAACATCTGTGTTCTTGGGGACATTGCAGTTGTTATGTCCATGTCCTGAATATAGGATTCAGTATAATCCTAGACTTGGATACACGGTACTCCAGTGCTCGAGATTATTGGTTATGGCACGTCATACTGCCATAAAGTAATTAATAACCTTGTGAGGCCCATACACACTAATTGGAGTTAGTACATGGTTTAGGGCGGTCAATGCATGTGTACAGTATCAATAGCAATGAAAGTTCTTAATTGGAGAGTTTAGACCTTGCATGATTGTATGCATAGAGTGGTCTTGGGTCCATATAATTAGCGGAAACTCACCCTACTCCATCGTTCATTTTGGTGTTCATTGTCAGGTTATCTTGCTTCATATTCCTTGGCTCAGGGGTGAAGTTTCTAGAGATTGATCGGTTGCTTCTACTTGGTTGGGTGGTTTCTCCACAATGTGTTCTCTTGTGTTTTGTCTTGTATGCAGGATCTTGAGGAGCTTTCCCTTTAGCAGTAGTGTGTGTGTGTGTGTGTGGGGGGGGGGGGGGTGATGTGGCTTGTGCTTCTGTGGCTTGTATGGTCGAGCCGATAGTAACAGAAGACATCATCGATGAATCAAAGGCGAGGGTGGTGGCAGAGAATGGGAGAATAGGTACTTCAGAGCGAGTGGCAGCAGGAAGTGGTTGTGCAGATGGCATTGGTGGCTGAATTCGACGACGAAATAGCTTTTAATGAGCATTCTACACACAAAATTGCAAGATATCACAGGTATAGTACACCAATGGATAGTAGATAAGCATGAGAGAGAGAGAGAGAGAGAGAGAGAGAGAGAGAGAGAGAGAGAGAGAGAGAGAGAGAGAGAGAGAGAGAGAGAGAGAGAGAGAGAGAGAGAGAGAGAGAGAGAGAGAGAGAGAGAGAGAGAGAGAGAGAGAGAGAGAGAGAGAGAGAGAGAGAGAGAGAGAATCGTTTCTCTTCCCACGAGTTACATCCTTTTATAGTAGTAGGTCCAAACCTAAATTCAAACTTGGTTTCCCTCCAAAATAGAAAACCCTACTATTATTGTGACTAGATTCAATGTCTCTACTACTCAAATTTGAATCTACTAAAACTCGTGTAATATGATTTTCCACACTTTCCAAAAGTGTTTATTCAAATGCTTTTAGACTGATATAACTTTGAAAAGTAAAAAAAAGGATCAACAATAGTGAAAACAACAAAATTTGTAAAACAACAAAAAGTAAAAATAATGAGATCTTCAATCATGTTGGTTGAACTGGCTGCCAAAACTTGCGTAGTCGGATGTCATTCACTGGGGTGTCAAACCTTTTTCCATCCAGGTGTTCCAGAATAACTGCTCTGTACAACAATATTTCTTTAACTTTGTATGGTCCACCTATAAATTTCAGTTTTCCTTTGATCAATTTGGTCTTATACATCAATGCTAGATCTCCTTTCTTCAGATCTTTTTTGTGTAAACGACGATTATGCCATGCCTTGCGACGAGCGTTCTCTATTGCTAGTGCACATAATGCCATCAATCTAGTTTCACAAAGTTTATGCAAAGCCTATTGACGCATTTGTAAAAATTTCGCATCATCCAACCGTTCCGTTGCTGCTTTGCGTAAAGATGGGACCAAAAATTCGATTGGCATAATGACATCTTGACCATATACAAGTTGAAATGGTGTTTGATTAGTACTAACTTTATAAGTTGTTCGGAATGCCCATAACGTTGCATGAAGTTTATGTTCCCAATCAAAACAACTTGCTTCAACTGTTTTTGTCATAATATTGCAAAGAATCTTATTAGAAGGTTCTACTTGTCCATTTTCCCTCAAATAATACAGAGTATTAAACCGATGAATAATGGAAAAGACTTCCAATAGACACTTGATCATTTTATTGACAAAGTGTGTTCCACGATCACTCACGATCTCGATAGGACATCCAAATCTGACAATGATGTGCTCATATAAGAACTTAGTCGTAGACTTTGCATCGGCAACTCGAACTGCTTTTGCTTCAACCCACTTGGTGATATAATTTATTGCTACGATGATATATTTGTCTTGAGAATCTCTTACCACAGGATGTATAGGACCAACATAGTCAAGTCCCCATTTTTCAAATAGTGCTTGTGATAGAACTGGATGCAAAGGTTCAATGGTTATGCTTCGTAGGCGACGTGCTTGTTGACATACATCACATAAGTGAATACAGTTTTCTATATCCTTTTGAAGTGTAGGCCACCAACACTCTGATTGTAAAATTTTCCAAACGATGATATCAGCTGAAAAATGTCCACCTCCCATCCCATCATGTGAAAACATGATTAGATCAGGTACTTCGTGTGGCAAAACACCTTCTTAGAATATCATCTATTCTGCGACGATACAATTGGCCTACAATCAACTCATAAGGCTGTGCCTTAACAATCAATTGTTTCTTTTGAACTTTTGTCAAAGAGTCGTTATGTTGGCCTAACATCAGATATTTAATAATATTTGTTGTCCACTCAAGTACTGCTTCAACATGAAATAATGCAGCATCTGGGTGTTGTCTGGATTCTTGAGACATGATCGGCAAGATAATGTTGTTTAGCTTTTCAAACCACAACTCAAAAATCAAATTCAGTTTGTGATAGTAGCCATCTGGCAATGCGTCTTGTATTGCATGCCTTGTTTACTAGATAAAGCAATG
The DNA here is from genome assembly GCA_029204225.1 of Diphasiastrum complanatum. Lineage (NCBI taxonomy): Eukaryota > Viridiplantae > Streptophyta > Lycopodiopsida > Lycopodiales > Lycopodiaceae > Diphasiastrum > Diphasiastrum complanatum. The sequence goes on from CM055100.1 coordinate 396,575, forward strand.
GCTGATTGTCGGTATAAAATGCAAAATGTGTCACCATTAGATAATGTCGAAATTTCTTCATGGAAAAAACCATGGCCAACGCTTCTTGTTCTGTTGTAAAGTAATTCTTCTTAGGATCAGTAAGCTGTTGACTAGAAAATCTAATAGGATAGTCTTTCTTATATTCTCCTGGCTACGTCAAAACTGAACCAATAGCTTATTTTGATGCATCAGTTTGAACATGAAATTCAATTGTCCAATTCGGAACTCGTAGAATCGGTGCAGAAGCTAATGTTGTTTTCAATTTCTCAAATGCTTCCAATGTCTAAGTCGAACAAATAGATACAATGGTCAACTTATATATAGGTCGTGCTAAATCCGCAACGAATAAGATAAATTATATCCGATAATAGTTCACATGACCCATGAAAATATAAACTCCTCGAATTTTTCTTGGTGGCGGTAGCTCCACAATGACTTTGATTTTGGAGTACTCCGTAGCAATGCCATGTCTCGATATCACATGTCCAAGAACAACTCCATGAATAACCCAAATTTGATACTTTTATGGATTTAAGGAGATTTGGTACTTCCGACAACATTCAAATACTTTTTCCAAATGATCCAGATGGTCTGTATCGGCACTATGGACTCCAAGATCATCCAAGTAAATTTCAAGGAATTTCCTCAAATAGTCTTTGAAGGCAAACTACACCACTCTCTGAAATGAACTAGGTGCATCACAAAGACCAAACGACATAACTTAATAAGCATATGTTTCCCATTCCATTGCAAAAGTTGTTTTATGTCGATCCGCAAGTGCGATTTTAACTTGATTATATCCACTAAATCCATCCGAAAAATTGTGGGCTTCCGCTCCAGCAAGGCGGTCCAATATGCTTTCTATAAAGGGTAATGAAAAGTCGTCCTTTCACGTCACTTTATTCAAGGCTTTGATGTTCACACAATTCTCATCTTCCCATTCTTCTTAGGAACGACAACAATTGGCGAAACCCATTCAATATGCTCAATTTCATAAATAAAATCTGCATCAAGTAATCTTTGTAACTCCTTGATAAGATCAGTAACATTCGGATTACAGCGACAGAATCTTCTCACTTTTGGAACTGCATCAAGTATCAAGGGTATTGTATGCTCAATCACTAATGTCGGAATTTCTTTTAGATCCTTGTATGTCCAAGCAAAACAATCTTGATATTTAATCAACAACTTCCTCAACGCTTGAAATTGTTCGAGGTAGTTTGTATTCCAACTTGAACAATCTTCTCTAGTTCTCATGGTTCAACAAGATTTATTGGCAAATGTGCAAGAAGATTCTTGAATAAATTCTATCACCAAAGAGGAAACTATGAGCTTAATTTCCAACATTTTCTTGTCCGATTTCATGCAAATGATGAAGGATCCATATGAGTTATTCCACTTTTGTACCTCAATTTCTTGTGTGACTAAATTGCCCTTTTTTGCAAATTCAACAAGCCAACTTGAAAATGGACATCGATTTTAATTAAACTAATAGTAGACCATATTGCATGTAGCACTCATTTAAGAAAAAATCTTCAACACTTGGGTTGAGAAACAACTGTCTCAAAAGCAATGAACTTTGTCTATCTTTAGCTTTTTTTTGTCTAGCAACAATTTAGATTTAAGTAGATGACCCCTCCTGTCATATTTCATATGCAAGCTGTCTCTTGTAAGTATTAAAAAGCTTAGTGCACTTGGATTGGTACACTTAAGTTGCAAGTGGCAACTCAAGCTGGGAGGCAACGTGGCTGAGCCTACACTTGAGTCACCCCTACATGGCAAAGAGAAGTGCCCCTCATGTGCCACATGGAGGTGAATGCAAATGTAGGTGGAATGGTCCATTTTTTCAAACATAAACCAATGCAAGCCACTAGCCAAGGGACTTGACCGAGGACCCAAGTTTGAACATGGTCCAATGCAAGCCTTGCAAATGAAGGCATATGACGTGAAATGCGGGACGGCCCATTTTTAAAAGATGGATATATGTCCGCAAGGCATGAAGATGAAGACACTTGACATGAAAGATGGGATGACCCATTTTTCAAACATGGACTCATGCCATGAAGACTAAGGTACTTGACATGAAAGGTAAGATACAGCCAGGCCACAAAGATGATGACAATTCACACAAGCCTTTGACTTGCCCAAGGCAAATTCACACATATTCACAAATCACAATTACCTAGCATTGAACTAACGGTAGGGGCTTGTGATCGTTATGCTCGAGGATTATCATTAAGTACCTTTTGTCTTTCCTAAGAATATATGCACATGCTCTTCACAACATAAGTATAGTTATTGGTCTAAAGCCTCATATCTATATGTTAGAATTCTAGGATTGTTGAGAATTTGCCACATGTCCATGACTAACCTTTGAAAAATTTGTAGTTGGCATGTTTAACTCATGTCTAATCCAAGTGATTGAAGGTGTAATCTAGATTAGAGTATGCCATTACCCAAAGCGACGAGGCATCTATTAGGGTTGCCTCTTGTGCAATTTTGATGTTCTTAGTGAATTGATGATTGCATAGGCAGGCACCAGCTTAGTTTGGTAAACAACATATGAAAACAATTTACATAATATATCTATTATTGAATTTGAAGTGTGAGTGACTTGGCTTTATAACACAACACAACACAACACAACACAACACAACATTGTTATTATTTTATATTTATCAAAACAAAATGTGAATGTAGAATGCTATCTCATAGTCCTTATGATTATTTGGCGTGCCCTGCTGAAAGCTGCCATTACAATGACGTGTTGGATAAGTTTTGCCTGTGACTCGCTATTGAGTTTATAGATTTGTTCCTGCCCTTCAAATACGTTTTGAACAGGCCGTCAAATTTCAAACACAGCCACACAGACATTCTTTGGCATCTTCAGTACTCTACTCTACTCTACTCTACCCTATAATATCTCTACCCTATAATATGTATATACATATCTATCTATGTCTCTCATCATCTAACCTATCTGGATACTTATCTCTTTGTTTCCTCCTCAACTGCCCACTATCTATTAAATCATATCTTATATCTCAATTCATGTATCTCTACATATCTATTTGGTCTTTGCATCTACAGATCAAGTTTGGAATGCCAGGTATTATGCTTTGACAGCTTGCTGTGTGTGATATTTATTCCCTTGATCTTTACTGCAAGCTCAGGCTGAGGCTGAGCCTCAGGCTGCGGATGAGGCTCTTTTCATATAGTTACCCCTTTACTTTTGCTTGAGGCATGAGAAGTGGGGTTATATTTCTTCTGATGTGATGGCTGTTGTGGCAGATGGGTTCTGTTTTTGTGATCTATTTGTGTCGTCGGAGTGAAGGACGATGATTATGGTTTAGCTCCAGCGTACTTTCTTGAGTTGGCAATGAGAGCTGAATTATAGTTTCAGGAAAAAGTTTGGTCTGCTTTGCAGCTTTGGGAAAAGCAATCCAAGGGGCAGCAGAGGGATTTGCAGCTTTGGGTTCCAGTTTCTGTAATAAATATGGAGTAATTTTTGGCTTAAAGCAAGGATTTGCAGCATAGTGTTCCAATTTTTGTGATAAATCTGGGAAAAAAATTGGCTTAAAGCAAGAACTTGGTTTCTAGATCGTTGGCAATTATCAATCATCCTATCTTAGAGAGATGGTAAAATTTGACGATTCAAATGCAGGGACTGCACCTGCACCTGCACCTAGTAACGGTGTTTGTGAAGGCCAGCAGCATTGTGAAGAAAAGCCAAAAAGTAAGGGCAAAGGAGCTGCAATTTGGCAGCCCAATTCAACCTCAGGACCTCAGAATTCTGCCCCAGGAGCAGCAACTTCCTCCTCTAATCTGAGCCTGTTTTCAGAAGGCGCTGCAGACATGGATGCAGAAAGCAGCAGCGGCAGTAGCCTTTCTCAAGCAAGTAGGTCTAGGCTTGGTAATGATGTTTTAAGAGGCAGGAAAGATGCAGATGTTCCATTGCAGGGGGCAGATGGGCAGATTGGGCTGCATCAATGGCTGCAAGCTGCTCGTGAGTTTCATACTTTGGGAGCATGCCGTGCCGATGAAAGGCATCGGCCGCTGCTTCGTCTCAATCTCGCTTGCTTTGGTGTCCAAGGCCGCTTCCTTGCCCATCTGGCAACGGTATACCTCCATCCATATCCTTCAATCAATTGCACTCAACTTCTTCCTTTCCCATTCAATATGGACATAACTCAGGAGCCCAAATGTTCTTATATCATGCGCTACATCCCCCACAGTTTTGTAGTTGGATCCTGCCGATTGCTGCGTCAAAGACACAGGCTCGAGTTCGTGGAATAATAATACCTCGGAGCCTGAAGCTCTAATTTTGGCAAAGGCCTAATTTTTGGATGTGTAGAGTAAATAATGAGAGCGAGTGGGGGAGAAAAAAAACATGTCTTTGGGTACAAAGAGCTTCTTATGGATTTGATTGTTTCTTTTCTTGTTTAGAATCCAAGCAGAAATTGTTGGGTTTTCAAATTAAAGTTGTAAGAATTAGGAGAATGGATGGCTTTGGTAGAGTATATTTTCCCTATGTGCTGCTGAATGAATATCCCTTATTGCATTGAAATCGATGGATTTCATAACTTGCTGCTCTCTGTTTTTGCATTTATCAAATTTGTGTACTTGGACTCGTGATCTTACTTTTCCGTTTCTTGGTGGTTTTGACAGCACTTCAAGGCTAAGGAGTTAGCATTGTTGGCACGTTGTTTATGTGCTCCTCTTGTATCCATTCGTGTAGGTAAGGTCATTCGTCAAGGCCGACTTCTTTGGCCAACTTGCAATAGGTGAGCGGTCAAATCTATCATGTTGATTACTGATTCTTGCAGATTGCATAAGCCCATATGATCTGCTATTTTTTCGCAGGAGATAATTTTTTTGTTGTGTGTTTGATGCCGTTTTTCTAATTGTGTGAATGAAGGGGTGGATTTTACTTTTTGTGGTCAGATTCTTCAAATGAAAGCTTACACATATCTTTGGTTGTCTGATTTTAGGGTTAACACCGTTTTTGTTTTTGGGATCTGAGTGCAAGACTTAATTAATGCTAAATGAACATTTATTCTATTTCAATTGCTGCATTTTGCCACCAGCCACTTTCTCAAACATTTTGATCAAATATTCGATGATAAGTTGTGTTCCTTGTATGTTTTCAGTCTGATGAAGCATTGTGAACCCCATTTCTTAAGCTTTTGTCTTCATCCCAGACTCCATGTGGTAGTTTTTCTTTGGGAAGTCCAATATTCTCCATCAGATTTGTGGTTTATGAATGTATGAATGCTAATGTGGACCTGTTTTTGTCTATCTGAACTAGTTCTAGTTGAATTTTTGTATCGAATCTTTATGAAATGGAAGCAACTTCATGAAGGATGACCTTTGCTATGCAGAGGGTATTTGGTTCTTGCAATGCTTCCTTGCTCTGCACTGCGACTCTCCTTCTTTGGAGATAGTGGCACTCAAGAAAGAATAGTTACAATTCGTCGTGACAGTAACAGTGCATCAGTAAAACTTGAGGGGATCCTGGAAGATAAATCCAGAAGATCATTTATCATAAAACTGCCTAATGGCCGGCACATTTTCTTCTGGCAATCAGAGAAGTCGAAAACTTATGGGGATGAGCTACTTTCAAAGGTGACTAAATCTCAAACCTAATCCTTTCATCAGTGTTTGGAATATCTGATGCTTAGAATCACATTAATCTGCCATTCATCAAACAATTGAATCCACTTTATTCGCATTTTGCACATGATGGTAATCTGGTTTATAATATCTAGCATTTGTTCAACAGAGTTAATTTTCTGACAAATGAAATTTGACTGCGACCATGAGTTTTTCTGCATGAAATACTTCTAAATTGTCTCAGTTCCATGTGTAGTTAAATTTTTTTATGAACCCAATTTTTGAACCATAAACTTCAAAATCTTATTCTGACTAGAGTTCTGTCAAAGTCAAATGCGTGAAATGCAAATTTTGTTATCTTTTTCTAGTTCTCTAAATATTATGTGCAAAAAAATTTGGCATTTCTTTTTAAAAGGCTAATAATTACTCTTTGTTTTATTAGAAAGACCCATTTGTGCTTCCACTGGAGAATTAACACATTGGTACTTGTTTTAGTCTTGTACAATTTATCGATATGACAAGTTTCAATAAACATTTTTTCTTTCTTTCTTGTTTAGCTTAGGTAGTTTTGGATTACACAATAATAGGGAAGTGTGGATTGCAGATGAGGGAGCTTCTTGCAAGACGACCAACATTAGTACACCTCACAGGGATTAGCCCATCTCGAATACAGACTTTTTCCGATTATCTGCGTGCTTTCTTAGTCTCGCTATCTTCGTCAAATGCTGGGGATAATTCACCTTCATGTACTCCACCAGTAGTAACAAGGCCCTCTCAATCCGCTGTTGTTCAGCTCACTCCATCACTCACTCCAATTCTCAATGCACTGCTGTCTAACCATTCCTTTTTGGGAGCCTCATCACTTCAGACTAAAGCTACGCCCACCGATGCTTGCCCTCGAGCCAAAGTTGAAAAAAGATCAAATGCGCCAGTTCGAAGCAACCCAACCTTCAAAGCCAGTGGATGCAAAGATAGTTTCCTGAGGGTAGCTTCAACTGCAAGGCCTTTTTCTGGATCAAAAGACAAACACAGAAGACACAGGAAAGGCAGCTCTGTTCATTCAAGTTCTGCTGCTAGCTTGGTGTCCCCCCCTAGTACTCCCGTGGCAGACAGTTCTGGCAAATTGAACCATAAATTGGCCATTGGGTCTTTGAATGCTTCCAAGACTACACAGGCTTTTTCTCAGAGCAGTTCCCAAGATGGGGCTAAATCATCCCTTCCAAGTGAAAGAATGCATACTCTGCACTCTAAACTTTCACAAGATGAAATAAACCATGTAAATTTGCCTGCTGTAAATCTGCAAAGATCAGTCCTCAGCTATGGTCAGAGAATTCCTAATGTATGGAATCCTCCTTTATCATCCAACATTCGTATTGCAATCTTCAAACCCTGTTCTGATGGACAAAATGAGAGCCCAAAATCCACATCAACGTTATTGTCAAAATCATTGAAGAAGCCTGCAGGGAGCAACCCCCTTGGCCATGTTATTGAGGCTGACTCATATATGTTATTTGCAGTCAATAATGGGCAGCCTCTTAGTGGTTCAGGAGCAAGATTGACCATGATCACTCCATCAACTGAAGACAAAGATGAATTCTCTGCTTTACCAAATGTGAAAATTTTGCAAGTGGGTCTTTGTAGATCCTGCAAGGCCAATTGTGGCAACTTTGAGGTTATCGTGAAGGCTATTCTTGGGCAATGTTTAGATCTCAATATCAAAGCAAAAAGTAGCAAGCCCATGCAGAAAATTCCGGTGATACTTTTATGCAACCGCCTGGCCTCTGGTCGAATAAGTGACCTTTATCATTTTTTGATGCAAAAGCTTAAGAGAAAAGAGAGATAATTGCTGCCATGCATTGTAGCCAGATTCAATGGAGCACGTATGTGCTATCTGATGCATGTAACCTAACCCGAAACCCTAAACTTTAAAAATTTAAAGTTATTTGTTGGTGATATGTAGTGGTGCACTTTGGCCACCTCCCATCATCTGTAAGTTCAGAATTGTTTGAGCAAGCTGAAATGATGTATGCTTTTTCCTGGTGTTTCAATGAGAAAGTAGGGACCTTTTTTTTGTTGGTTTTTCACTTTCATTCTAGCCTTTTCATGTTTGAGTTTCCTTGCTTCATGGAAGCAAGCATATGGAAATGCATAAAGGCTAATTATTATATACATATATATATATGTATATATATATATATTTATATATATATGTAGTTGTGTTATGTCTTGGATAGTATGACACAAGAAGGGATATATTCTTGGATAGTGCAAGAAGTGACCAGAGGATGTATTCTTGTGCATTTTTTTGATTTGCAGCTATGCTTGGGTGTTAATTACAATTGGATTTGAATGACTTCGATGAGCAAAACAACACAAAAAATAGTCATTTATGTTAGCTATTAAGTTTATTTGCAGCATTATGCTGGTCACTCTCTTTGATCTTTAAAAGGACCTAGTGCTAGTAGAGTAGAAAGAAGAGAGTAGCAATGTCGTTGAAATGCCCAAGTTGTTCTCTTCTTGCATGCATGAACTCAACAACTTCGCCTCTTTAATTATCATAAATAATGTTAGGATTTAGTTTGTTTAGCTTCTCATTGCTTTGTATTGCAAGACCAAATCAAAAGAATGGCAAACAAACCAAGGGTCCATAGCATAATGGATATGAACCTTGTTGTGGGCTTGCTCAGTTAGGCTCAAGTCCTTGCATGAGCAAGTGAGGATATATCTGGCTTTGGCTAGAACTAGGTACAAGATAGTCAATGTAACTTGGGGCCCTATGCCTGGTGATTGTCATTGGTGGCAGTTTGGCTTCGGCTAGAGTAGTTGGGTAAGAGAGAAATTCATCTCACTCTATAATGCAAGCCCAAATTTGGCATGTTGTTTCATTGACATGTTTGGAGCCTTTTGCTCCTAGGTTAGTTTTGACCTAATATTGCAAATTTTTATATAGAATATGCTAGTATGTTGTAAGTGATAACATGGGCATACTTGAAATTTTCGTTGTATTTGTTTATGTATATTGTGTAAGTATGAAATTTAATCCATGAGTGCAAAGCCTATTGGAAGATTTGATAATATCAAGTTAGGCTGATTACAAATGCATGTGGTAATTGCTTAAAACATTGGTCTTACCCCCTACATCTTATTAGGAGCACAAGGCCACTTGTTAGGGTAAGTGCAAGTGTCCTCAATAGTGTAACAATTATTCTCATATAAATATCTAACCATGGTCCCTCCAACACTTGCTAGAGGCCCCCTAGGGGACTTTAGACCCATTTCACACTACATGTTTAGCAAGTCCAAAATTTAAAATAGAAACTCTCCCATTGGTCCACGAGAAAAAAAGGGCCTCCCACCCTTTCACATTAACATGCACTTGCCACTATGTGGCAAATTACATGGCAGGGACCCATTGCCACATAAGGGGCCAAGCAAAGGCCCCTAGCATGATGACTTGCATTTTGAAGTCTTCCCAATCCTTTAATGCCAATATTCCTTTCAATGAAATGCATTTCAAATTTGACCTTTCAAGTTGAAAGGTGATTGATTGAAATAAAACCTTATAGCACCCTTCAACCAATTTAACATGAAAAGTTTCATAATTGTCTTTCAAAACACAAGACCTTAAGTAAAATGGACCAATCGTTTGTCAAGATTCAAATGGGCCAATCAACTCACTTGCCAAGATTCAAAAAATGGGTGGCAAGTGAAAGGGCCAGTGAAAGGGACTTGCCGGTAGTGTGAAACCACCCTTAGTCTTAGCAATGTTGGCCTCCATTCTTTCCATATGATGCCATCTAGGGGTAAGTCCCACCTTTTCTTAAAGGTGAGGAAACCCACTTGCTCAACCAGCTTACGTAAGTGGCACATCATGGGAGAAATGACTTGGCCCCATTGACCAAAGGTTTGGGACCTTATATTGGGTGATACAATATCTATCTACAATACATGGAGGATCTCTTTTGGCAGCTAACGTTGAAGGGGATGGGTCCATGCTCAATAAAACAAGTCATTGATGAAAAAAAAGAGCCTAGGAAAATTCAGGCTGAGCTTTGATGGGAGAAAGAGGTATGGTTCTCCATCTGAAGTGACTGAGTCTCAATACAACAAAGGGCAACTTTTTGATTTCTCCTGAAGTTAGGTGTCATAATCTCAAGTGGCAGCCATTTTGCAAGATCCTTTACAATTGATGGGGACATGAGCTATTTGATTTTGATATGGGATTGATTGGGATAGGCCCTAAGACATCATTTCCCAACTTTCAGTGTAAAGAGGAAGAGAGGCATCGATGTTGTGTGAGAGAAGAGAGTGAATACCACAACCTTCATCTTGAAGTACATTGGATACATTCCGTCACCAAGAAAGGAGATTGGTACGGAAGGGAGACTTGGATGGCACCATAACCTTGAGACCTCACTATGAAAAGGAAGGATCGATTCGATTTTGAAAAGGAAAATAACAAGGGCTTAGTTGAAGCCATTCACTCATGTTCAAATTTGTTTCATTTATGCCACACATCTATGAGTTGTAGGTCAAAACAAGTTTTTCCATAAGCAATGACATTCATCTCTCTCTCTCTCTCTCTCTCTCTCTCTCTCTCTCTCTCTCTCTCTCTCTCTCTCTCTCTCTCTCTCTCTCTCTCTCTCTCTCTCTCTCTCTCTTCTTCTCCTTCTTCTTCTTCTATTCTATCCTCTCTCTTCACCCAAAATCATGATGAAGTTAGTGTAGGAAGAGTAGAGTTAGAGTGAGTAGTGTTAGTGGAGGTAGAGTTAGATGCAAAGTAGGAAATTAACAAAAATTAGCATCTATGCATAGATAGGTACCTATCCAGTGATCTAACCCTTGTTGACAGGCGGGAGGGCTATACTACGCAAGATCTTCGACCCTACATGGTTTAGGGTTTATATGTACATTTTACATTTAGTATGAAGTTAGTGTGATAGAGTGATATTGCGCGTTCTTCTTCCGCCTCCTTACTTGGTGATTGCTTATGGTTAATGCTTGATGTTGCATATATGATTATTGACACTGCGTGCTTCACAACACTAATCACAAACTGTAAAGGTTATGAACCTATTACTGACAATCTGCTTAAAGAATGAACCAGTGCGCGAAGGCATCTACAATGTCTATCTCTCAATTACAAAAATCAAGCTTATTGATATTGCTTATTTTTTGCTTCTCTAATGCTTTTGCGCTTATCTGAATACCGAGATGGTATTCACCATATACATAAATTTTACAGGTGTGCAGATAAAGAAGGTACAGAAGTGGTTGTGTCGTCTGTAGGAGAGATCGTGGGTGGCTGCTATTGTTGTCAAATATGATCGCACAATGCATAAAATGAGCATGAAGAGGCTGTGACGTTGGGCTTCGCAAAAAATAACGTTGGTGAAAATGCGAAAATTGCGACACCCTTTGGCCTTTGGCCTTGTCCTTACCTAAAGGCAACCTGTGCCCTTTTAAAGGCAAGTCACATTTTTAAAGGCAAGTGCCACCTGTCATAAATTGCGTGTAAAAATGTAGTGTCGCATTTTTCGCTTGTCATAAAGTGTGTAAAAATGCAGTGTCGTATTTTTCACATTTTTCGTCTGTCATAAAATGCATGTAAAAATGCAGTGTCGTATTTTTTGCATTTTTTGCCTGTCACAAAATGCGTGTAAAAATGTAGTGTCGCATTTTTCACCTATCATAAAATGCATGTAAAAATGCAGTGTCGCATTTTTTGCATTTTTTGCCTGTTCAAGTTTACTTGTAAATATGCAAGCTGTGCAACTGTCGTATTTTGCGCCTGTCATAAATTGTGAGTAAAAATGTAGATTGTTGCATCTGTTGTCTTTTTCACCTATCTTATTTTATGTGTAAATATACAGACTGTGGGACAACACAAGTAAAAATGCAGTAGCATGAATGGGGACAGATTAACATAGGATTTAGGAGAGTATAGGAAATAAATCCAACATAAGCATGGAAGATTATTCAAGTTGGATGCTAATGTGATGGTTGGAAATGTGAACATGGCAAGGGAGGAGCTCACTCAAGTGGAATTGTGACACAAGAGGTTAGGCCATCCTAACTTCAAACCTATGGAGACCATGATGAACAAGGAGCTAGCAATTGGACTTCCCAAAGCCATATCCAAGTGTGGCAAGCTTTGTGAAGCTTGTGGACTCTCCAAGTCTCATAAGCAACCTTTCAAGAGATCTTTGTCAAGATCTAACTCTCCTCTTGATTTTATTCACTCGGAAGTTCACTCTTTTTCACATGAATCTAATGGTGGAGCTCTTATGTATGTCACTTTTATTGATTATAAATCATGATACTCTTGGATTTACCTCTTGTCTAAGAAAATTGAAGTGTTTGAAACCTTTGTGAAGCTCAAAACTCTTGTAGAAAAACAACTTAATGCTAGCTTAAAAGTATTAAGATGTGATAAATGGAGGGGAGTACAACTCACATAGTATGAAAGAGTTTTGTCAAACTAATGGCATTAGAAGAGAGTTTACTTGCACAAACACCCCACAACAAAATGGGGTGGCCGAGAGGAAAAATAGAATAATACTATGTGAGTAGTGTGCTAAGGCATTGAGATTAGATGCATCTCTTCCTATTACTTGCACATACACCCCACAACAAAATGGGGTGGCCGAGAGGAAAAATAGAGCACTATGTGAGTGTGCTAAAACATTGAGATTAGATGCATCTCTTCCTATTACTTTTTGGGGAGAAGCTATTTTTGTGGAAAAAGTACAAAAAGGACCAAGAGTGGATCCTAATCTGATCCTCAAGAGGGATTGGTTGTCAGGTTACTTGATCTATCAATCTACTTGAGATCAAGATCAATCTAGATCAATTCTAGACACAAAATCCTAACAAGAAAAATCATTAATTGAAGGTAGGTGTACTTTCTGGTTTTCCACGTGTGAAGCCCTGTCTGAGTACGGACTCCAACCTGAAAATCAAGTACACATTGATAGCACCTCAAAACAATCAAAACAAATGTAGACAAATGGAGAGAATCACTCAAAATTGCTTCCAAAACCAAGATTGGTGTCTCACAATGATTATGGCCAAATGTGGCTCTATATATACAATAAGTGAGAGCTCGTGGTACTGATCATCCCTTTGATCCCACATGTGTGAAGGTGCTTTATCATATGATGATTCATCATGCAAAACTGACACTTGGACAAAACCTTCTATTTTGAGCACTTTTGGTTCATTTTCCTTCTATATGGAGATCTACTTGAAAATCTTCTAGAAGTCAAAATTCGTCTACTTCAGCTTATTCCACACATGTGAGCTGTCCTCTACACATGGGAGGTGACACCTAACCAAAGGATGTGGCTCATGAAATCAATAGATTGATGCCATGTGTCATATGTCTAGAAAACTAGTTTTTGGCCTTTTTAGCCACTAGATCTTGAATTAAATCATATGTACAACCTATATGATTATGGTACATGATAAGTACACTATTTTCACACGTGGGAACAGACTCCACACATGTGTAATCATCCTATATACAAGATTTTTGGCCTCTACCAAGCTTATTTTTGCATTTTTCACAATTTTATGTGCAAACTTTTTATGTAATAGAATGACTAATAGTGCCATTGAAGGACTCACACCTTATGAAGCATTGTATGGCAAAAAGCCAAATGTTAGTGATTTAAAATTTTTTGGATGTACTTGTTATGTACACATTCCTTTATAAGTAAAAAAAAAGGAAGATGCTACTTCTTTTAAAGGCATCTTTGTTGGCTATAGTGAAAGTAGTAAAGCTTATAGGATATTTGATCCTACTACCAAGAAAGTTGTTGTAAGTAGAGATGTGAATTTTGATGAATCTCTCAATGCTAAAGAGAAGGTGCTTTCCAACAATACTCATCTGATCAATGATCATGCTATAGCCGAGGAGAAGCTTCAATCGGAGTCGAACAACTAGACAAATTATTAGTCACGAATGATTCGTGAAAGATCTAGACTAAGCTCGACTGATAATCAGTCGCGAATGATTTGCGAAAGGCAAGACAAAATATTAGTCATCAATAGCTAGACTAATAATTACTCGCTATAAACAAATTACCAGATTGAGCAACAAGAAATTCAAACAGAATAAAAACAGGCATAGCGATATGTCACTAATCTGAATGTAGAATAAGAGAGCTATTATCAGATTAAGTACAACGAAATGTACATGTCAACAATGTGGTAAAGCACAAGACAATAGCGGATGAAACTGCGTGCTCTACAAAGCTTAAGCAATCTGTAAAATCAGGAATGAACCTATTACTGACAATAAAGAATCAATGCGCTAGGGCATCTACTTTGTCTATCTCACAAACTTCTGATACTTGCTCTATATTACACACACACTTGGTTTTCTCTCCCATTATTAAATACACAAATGGTATTCAATATATATACATCTCTTTACAGGTATGCAGATGAAGAAAGTACAAGATGGATGTGCTGTCTATAGGAGATCATGGGTGGCTGCTGTCGTTCTCAGATCCGTTAGCACAGTTGCATGAGATGAGCGTGAGAAGGTCGTGACGTCATCTTTTGCTGAAATGAACATTGGTGAAGCGCCTGTCACAAAACGTGTGTGAAAACACAGTGTCGTGTTTCTTGCGTCTTTTCTTCGTCCGTGAGAATTTACTTGTATTTATGCAGACAGTCACGTTTTATTTGTCTGTCTTATTTTACATGTAAATATGCAGACTGTGTGACAACGTGAGTAAAATGCAGCATGAATGGAGGCAGATTAAAATGGGATTTAGGAGAGTAGAGGAGATAAATCCAACACTTGCAATCCTACATATTGAACTTATACAATAGATCCCGTGCATACTTGCTTTGTGTAAGAATAACACTGTCTTCCTTTTGCCAAAATTCAATACCAAGACAATAATGCATCAACCCTAAACTGCTAATGTCAAAGGTATTGCAAATGTATGATTTGATTTCATCAATTAAGCCCATAATACTTCTTGTAATAATCAAATCATCGACATAGAAGACAATATACACTATATCTGAGTTTTGTCTAAGAATGTAAAGATTGGGATCAGCATCACTCTTTACCATTCCCCTTCGCTTGAAGTGTCCATCAATGCAAGAGTACCATGCTCGTGGTGCTTGCTTCAATCCATATATGGCTTTGTTGAGTTTACAAACCAAATGATCTCTCCTTGGCTCAATAGAACCATGAGGTTGCTCTAAATATACCTCTTCATCCAATACTCCATTAAGAAAAGTAGATTTGACGTCCCTTCCAACCATAGAAAGCAGAAATTGCAATGATAGAACAAATAGTTACCATTTTGGCTACAGGCAAGAAGGTCTCCTCAAAGTCTATACCTTCTTGCTGCTCAAAACCTCTTGCAACTAGTCGTGCCTTGTACTTGTTGAGTTGCCCATCCGCTCCATATTTTGTCTTGTAGATCCACTCACATGTGATAGGCGTCTTACCATCAGGTAGCTCAACCAAGTCCCACGTTTTGTTTTTCGATATAGCCTCCATTTCTGTTTCCATAGCTGCATGCCACTCCTTGTGTTCCTTTGCTTCGTTGAAAGTTTTAGGTTCTTGAGCCATTAAGATGGATCCCATTAGGGCTAGATTCATCTCTAGTCGAGCTGGAGGTTTTTGATTTCTTCTTGATCTCCTAAGCTCTCTTTGCTCACTTGATTCAGGAATATCTCCCTTATTAGCATCACTTGTTACTGACAAGTACCATTAGGCATTCTCCTAGGAATCTCATTATTAACCTTGTCTTTTTCCATTGGCTCTTCCATATCGATACCAACTTCTTTCTTCACCTGTACTTTGGCTTTTTCATCAAAAGAATCAATTGTCAATTTTATTTGGTTATTTTATGACCCATTTCATCAAAAGTAGCATATCTGGAAATCACGATCTTTTGTGCATCTGTGTCATACGTCCTGTATGCCTTGGTTCTTTCATCATATCCAAGGAAAATACACTTAATAGCTTTTGCATCCAGCTTCTTTTGTTTTTCATCAGGCACATGAGCGTAAGCATCACAACCAAATACTTGTAAATGAGAAATATTAGGTTTCTTTCTAGGAAAAGCTTTGTAAGGTGTCTTACCCTCCACGGACTTCGTAGGACACCGATTCAAGATATGAACAGTTGTGTTGCATGCTTCTGTCCAAAAAGTATTTGGCAAACCCTTGCTCTTAAGCATTGCCCTAGCCATCTCCATAATGGATCTTTTTTTCCATTCTACAGCTCCATTCTATTGTGGTGAATAGGGTGCAGTAGTTTGTCTCTTGATCCCCTGATCCTTGCAAAAACTTATAAAATTTGTTGAAAAATACTCACCGCCACCATCTGATCTGAGGGTCTTAATATAACAGCCTATTTGTTTTTCAACTAGAGCCTTGAACTCTCTAAACTTGGAAAAAACATCAGATTTCTTGCTTATGAAATAAATCCAGATATGTCTACTATAGTCATCAATGAATGTGATGAAATAGTAACAACCACTAATGGACTTAGTTTGTATTGGTCCACACAGATCACTATGAAATAGTAACAACCACCAATGGACTTAGTTTGTATTGGTCCACACAGATCACTATGAACAAGATCAAGAATGACATTGGCTCTTCTTGTTCCATCTTTGGAAAATTTCTCTCTATGTTGTTTTCCCAAAATGCAACCCTCACAAATTTTTCCTTCAAAAGAGATATCAGGCAATCCAACAACTAGATTACCTTTTTTAAGGATTTGCAAGATTTGAGCACTAATATGACCAAATCTGTGATGCCAAAGGTCACTTCGACTATTAACAATGCTTACCATAGCTTGAGTAAAAGATCTCGCATTCAATTTGTAGAGTCGATTCTCATTGACTCTAGCTCCTATAGCAATCACTTTGTAGTGATTCTTGATGTCTTTGACAAGACATTTGTCATTGTCAAACTCAACCTTGAGTTGTTGATCAGCCATTGTCCCAACATATAGTAGATTGTTAGCTAAACCAGGTAAATATTGCACATTGCTTATTTGCTTTATGTTCCCGTTGGCTTACTTCACTGGTACCACTCCAACTCCTTTAACAGATAGCAATTTGCCATCAGCTTGTCCAACTTCATCACCATTGTGAGCTTCCTTGAGTTCTAAAAATCACTCTTTTCTTGAAGTCATGTGCTTGGATGCACCACTATCAATGTACCAGGTATCCTTGGTCTCATCACTTGTCATTAATGTTGTAATGAACAATTTTGAGCTCTCACCTGTATCATCTTCATATTGATCATCATCGTATTGATGTTGATCAGTATAATTGTCTTCATAATAATAATCATTAAATTGATGTTGATCAGCATAATTTTTTGCTTGCCCTTTGTCTTTTCTTTGTTCCATCTCCTTCTATTTCTTGAAGCATTCATGATCCCAGAGGCCAGGTTTTTGCAATACCTACAATTTCCAGGTTTATTTTGCTTGGAATAGCCGCGTCCTTGACCTCGTCCTTGATTTCAATTGCCTCGATTCGGGCCATCATTGGATTGTTCTCGAAATCATTGAAATGATCCACGATTTGAGTTTCCACCTCTTGATTGGTGCCTTCCATGACCAAATCTACTACCACGTCCTCTGACTGTGTTGCGCCGGCGCCTCAAAGGGCGCTGGGACTTGAGCGGTTTCCCCAACACGCGCTTAAGTCTAACATTCATCCATCATGCACTTACGTAAAAGCCAACTCAGAATCGTAACAAGCTTAACCATTCAGACTTAAGAAAACTGGAATCCCAACCAACCCGAAAGCCAACTCAGAATCCGTCCCCAAAAGGTAACCAAAGGCAAAGACAAGCCACACATGAAACCCAAGGCATAGTGGTCGCCAAACTGACCAATTGGCATAGCGGCAAGCCCCATGTCGATGACAGGGACCCTTAGGCGCTAGCGACGCAAAAAGGTTGTAGTAAGGATCCTTCCACTTGGACCAGTCCCGGAGGCGAAACCGAAATGGTAATCATCCCCAAGGATCAACTTTATTAGATTTGGAAGAGGTTACATTCATACATAGACTGACCGGTCTCGGGGCCACCAACACGTGCTGGGCATTGTGCCTGGCTCGTGCTGGTAGAGGGAGCTGAGACCTGGCGACTGGATTCCTGGCGCTGGTTGAGCTGCCCAAGTTTCTGTCTGCCGGACTCCCCCTATAGTTCTGCTGTGATTCGGCGCACCCCCTCTGTTCTGAAACATAGTGCTTTCTGGTAAAGCACGCTTTTTGGGACTTAGTTTTTATTTTGCTGATTAAGCCTGGCAAGCCTGGCAGAATCAGTCTGGCTCCCGGACATGGGTCCCGGGAGCCGTTCCGGTGGCAGAATCAACTTGCTTCCTGACTAGGCCATGACTCGAGCTCCAGAGCTAGCTCATGACTTGTGACTACTTGACTGGCTCACCACAGGTCGGAGGCTCAGTCCTTGACGTTCTAACTTGCTCTGGGACCTTAGGGAGTGTCACCCCTTAGAGTCTTACAGGGCACGTTGAGTGCACCTGAGTCAGCTTTACAACAGACTGCAAGAGCTTGAGGTTGTTCTTCCTACAAAAGCAATCCACCTAACTCTTCATAGGTTGGAAGATTTTCCCGTGTGGCTATACTTGTCACAAACATCTAATGTGACTCACTCAAACTATTCAATGTCAACTGCACGATCTCACGATCCTGTACTCGCTCTCCAACTGCTGCTAATTGGTCACGAATCTCTTTGATCTTCAGGAGGTGATCAGCAACAGTTGCACCATCATCCATGACAAAATTCTCAGCAAGTTCACACATGTGGGAATGATCCACTAATGTGATTGATCTTATTAAGCTTTATGATTAGCACAATAAACTGATTCTAGATTGAATAGAAAGATCTAGTACATAATTTAATGGCTTAACCACAATCTAGCATGCTAAGCCTTCAGAGAATGATAGCTTTGATTTCAAGAGAGTAAAAGTACAAGAATTTGGTGTATGATCATAAGCCTCAACACGAGTAAGAGAGAAAAGAGAGAGAGATATTCAAGAAAATAATGGTGTTGATCCAAAATGGCATGGAGTAGCTTCAAAGCTTGGTTCTTCATCAAAGATTATGAGAATAGCTACACGTATTTAAGGAGTTTGAGGTAGCTCGAGGTAGAACCACATCCATCCACCTTTCAATCACATCTAAAGTGAAAACTAGAGTCTAAGTGACATTTGTCACATATCATGTATGTATTTCTACCTACTTTTACCAAGTGGCATTTTTCTATCTAGAGTTGTACAAATCATCATGCATGTGTCCATTACACTTTGTGCATGCCTTGCGTGTCACTATGGATCACTTACAATAAATGCATGTGATATGCCACGAGTTTCTACAAGCATATTAATGCCATTTCTAAGTCTACAATCTATATGCAAGTTGTATTCTACCAACTAGACTTGTAAAACCCATATAGCTCGAGTTCCATCAAGGCCAATTTTGGCATTTCATTTATGAAACAACAAACTCACATTGATAAGACTTTGTAGCAAGCCTAAAGTTAAGATAGATGATTTTTATTTTCAACAATTCATCCACAATGTATGCAGCTTTCATCTTCAGGAATAGCACTCGAGATGTGTTTGTGGTCTCAAATAATGCCTTCAACGTATCCCATGTTTCTTTTGGTCCTTCTGAATCTGAAATGTAGGGAATAATTGCATCTCTAACTGATAAGTCGATGACATTTTGTGTTTTCCATTTTCTCCTGTCAAATGCTCGCTGACCTTCTTCAATCACTGGCCTTGTCTCTTCACCTGTCACGATCTCCCATAGCTCATTTTCCATCAAAATGTTCTTCAATTTGAATTTTCAAACTGCATAGTTGCTGGCTCCTTCCAATTTGCTTGACTCATTGAGGACACTCTCGCTTAGAGTTTCCATTACTGGATAGATGAGTCCGGATCACAAAAAACAAAATAAAAAATGGCTCAGTCTGAATACACAACTTGTCTACAAAGTTTATCACGCCACATAACTATATAAATTTTTTTTTTCTTGGTTGTACACCTGATCTCGGAATGACGCAAGGATGTATGACTGTTCGGGATTCTCTCTACCTCACTCGTGTGGTTCCGATATTGGTACGGACATGCGATATCGGAACGATGCGAGGATGTACGACTTTTCAGAATCCTCTCTGGTTCGCTCGTGTGGATCCGATATTGGTATGGATAAGATGAAAAGTAGAGAGAATATAACAACTTTTTGAAGGAACATTTTAGATTCCCCACTTCGGCACGCGGCTACGCCGCCTCCTCTTTGCAAAGATTTCGAAGTGAGTGATCGTTCAAACAAATAGAGAGCAGTAATGTGAAAAGTATGAAGCCTCAAAACTGTGAATGGCAGTACTAGACATTGTTTGGTGTGATTTACAGTAGCCCAAACAAACAGATGAGAGATTTCTTGGCACAACTCTCTGACAAAAGGCACTTTTCACAAATACTAAAAAAAATATTGTAAAACTTTTTCCACTCAATAGATTTTCAATCTGTTTGATGTAGTCCTAGCCTTTTTGATGCCTCCGGGACTAGGTCTTTGTTCTCCACTAATAACTGTGAGCTCCAAAACCTGCAAAATACACCAATAAGGATGTGGCTGCTAACACAATCCGAAAACTGAATGACTGTATCTTGACGACAGGACTGAAAATTTCTTGATAATCAACTCCTTGGACTTGAGTGAATCCTTTAGACACCAGCCGTGTTTTCCATTTGGCAATGGAACCATCAAAGTTGATCTTCTTTTGAAAATCCACTTGTTGTCGATAACTCTCTTGTGAGTGGGGAAGTCGACCAATGTCCAGGTCTGGTTCGTCAAAAGTGAGTTGTACTCACTTTCCATAGCTTCTTGCCACTTCACAACATCCTTGGAGTTAATTGCTTTGGCTAGGGTCTCTGGTTCTTTAGATGAAGTCCAGAATGATTGAGGTGTATACCTCTCAGGAACTGTTCGAGTCCGTGAGGATCTGCTGACGTTTGGTTGACTATGATGCGATGATGCTTCTTCTTGAATTTCTCTAGATCTGTTCGAGCTGGCATAGTTTGGTCTGATGACAGATACTGTCGGCTGCTCGACTTTTGTAGTTGTAGCTACAGGTTCTGTAGAAGAATCATCAACGTTGGAAGGTTGAATTCTACGTAAAATAGGATGAAATAACATAGCATCATTTATCGATGGCTGTTTGAAATCATAGTATGCATGTTCTTGAAATATTACATCCCTAGAGAAAATACTACATTGGTGGATGGATCATAAACTTTATAAGCTTTATGCTCATCAGGATAGCCAATGAAAATACATTTATTTGTCCTATGATCCAGCTTCTTTCTAAGATGTTTGGAAATGTGAACAAAACATATACAACCAAAGCTTTTTAAATGGTTGATACTAGGCTTGTGTCCATGCCAAAATTCATAAGGAGTTTTGTTGCTGACGACTTTGGTACTGGATCTGTTCTGCACGTAATAGGTTGTGGCAGTAGCTTCTGTCCAAAACTTTGCAGGTAGGTGTGCTTGATGTAGCATGGATCTGGCTGAGTTGAGAAGAGTTTGATTCTTCTTTTCCGCAATCCCGTTCTGTTGAGGTGAATAGGAAGTGGTAAACTGTCTTCTAATACCATGTTTAGCCAAGTAGTCGGACATCTCATTAGAGATGTATTCGCCGCCACCATCAGTTTGGAGTGCCTTCACTTTTGTAGACATTTGTGTCTCAGTCATGGCCTTGAATCTCGTGAAGCATTCAAAGGCTTCACATTTGTGCTTAATGAACATGACTGTATACCATCTAGAATAATCATCTATGAAAGTGATAAAATAGATTGCATCTCCTAAGGATGGAGTTGGAGGCTTCTGCTGCTCTGCTGCACTTGATTCTTGCCCTTGGAATAATCATTCTTCTTGGTGTATAGAGCCATGGATTTGTCTTTGATGGACAAGTTGATAGTCTTTCTCCGTATTTCTTCTTGAAGAAGATGAGCAATCACCTTTTGAAATGTGAGGTCATGTTGTGTGGAGATCATCACTACAAAGTGTTCATACAACTTTGGAAGAGAAGAAAGCAAGGTCATAACGGCATCATCATCTTGAATAGAACATCCTACAACTAGTAACTAATCCAATAGAGACCTGAAGTTGTTGATGTGAGAAGTGATGGCAGTAGAATCAGACATGCTAAGAGTAAAGAACTTCTTTCTAAGATGTAATCTAGTGTTTACATCATGAGTCTCATAGAGATCTGATAACAAATCTAATTCATCCTTAGAGGTTTTGCATGTGATAAAATGGGATATTTGAGAGTCGGCCAGATTGAGTGTGATACATGCTAAGGCCTTCTGATCTTTGATCTTCCATGCCTTTGCTCGATCACCATCTTCTGGTTTCAGGTCTACACCTTCTACTACATCTTAAAGATCTTTATCTATCAACATCATTAGGAGTTTTAACTTCCAGATGTAGAAGTTAAAACCATTGAACTTGTCAATGACTCTAGCTTCATCGTATGATGAAGATGAAGAGCTACCAAGATGAGATATGATAACAGTAATACAAATAGAACAAACTTAATCTCTCGGTTTATTTGGACTATGCTTTGATACCAATCTGATGGGGCAAGGGAGATAGAAGAATGCGAATGAAAAAGAGAGCAGGAATATTGCGGAACAGCTCTCCCATTACAATCAGCTGCTAGATGCCCAAACAGTCTAATAGAAAGCTTATGCTAAATATAATCACAACTTTAAGTGTTCTAGTTGTCCAACAAGAAATTAGATTCAATATGATGCTTAGTTCTGAAATAGATAGAAAGAGCAGTATGGTAGCACAAGTTCCTCAGGCATCAAATACAGCCATCGTCTGATCAGAAACTGAGGAGTCGTAGACGTCCATGTTTTGATCAGAGTGAGTGAACAAACTTTATCAAATAGCAATAAAGTGCATTCAATCACAACAAGCATTCATCTACGTTATACACAGATAGAAAAACATGTTGCTGCTATATTACACTGAAGCACAATGAAATAACAATTACAACCAAAATGGCGGCATAACTGGGAGGCTCATGGATGGAGCGTCAAGTAATTTGTGCTGGGATGATCTATTTATAGATTGCATCCATGTATTAACTACATTGAATGTTTGTCACCTAATTAGGAAAGCCGTTGTACTTGGAAGTATATGGCTTTTGTGACAACTGTACATAGTGTATACTATCAACAAATTAGG
Organism: Diphasiastrum complanatum; assembly: GCA_029204225.1. NCBI lineage: Eukaryota > Viridiplantae > Streptophyta > Lycopodiopsida > Lycopodiales > Lycopodiaceae > Diphasiastrum > Diphasiastrum complanatum. Next base: position 419,485 of record CM055100.1, read on the forward strand.
AATGTTGACGTGGACGAGGACGTCGCAAATTCTCTCACTTCGTATTTTACGTGAAGTGGTTTTCTCTCACTTCGAACTATGTTAGTTTTTCATTTCAAAGAAATGCAAAAAAAATGAAACTGTCGCAAACATAGCTCATTTCTGTAGACTATCACGACACTTAGAGTATTTTTGCTGACTGTCGCAAAAGTAATGTATTTCTGCATACTTGTTCTAAATGCTAATTTCATGGAAGTTCTTGAAGATGGTGGCAAGTCTTCAATGACTTCAAATTATTGAACTTAACATATGAACTTGAAATTACGATAGGATTGGTTACCCTTTGCTAGAGATTAGCCCGAAGCCCGTTGTAGACGTTCTTCATGTAGATTGGCTATCTAAGTTGTGATTTCTGCAGGTATCAGATGAGCAGACACAGAACCAAAGATGGTTTCACCTAAACCTAGATCAATGATCAATAAACGTGCAAGAAGAATCATGAAATAAGAATTGTCATTCACCAAGGAGACAACTGTGGGCTTAATTTTCAACAAACATCAGCTGACAACCAGACAAAACCCACATCCCCACAAGTAACAATTTTGGGAGGGGAGAGAGATGGAAATGCCATTCCCAAGGAGACAACAGCAACACAGGAAGAGTAGGCTCATCAAGTCCATATCATCACAGACAAATCCTCTTATTTCGATGTTGCGGACTTGATCAACATAGAAGACGACACCAACGAGGAAAAGGAAGACCAACATGGGGAAGCCAGCTCTTACCCGACTCCATTGTCACCTCCGCCCAACCTATCACTCCTCCATCCACCATTCTCACACCCACTACCACCACTTTCATTCCTCCATCTTCACAATTACCACCCCCACGTCCCTCTCAAACATTGTTCTTGGGACTAATGCCACAGCTACCATGTACACTTATTGGTGAGCTAACATAAAGAACTGGATAGCAAATTCAAGCAGAAGGAACAAGTTATAGCAGAGCAACGAATACAAATCAAGAAAAAAGAAGATGAGGCTGAGGAGAAGAGGATTTCAATATGGAGCTGCAAGCTACCATGGACAAGCAAGCGAGCTGAATGAGGTTCAAAATAAACTTAAGCAACAGATGAGCCAGATCGACCAAGCTCGAGACGTGGATCATCTGGTGTGATGATGGTACCCCTCTTCTGAAGCCGGAAGATATCCAAGTTCAGGCCCCTCAAGCCTCGGCAATCAGAATGGAAAAGTATATCAAGCTTATTCAAGAGAAAAAGGCCGATAAGAAGAATTTTGAACAAGATGCTGAGAAACAGAGAAAGGTCATTCAATCCCAAAAGCAGTTGGATCAAGTGAGAAGAACCTACAAAAAAATTTGGACAAAGTGAACCAACTTTGGAACACGACGTGCAAGGCCCAAGCAGGAATTTCCGACTAGCAGACAAGGGACAATCACGGAGATGACGGAGCTTCTGGATATGATGGGCCCACCCATCAGTTGGAATCAGATGGAAAGGCAACTGAAGCCACCTCTAGGAGTTTCTCTGCCCCTCCAGGTAATTATACGACTTCCCATTTTTTCTTATTTGATTTTTCTCAAACCTTCATGCCCACATACCTCGTTCCCAAGCCACCACTTCCCATCCCCATCTGAGTCGACCATTGAGACCGCACCAAGGGCCTCATGAGACGTACAAAGCCCGACGAGACGAGTTTGTAAAATAACTTAGCTCTCCCTATGTTGCATACAATCTTGTCGAGAATCCCATACCTGGTAAACCCACCACACTCATGAGCGCCTGATCTACCTGAGATCAACACCTGGGCTAAAGCTATTCCAAGAGCACCTCTCACCTTAGACCGAGGAGGTCTTTGAGAGAGAAGATGAGTGTGAAGAATGAGAGCTGAGCATGAGAGCCAAGAAATACTAGCTAGGACAACAGTTAGAAATCATGTGAGCCTCATGGTGAATCTCAAGTGATGGAATGACCATGTAGGAGCTAGTATGTGTAGGCATTTGTAATAAATGTTGTAGACCCCTCTTAAATAAAGTAGAGTGAACCACCTTTTGATGTGACCTCTAGTGGAGGAGCTAATTCCACTTGTAATTTGTGAAATTGTGAAATTGCCACTTAGGCTCCATCCAGACAACTCATTGGCTTATTTAAGAGCCTCCCTCTCTTGTGAGGGAGCTTTTCTTGTAATGCCTTTGCTCTTGTATTGAATAAAGAAGATCCTTCACGAGTTTTGGCATTCATGGAGCTCATTGATCATGATAGCTTTCTTGAGTGATTCCCTTATGATCATGACCTTCCATCCCTTTGTGTGGTTGTGGAATTAGATTAATTTTTTTGCTTTCTTTCATTATGCATTATGGAGTAGAGTGGATTAGTTTTCCTTGTTTATATTTTAGAGTAGAATCAGGCTTCAAGTAAATTACATAGGCTGAAATAGTGGCATAGATCTTGCATAGTCATCTATATTTTAGTTCTTGATGTTCTTGAGAAGTTCATGAATCAAGAGATGAGTGTTTCTTGATTCTTGCACTTGTAATGCTTGCTATTGGCTGAGTCCTAGTTGGTGGTCCATCATAAACCTCCTTCGTTTCTGATTCTTGCTCTTTTGGTTCACGATGAGCTTTCGATAACATAATCACAACATCATCCAAAGTATAGCGTTTCAAATGCTCGGGCATATCATGTTGGACTTCTTCGGATTTTTTATAAGGATTGATCTTGGATCTTCGTTAACTTTCTTGGCAAGAATCGATCATGGAGGTAATGACTTTCTAGAAGACATGCTCTTCTCTAAAGGTGATGACTTCCTTGATGGTGATTTTTTGCGAGAACTCTGACTAGAAGAATCATCTTTGATCTTCTCTTTTTCTCGGATAGAGCTACCCAAGAGCACCTCTCACCTTAGACTAGAGACGGTACGTTCTTAGAATCAAGTTTTCGAGATGATGTTTTCGATTTCAGGACCGTATTATAGTGTTGCTTAGCTTGCTTCTTCGTCATTGGTCCTGCAATCTACCTTTCCTTCAATACAACTACTTTAGGTAGTTTTATTGTTGGTTCATCCAAAATATCTTGAACTCCAAATCTCATAGGATCCATGTGATTGAGAATTTATTCATCTGTAAGCTCTGCATCTTCATTGTAAGTCAAGGCATGAATCACATGAATTAGATCATCTTCAATCGGATCTGGTATTGGATCTATCGATATCCAAGCTACATTCATCATGTTCAATGGAAAAGTGATCTGGGTATCCAAAGTTTGATCTGGTATAGGAATCTTGCTTAGTTTGGATTGATTATCTCATTGACAAATATAGCCTGCTGTACAATCCATTATTGCAAGAGCTTGGTTCCAATTGACAGTATCAGTTTGAGAGTCATAATGATCTCCCATAGTTTTCACTTGTCGATCTCAAGTATGATCCATTGTTGATGAATCATCATCCTCTTTTTGGACTACTGGCTTAATAGTTCAAGTGATTGGATTAACTTTGACTGCACACTCACAATTCTCGAAAGTAATTTTTTCGGTGCCCCAGTTATGAACTACTTGCGCAACTTGTAATCATGGATGGCACAATAAGACACAATATACATTCAGTGCGTCAGGTAAGTCCATTACTACAAAAGTAATGACAACTTGAACTCCAGTGATTTTGACAGGTATATCTTCTACCATCCCCTTAGGATGGACTGTCGTTTGATCAGTTAGCTTTACGACAAAAGTCGTAGACTTCATCTTTGTAAGTCTCCATTTTGCACATAGCTTTGTTGAAATCAATATAACTCCGGAACCTCCATCTATCACGGTTGCTTCTTTACCAAACTGTCTATGTTGTATCGGCAGGGTGATAGTTTCTTTCTCAAGATGTTCCGACATTGAGTACTTCATTTGTTTCTTCAGACCTGACACAAAAACATGGCTTTTGATGGACTAGTGGTTCGATCTAAGTTAATCTTTCTGTTAATACTTCTTTTGCTTTCAATAGCAGCTTAATAAATTCTCCAATGTAATATCCATCTTGATGGTGGACAGAATATTCACGATCATTTCTATTTGTGGCACTTCAGTATCTGTCATCTTGAAGGGTTCTTCATGATGGTGAAACTGCGTATTAACATCCATTCATGAATTATGTCCTTCTGGTTGCGACACAGGTGAAGAATGGGCTTCGATTGTTGCTTTAGCTACTTCTAAGGAAGTTCTCTCTCTCTCTCTCTCTCTCTCTCTCTCTCTCTCTCTCTCTCTCTCTCTCTCTCTCTCTCTCTCTCTCTCTCTCTCTCTAAGGCTTCTTCCTCTTGCAATTGTTTAATCCATTGCCTCATGTTCTAATATCTCTTCTTTTCTGAGTTGAGATTCGGATACACCCCGTATGTAGTAGGTATATCTGTAGTTGGTACAAATTCAGCAAGTACTGGATCAATTAGAACTTATTTCTATTTTTGAGCTTTGGTAACAACCATCAAAGATACACTTGGTTCAGTAGGCTGAGTTGTTGGTCTTTGCTTGATCATAATCATATTCACTGGAGCAGTAATCGGTAGTGGTTTTGGTCTTGATGGACAGTCCTTTTTAACAATGTCCATAATCACATCCATGAAAGAATGGAATAAACTTTCCTTTGTTTGGACATTCCGCAACTCTGTGATTTTCTCCACATGCAAAGCATCCAAATGGTGCTCTGGCCCATTGTCTCATTGCTTGTTGTTGTGTGGCAATATAGATAGTGTACTGCTTTGAAGGACCAATCTCTTGATCATTACTGTAATTCCATTGCTCATTTCCATTGTAAGGTTCTGGTTCCATTAGATTAGTAGGAGGAGCTTGTTGTCCTGGTGGAGCTGGCAAAGCTGGTCGTTCAAGAAATCCAAGGGCAAAGTTGTGAGCCTTAGCTTCAGGTCCCTTTGCGTAAGTAGATTTTTGATATTGAAGCTTAGCATACCTTTGTTGGATAAACCAAGGATTAAACAAGCAAAAAACTGTTTCATGGCCCGTACAATTGCATAGATGACAAATAGTATACGTCATTCATTGTTTCAATGTTGGACATTCGTTCATAGTGTGATTTACCGCACAAATCGAACACTGGACACCAACTAGAAAATGTCTTGGCGAACTTTTCCATTGTTTTGCTACTCTGAGTCTGCACGTCTTCCAAAGCTTTCAGTTTCTCATGGAATTGAGACTGCATCTTATCCAACTGCATCTGCTACTTTTGACCAAGTTTCTTGAACTCAATGATCAATCTTCTCCAAACTAAAAAATGATGATTTACTATAAATAGAATCCTAAGAGGATTCAACGAAAGTTTCAATGAAGGTTGCAAGAGTAATACTGTTCTTTTTGCAAGAATAGGTCAATATGACAAATGGCCTGTTAGAAATCCATAAATCATAATATGGATGGACAGACTAGGATTCGAACCCAAAACCTCTCTCATACCGAATGGGATGCTCTACCACTGAGCTATCCGCCCTGTTTGATAGTTCTCTCTAGAGTGTGGATTGATATTCCAACACCCCCCTTCAAGCCACACTTGGTTGAGGTCCTAGCTGTCACCTGCCCCAAAACTTGGGCCATCTAACCATGGCTTTGACACCATGAACTGTTAGGTCTAACTTGGCTCTGATACCATGTAGGAATACAGAATCAAGACTATTCATTAACACAAACTATTCTCAAAGAGAAGAGAGAGATGGTTAGATGACCCTCTTGTAGAAACTTGTGGACAGCCAATATGAACAGTAGATTGCTTAACAAAAGTGTGTCTCATACAAATGAATGGCTACATATAAGTAGTCCAAGATGGCTATCTACCTTCATGACTGTTGGCTGTCCAATAACTTGACTAATGGCTATCTAGCTACCATAAGTTACATAAAATAATTAAGTACCCCAAATAACAAGTTAGGTACTTAGTTCACATGTATAGGACGAGTCCCTACAAGCTAGTTTCATACTAACTTGGGCCTAAAATATAAATGACCATGGTTACACAGATCTCGACCTTTTGGGTCATAGTAACCTATGGCTTCTACATTATTTACATTTATTATTCTAACACCCTCCTTAAATGAAAAGGACATGTATTCACTAAGTAAGAAAATCAGCATGTTGCTTTAAATTTAAAGCTTCACAAAGAGCTTTAAATCGAACTCTAGGCAATGCCTTAGTGAACACATCTGCAATATTATCCTCCGTGGGACAATATTCAAGCGTGATGTAGCCATTATGAAGCTTCTCCCGAACAAGGTAATAGTGGATCTCGATATGCTTTGTTCTTGCATGAAATACTGGATTTCATGCAATGGCAATAGCACTTTGACTATCCGTAAATAGGAGAGTAGCTGAGGGCTGGCCATGCTTCATATCGACAAGTAATTGTCTCAGCCATATACACTCCGTAGTGGCTGAAAACGTTGCTCTATATTCTGCTTCACTTGAGGATGGAGCAACGATGGGCTGCTTCTTGCTTAACCAAGAAACTGCAGAATTTCCAATGAAAAAGCAATGACCACTAGTAGAGTGTTTAGTATCTTGATCTCCACCCCAATCCGAGTCACAAAAACCAGCCAAACATGCATCATCACTAGAAGGATAAAACAGACCAAGTGTTTGACTTCCTTGAAAATATCAAAGAATCCTCTTCAATGCTTTCCAATATGATGTCAACAGAGCATGCATGAATTGACTCATGAGGGAAACACTATAAGATATGTCCGGTCTTGATTTGCATAAGTAAATGAGACTTCCAACCGCTTGACAATATAGTGTAGTATCAAATGGTTTACCATCACTTTGATTACTTAACTTCACACCCGTCTCAATTGGTGTAGCAACCGGCTTGCAATCTTCCATGTTGAAAAGCTTCAAAATCTGCTTAATGTATCGCTGTTGGATAATGAAAATTCCAGCCTTTCCTTGCAAAAACTCAAGACCAAGGTAGAAATGCAATTGGTCTAAATATGATGTATCATAAACTGAAGCAAGATCAGATTTTAAGGCTACAATATATTGTTCATTACTACCCGTAATGATAATATCATCAACATATAACAAAATGATGATGATAAACTCAGATGTATGCATGACATAAAGCGTAGATTCACTAGGACTGTAAGAAAACCCACGATCACAAAAGTATGTGTGTATCTTTTGATACCACATCCTTGAGGCTTGTTTTAGTCCATAGAGAGCCTTCTTGAGAAGACACACTTTGTCTTCTTATCCTGCAACCAAAAAACTAACAGGTTGCTGAAGGTAAACTTCCTCATTAAGATCACCATTGAGGAAGGCTGTCTTTATGTCAAGTTGGTGCATACGCCAACCATGATGGGCAACCAAAGCAGTGACTATCCTTACGGTAGTTATTCGTGTGGTAGGTGCAAAAGTTTCCTCATAATCAATGCCCTCCTTTTGCGCATAACCTTTGGCAACAAGTCTTGCCTTGTACCTTTCAACAATACCATCGAACTTGTACTTGATCTTATGAACCCATTTACAGCCAATTGCTTTCATTCCATGTGGAAGATCAACAAGAACCCATGTTTGGTTCTTTATGAGTGAGTCATACTCCTCTTTCATCGTGTCCTCCCAACATTTTACTCCTCTGGCCTGCTCATAAAAAATAGGTTCTATTGCACTATCCTCAATAGATGTAAGAGCAAAATAAAAAAAATCAGCAAATTCTACTGATTTAGATGACGCACGAGTCTTCTCTTCATAGAAGCGGTTCACTTTGTTGTCCTGCAAAGTCTGCAATAGCCATTTAGGGACTGGTTTAGGCTATCCAACAACCTTACTTCGATCAATGCTTTGCTATCCAAAGTGATCTGAACTGTCAACACTTTGTTGTCCAAAGTGCTCTGAAATTGGACTATGTTGTCCAAAGTTTTCAACAAGCTGTTTCTCTTCATAAATTTGCTCCTCTTGATGAATTATGGGCTGTTCGCTTGAAGAACCAGTGGGCTGTCCATTAGAGGATGATGACAGTCCCTCCTCTTCAACATTAGATGGTGATACCAAATCTAGAAACACTTCAACATAGTCATCTTGGGGGATGTCCCCTTTCATGACATGAATGGGCGCAAGATCATAGGAGTTCTTCTCATCAAAATGAACATCACGACTCATTATGATTTTGTTAGTATCCACATTAAACAATCTATAGCCTTTACTTTCACTACTACATAGCCCATAAAAATGCATTTTACTCCTTTATCATCTAGTTTGGATCTTAGCTTATCGGGAATATACGCATAAGCCGTGCAACCAAAAGTGCAATAGTGAGAAACTGATGGCTTCTTACCTTACCAAACTTCATAAGGAGTCAAAATCTTCAAGGCTTTAGTCGGACACCGATTACTAATGTATGCCACCGTAATAACCGCTTCAGCCCAAAACTTGTGGGGAACGCCCTTTGCCTCAAGCATGCAACGAGCCATCTCCATGATTGTGCGATTTTTCCTCTCGGCAACACCATTTTGTTGCGGTGTGTAAGGTGTAGTCATTTGATGTAGAATGTCTTTGCTTTGAAGAAACATGCCAAACGTACTTTTAATGTATTCCCCTCCTCGGTCGGTACGTAGTATCTTCAAAGTATGTCCAAATTAATTTTCTATCATAGCTAGAAAATCTTTGAAGCGTTGAAAAAAATGTCGGATTTTGCCTTCATAGGAAAGATCCATGTAAACCTTGAAAAATCATCAATAAAAGTAACGAAGTACTTGCATTTACCAATGGATTTGATCTTCATTGGACCACATACATCACTATGAATTAAGGCAAACTTATCACCAACTTTGATAGTCCCATCAATAGGAAAAGGCTTTCGTTGAAACTTACCAAGTATGCATCCTTCGCATACATGTCCTTCAGGATGCTCCATATTTGGAATGCCTTCCACCATGTTGAATTTCTTCAACATATTCAAACTTCCAAAATTGAGGTGCCCTTACCTCGCATGCCATAGTTTAGCCAACTCCAATGCATGTGAATTAGTAGCAACAAGACCAAAGGATGTCAAAGTTTGAGACCATTTAAGACTATTTGGATCATCACTTTTAGGCTTGGTTGAGTGTTTGCATGTTTTTTGACATATTAGTCTTGAAAAAGTGCGCCCTCCTACAACTTAATTGGCTGCCCTGACCGTGTGAGTCCTAGGTGGCAAGCTAACATGGCAAGTGTCTTGTTCACTAGGTCTTCCTCTATACTGAGCTTTACCGCACCCAATTTGGTGTCCTGTAGCCAAAGATATGAGCATCTGAAGTTTTGCAATTTTGTGTGCGAAAGTAAAATTTCCAATTGTTCTGATTGCATGCATGACAATTTTCTATTTTGAGGTACTGTGCTTGAATGAAATGTCTGCATGTGGTTTCTCAGAGTGATTTTGACATGCATGAGTAGTTTAGATCTGTTTTGAGTAGTCATATGCATGTACTTTGACGGTTATATTTTTAAAAAAAAATTAAAAGTGCAAAAACTCAAATTTTTTTAGTTTTTTCCAATTTCTTGTAATGTCTATGAAATTGACTAATAATAGTGATTTGACCATACTAAAATCGATTTCAGTCAGTTTTTGGTCAACAATATTTTACGATGAGTTAATCAGATATTAACTAAATCTAGTAATTTCCAGGATAGATATATCGAGATGGCCGAAGAAACTTCAAATCAAGCTGCAAATCCAGGTGCACCATCTTATATGGTGATTTGTCAGCAGATGAGCACGACACTCAATGATATGAATAATCGTAATCAGATGAGAGATCAACAAATGGAGGTTTTTTTGAATCAAGTCAAATTGATGTCTTTACCAAATCTCGGTTTTCAACCAAAGGTTTATGCGGGCGAGAAGAAGGAGAAAAAACCTGAAGTCATCAAGGACTGGCTGGCCAAGTGGAGTAGTTACTTCAATCTGCACGGTGTTTCTGATGAGAAAAAAATTAAAAGTGTCGTGTTGTTCTTACGTGGCAAAGCATCATTGTGGTGGCGAGATTTACCGGTGAAGCCAACTGCTTGGGATGTGTTTGCTGATGATGTGGACTACTACCTAAAGTTCATGAACTACAAGATGGGTACAAAGAGTTTAGACTCTTATATCCAAGAATTCATGGACCTATGGAATAGGGTTCAATCATTCGATGTGAAGCTGACATTATGGCAGTTTGTCCTAGGTTTGCCAGCCGACTATCAGAACAAATGCAGGAAAAATGTGCTTCAAAGACTCAAGGATGCGTTTCAAATTGCGAAAGCATATGATTCCACAGTGGTGGCATCCGGGAAGCAATTTGCGAAAATTTCAACCACTTTGAAAACCAAGAAGGTTAAGAAGCGCGATCCAGACCAAGCAAAATATTTTGATGAATTAGATCAAGCAGCATCGGAACCCAGGAAGCCGAAGAGAAAGAGATTCAAAAAATCTATGTCCCGGATGTAAAAAATTGCCTACATTGGCAAATCTAGCCATGTATAATATTGTACATATTCTCGATATTATTTGTTGGTTACTTGAATGGCCAAAGTGCCACTTGTACATACACACCTAAAGTAGGTTACCACGAGCAAGAGGAGTGGTTGTGTCCATTTGGTAGTGATTCCTACTTTGTAGGATCTAGACCTTGATTTATGATGAGATTTGTACCTACCATGCACCTACCAAGCATGACTCTTGGATCTAGGCTAGGGTTTTCACATTAGGGCAAGAAAGTGGAGTCTACTTCCTTATTGCATGCTGGATTTTCACCTAACTTATCAAAGGAAGTGTGTTTTACTATGTATTTCCATTTTCCATAGTGAGAAGATAGAAACTTTTTGGAGCCTCAAGGAGAAACTCGAGTTTCCTCTCATTGTATGGTGATTACTCTTGATTTCCAATGAAACCCAGCTTTGGCACTTTGTAAACACTGTCTACAGGCCGTACTACAACCTTATTTCCACACGTGTGGAGTTGGATTATACTAATTGATCAATGCTTTGATTGTCTCTACTTGTTTCCTATCAAGCTGCTAAACTAGATCTTGTTTTTTGAAGACTAGTTTTTGATAGATTGTTTAACAAGCATACAATCCCCTTGTGGATCATTCAAAGATCCATTTATGGTCCTTAGTATTGTACTTTTCACATGGTATCAGAGCCAAGTACAAGGCCATTGATCTATGTTTAAATCTAATCCTGTTTTAACAGGTTTTGGTGCAAAAAGCTAGATCTACATGAGGCAACCCGAGGGCTTCATCAAGGCAAAGCATGAAGGAAATGTGTGTTTTTTAAAGAAGAGCCTTTATGGGCTCAAGCAAGCACCTAGAGCATGGTACTCTAGGCTAAACTCTTTTCTCATTTCCATCAATTTTGTAATGAGTGCCTATGATCCATCATTGTATATAAGTTTTCATGATGGCATGATTATTATTCTTGTTTTGTATGTAGATGACATTATCTTGAGTGGTAATGATCTAGATGGAATTAGAGATGTAAAAATTGCTTTAGCAAAAGAGTTTAAGATGGTAGATCTCGGCCTATTAAGTTTCATTCTTGGAATAGAGGTTATAAGAGGATGTGATTTTAGCTTCATTTGTCAATCTAAATATGCTACATCCATCCTAGATAGATTTGGAATGAAGAATTGTAAAGGCATTGAGACACCAATGGAGCAACATGTAAAAGCATCTATTGGTTGTGATGAAGCATCCTTTGAGGACATCACATTATATAGAAGGCTTATTGGCTCCTTGATCTATTTATCTATGACTAGACCTGATCTTAGTTATAGTGTTGGAAAGTTAAGCCAATTCATGCAAAGTCCTCTAGTTTCACATTGGAAGATGGCCAAAAGAGTTCTTAGATACATTTCATCCACTAAGAATTTTGGCATTTTGTATAGAGGAACTAATCTTGGCTTAAGAGCCTATAGTGACTCGGATTTTGCAGGTGACAAAGTGGATAGAAGATCAACAAGTGCATTTGCCACCTTTCTATGTGATGGAGTAGTATCATGGCTTTCCAAAAAGCAAGATACCATCTCCCTATCTTCCGCAGAATCCGAATACAAGGCCTTGACATCAACATGCAAGGAGGTCTTGTGGCTCAAAAGGCTATTGGTGGAGCTTCATGTCATGGAGGAGGAGATCCCTATCATCTATTGTGACAACCAATCAGCCCAATCACTTGCAACTAATCCTACATTCCATGCAAGGAGCAAACACATCGAAATTGCTCATCATTTCGTGAGGGACAAAGTGCAAGCTAAAGAGATCAAGCTCCAACACGTGCCATCATCAAGTTTCTTGGCTGATTTGTTTACTAAACCTTTACCTAAAGATTCATTTGTCAAGCTTAGATCTCTAATTGGAGTTATTGATAAAATCATTGTGATCTCCAAGGCTAGATTTGAGGAGGAGTGTGAAAAATTGCCTACATTGGCAAATCTAGCCATGTAGAATATTGTACATTTTGTCAATATTGTTTGTTGGTTACTTGAATGGCCAAAGTGCCACTTGTACATACACACCTAAAGTAGGTTACCACGATTCAAGAGGAGTGGTTGTGTCCATTTGGTAGTGATTCCTACTTTGTAGGATCTAGACCATGATTTATGATGAGATTTGTACCTACCATGCACCTACCAAGCATGACTCTTGGATCTAGGCTAGGGTTTTCACATTAGGGCAAGAAAGTGGAGTCTACTTCCTTATTACATGCTGGATTTTCACCTAACTTAGCAAAGGAAGTGTGTTTTACTATGTATTCCCATTCTCCATAGTGAGAAGATAGAAACTTTTTGGAGCTTCAAGGAGAAACTCGAGTTTCCTCTCATTGTATGATAATTACTCTTGATTTCCGATGAAACCCAGCTTTGGCACTTTGTAAACACTGTCTACAGGCCATACTACAGCCTTATTTCCACACGTGTGGAGTTGGATTATACTAATTGATCAATGCTTTGATTGTCTCTACTTGTTTCCTATCAAACTGCTAAACTAGATTTTGTTTTCTGATGACTAGTTTCTGATAGATTGTTTAACAAGCATACAATCACCTTGTGGATCATTCAAAGATCTATGGTCCTTAGTACTGTACTTTTCACATCAAAAAAAGGCTAAAAGAGAGAAGTTATGTTTTGTTTGTAAGAAGCCTGGGCATATGATAAAATTTTGTCCATAAAGGAAGAAAGGGTCTGCTCACATGATTGAAATCCCAAGAGGCAATGGTAAGACTTTGGAAATTAACCTGACTGATTGTGAGTGTGAATGTTGTTTTAGTACTACTTCTTTTTTGCCTAATGAACTTTTTCATTTAATTGACATAGTTAAAGATCAAGAAGTGAGTATTTTATTGGACAGTGGTTCAACTCATAATTTTATTAATTCTTGTCTTGTGTAGAAACTCAGCTTGGAAACTGAAGCCAACAATCATAGATATAAAGTTTATCTAGCTTCAAGAGTAGAGTTGGAGACTTGGAACATAAAAGTCCCGAAGCTCCCAGTTTTGGTACAAGGACACACATAATTAATTAATTTTCATGTTTTAGACCTAGCTCGTACTGATTTAATCTTAGGTTACGAATGGTTATTCAGTAAATCGCCTTCTCTGTTAATTGATTTTGAGAAGCATGTTCTCACTTTCAAGGAGGGTGATAAGGTAGTTACATTATTTGGTAGTAATTTTGTACGTTTGTTGGATCAGATTTCTACAGTTAATAAAATGGAAGTATTGGATTATTCTGAGTATGAAATTTTTTAAATTTATGCTATTCCAATTGTGGATGTTCCTGAAATAAATCTAAATGGTTGTGAATTCTCAGCAATTCTTAACTCAGTAAATTTACATCATGAACAAGCAGTGAAAGAACATATTATAAATGAATTTAGAGATGTTTTTCCATCTGAATTACCTCATGGTTTGCCAAGGATTGAGTTAATTCCAGGAAGTCAATCTGTCTCTAGACAACCTTATAGGTCCTCTCATAAAGAGGAGACAAAGATTTCAAATCAAATAGAAAACTATATGAGGATGGGACATATACAACCTAGTAAATCACCATGGGACGCTCATGTTCTTCTTAAAGCGAAGAAAGATGGAGGTTTTCGGATGTGTGTGGATTACAAGGGGCTTAATAAAGTGACTATAAAGAATAAGTAGCCATTACCCAGGATGGATGACCTTGTAGATTGCTTGGGTGGAGCACGGTATTTCACCAAGATAGATCTCAAGACAGGGTACCATCAAATAAGAATTAAGTCAAAAGATGTCCAAAAGACAAGATTTCGTTCTAGATTTGGTCATTATGAATTTCTAGTATTGCCATTTGGATTAACGAATGCTCCAGCAATGTTCCAGCAAATGATGAACAATTTATTTTGTCCATTTCTGGAAAAGTTTGTGATAGTTTTCTTAGACGACATTCTCGTTTACAATAAATCCTTGGTGGAACACGTAGAACACTTAAAAATCGTCTTGATGAAACTCCAGCAGGAGTTACTCTATGCTAAAGAGTCCAAGTGTGAATTCTTTAAGCAAGAGTTGCTTTATCTCGGGCATAAAATCACAGTAAATGGGATCAAGATTGATGATGATAAAATCAAGATTGTGATTGAGTGGCCAATTCTGGAAACTGTGAGGTAGATAAAGTCTTTTTTAGGTTTTACACTTTTCTTCAAGAGATTTATTGAGGATTATGCTAAGTTAGCAGCACCGCTTAATAATCTGACAAAAGGAATTGTTAATAAAAAGAAAAAGAGGAATCAACCTAGTCCGCCTATTGTTTGGAACGAGGAATTGAATTAGTGTTTTGAGAAATTTAAAACAATGATTGTTTCAGCTCCCATGTTACAAATTGCAAATCTAGATTTACCTTACGTCGTGAGAACAGACGCAAGTGATGTTGCAGTTGGAGCAATTCTATTACAAATGGATAGGCCACTAGCGTTTGAAAGCAAAAAATTCACCGGTCCTCAGTTGCGTTATACTACGCAGGAAAAGGAATTGTTTGCTGTAATCCATGCACTTAAAACCTGGAGACACTACTTATATGGTAGTAAGTTTGTAGTGTATACAGATCACCAGCCTCTTAAGTATTTTTGTAATCAACATGATCTTTGGGAAAGAAAAGCTCGATGGGCTGAATTGATGCAAGAATTCGATCATGAAATCCATTACATAAGAGACAGCTCTAATCAAGTTGCAGATGCTCTTAGTCGGATCGGTGAACTGAACGAGTTGTCATTCACCCAGATTTCTACAGATCTATATCTTTCGCTGAGAGAAAAATATGAATCAGATTCCCATTTTGGTCACATTTGGAACATTGTTCAGACCGAAAGAAATGTGGATAGTGTTGAGTCAGAAACACAAGGGACTCAACTAACTAAGAAAGATAAGAAGTTTGTGAAACAGTTCACCATTCGAGATGAATTACTATTTCGGAATGGAAAAGTTTGCATACTTGGTGATGATGAGCTCAAACGAAAGATTTTGTTTGAATGTCATGACATACCTTGTGCAATACATCCCGGTATACACAAGACTCTGGACTTGGTTAAGAGGTAATTTTATTGGCCAAAGCTCAAGCCATATGTCGAGTCAATGTTGTTAAATACAAGCCCTGTCAAAGGCTGAACGCCATAAGTCTGGTGGTTTGTTGCATCCGTTAGATATCCCTGATAAGAAATGGGAAAGCATATCTAGGATTTTGTAGTTGGACTTCCAAAGACCCAATGGCAAAATGATTCTATTTAAGTTGTAGTGGATCAGTGAACTAAGTTAGTTGCATTCATACCAGTCAAGTCAACTATAAAGGCTTCTGATTTAGCCCAGATCTTTGTTGAAAGATTATTTCGGTTGTATGGTCTGCCAGGTGACATTGTTACTGATAGAGATCCTAAGTTCACAGGTCACTTTTGGTCAGCAGTATTCCATAAACTGGAAACTTCTTTGAGTTTAAGTTCTTCTGATCATCTTGAATCAAATGGCTAGACATAAAGGACTAATCAAACTATGAAAGATATTTTGAGGACGTATGTTTCTCACAGGCAATCTTATTGGGAAGATTATCTCCCACTGGTTGAGTTTGCATATAATAGTAGAAAACATTCTGCTACAAGTTATAGTCCTTTTATGCTTATGTATGGTTTTCAACCTAGATCTCCAGTAAATGTTGAGACGAAGTCTATTAAGATCCAGAAGGTTGCTGATTTTTTGCATGATATGCAAGAAATGTTGCAAGTGGCTAAGGATAGTATCCGGAGTGCTCAGGATAGAGCTAAACACTATACCGATCTTAAGAGATCTCTAAGAGATTTTAAAGTTGATGACTGGTTATATCTTAGGGCTCCAAAAGATTCTAAGACGTTACGTACATGAAAGCATTATAAGTTGTCTACCCATTGTTGTGGACCTTTTAGGATTATACGTAAAATTGGTTCTTTGGCGTACGAACTCGATCTTCAAGAAAAATTGACTACACATCCAGTGTTTCATGTAAGTCGTTTGAAACTAAGTTTACATGATGGTAATACAGTTGTACATAGGATACAATATAGTTCTAGTCTTGGATACACGGTACTCCAGTGAAGCAAGCTGTTAGTTATGCCACGTCATAAGGGACATGACCCGAAAGTAACTAATATCCTTGTGAGGCCCAGAACACACTAAGTGGAGTTTAGACAAGGTATGAGATAGTGTATGCATGTGTAGAGTTATTAATAGCAATTCTATGAATAGTTGGTCCATGCATAGGACTCTATTCTAGGTGAATCTATGTATAGGAAACATAGGGCTATGCATGGCTATGTGCCCCCCCAGGATGCATTAGGCTCTATATAAGAGGTCCAAACTTGCCCTACTCATCATGGTTCTTGATTCATTGCCAGGCCCTCACTCTACATTCATGCTTCTTGTTCTTTGGCTTGGGGGTGAGGCTTCTAGAGATTGATTGGATGCTTCTACTTGGTTAAGTGGTTTCTCCACAGTGTGTTATCCTTTTATGCTTAGGATTTGTAAGCAGGATCTAAGGAGCTTCCGTTATAGTTACACTTTTCATTCACAACCACTTTATTCTTTGAGGACTCAAAATTTTTAAGTGGGTGGAGAAGAGCAATTTTACTAGCTTGTAAAATACCATTGTGAATAAATTTTAGACGGTGAATTCATAGTCCACAAGTTTCATTAGCCATTGATGATGGATTACCGATATAGTCATTACATTCAACTTCCATCTATTGATGAAATACAATCTGAAATCGTACGTTACAATCTTGTATTTGACGGACAACCGAGTTCAATCAGCATTGATGATTAGTTGATTGAATCAGAAGCTTATTTTTGTCATCGCCATTATTCTGAAGAAGATAAAATCTATTTCGCTTCATTGTGCTTTCAAGGACAAGTTTGAGCATGGTGGGATACTCAAGCACACTCGGACACAAAGCTTTGGAGTCAATTCAAAATTTCTTTCATTGATAGTATTACCAGGTTTTATGAGAAATCATTCGAATCTCTCAAACAAACTGGTTCTGTACAACAATTTAATTAGCAATTCTTGGCATTGGTTCAGAAGACAAAATTTGAGTATAGAAAATGTTTGAATTACTATGTGGGTTTCTTTCAAATGCCTATAAAGAATGTGCTTCAACCAACTCTTTCCAAATCCATTTATGCCACTAGTTCTATGGAGTTGCGCAATATGATGGATCATGCACTTGCTTTGGAGCATTTATCTACAAACCATATCAATGAATGGTGGAAAGTCACAGCTCAATGGAAACCTTATTATTATAACCAACGACGGTCTGAATATGTTAGTCCTACCTTTGATGGAAGCATCCACTCCATTAATGTAGACAATTGGCTAGAGGATTTGGATTAAAACTTCTACTATAGTGGAGGTATTGGTGACAATGATATAGTTTTCTTTGTTTCATCGGGTTTCAAAGGACGTGTTCAGTAATGGTGGAACATTGTTCACGACTTCCTTCTTGAGAACTGGTTAACTTTCAAAAGAGTTTGTAGACAAATCTTCATTCGATCTGACTTCATCCAATAGTGCTCTTTGGACTAGACAACTATAGTTGCTGAGTACAATAGAGAATTCCAACAAATGGTCCCAGTATTCGATTCTGGAGAAGTATATCTTGTACAATGTTATATATATGGCCTACAACCTCAATATCGGAGCACTATAGAAAACTATCTACAAACTACTTCTCTTTAGCCTAGGTTCCGATTAAGGGAAGCTATGGAATATGTTTTAAAGTACGAGCAACAAGAACAAAGGCTTAAACTGGAAGTTGAAAGGAAAGAAGAACAATCCAGGTGGTCTGAGGAAATGAAGATGCAGATTCAAAAGGTGAGTATATACGTTAAAACATCAATGGATCGACAATCGCATGTGAACAAAAGGGAAGAAACTTCTGAACATGAAGATGATTCCAACAATGAGTCTGATGAGCCAAGTGACAATGACGAAGCAGATGAGCGAAGTGAGGATAATGAGTCAAATGAGCAAAGTGACGACAAAAGTGCAGTCCCAGATCCAGACACAATTGCAACAACAGATGGTGAAAATCAAAATTCAGGCAAGGGTCAAGATTCAGATAATTAAACATCCTTTCAAGTTTCACTTCAACCATCAAAGTCTGGAACTTGACCTACATCAATGCCTTAATCTGGTCAAAAGCAACTGTGGATTGTCATATTGGGAATATTGCTACGCTTGAAGAAAGTCGATCAAGACATTCACCAAACTTTCAGATTGAGGACTATATGACACCGGTATTCCATGATTTGGAATTGAGTGGTTATTATAAAGATCCGATCTACGAACCATGTCAAATTGATAT
This sequence comes from Diphasiastrum complanatum, assembly GCA_029204225.1. NCBI lineage: Eukaryota > Viridiplantae > Streptophyta > Lycopodiopsida > Lycopodiales > Lycopodiaceae > Diphasiastrum > Diphasiastrum complanatum. The sequence continues at coordinate 438,319 of CM055100.1, forward strand.
GGGAGCTTTTGAGAATAATTTTATTTCTGACAATGATCTAAGGGAGTATGAGGTATTCAACATGGATATTGGTAGAAATGAAGAGATTTCATTAATCCATGGAAATTCTACTTGTATTAATACTTTGGATTATTGTTCAACGTCTCATGGATCCATTAGTCAAGAGCTTCAAGTGGCTTTTGTTGGAGAACCTTACTCCTATGGATTCTCTAGAATCCCAGAGTTTAGTATATAGACCCAACAAAATCTACTAAACTCAACAATGAAAGTCACGTACATCTTAGCACCTCCATTGCTAATTTTAGTAACACCATGAGCAAGTATATGTTCTCACCAATTTGATAGGCAATCAACTATTTTTGCAAAAGATTTGGCTATGTTGGCTCAGTTCAAGCATGGTGGGACGATTGTTTGCCAACCCTTTGTGTTGATCTGAATCTTCCCATGGCATTCAACAAAGTCCAAGATTAATTGCCAATAGCCAGATTATACTATTGTGCTGTGGTGGTTCATGGGAGAATAAATTCATTTCTTGGACAACTTTGAATCGGCCATCCGATGCGAATAAGTGTTTTTTTTTCACACAAAACAGATTTCAATACAACGCGGTTGGAGTTTATGGAAATTTTTTTAATCAAGGTTCAACCAAAGCCCAAAGTAATAAATCTCACGAGGTGTCATGGGACCGCCACCAGTTTTGGTGGGGGATACTGTTGGAAGGTTTTGCGGATATCGAGGTAACCCTAACCATAGTTAATAAGTGAGAGGGATTTGGAAGCCTATGCGTGTAAGTCCAACCCGATGATCACATAAATAGTTGATTAGTTAGAAATGAACAACGCACCAGAGGTAAAGAAAATCTTGAGTAGTTGTACAGCCGCACGTCACACCGATATCGCATATCTGTACCAATATCGGATCCACATGCGACATGAGAAAACGGAAAGTCCAAAATGTCATCAACTTATCAGTTAGAGGTGCAATTATTCCCTATATTTTGAATTCAAAAGGACCAAAAGAAGCATGGGATACATTGAAGGCATTGTTTGAAACGACAAATACATCTCGAATATTATTTTTGAAGACGAAGTTGCATACATTGCGGATGGATGATGGTGCAACTATTGCCGATCACATACTGAAGATCAAAGAGATTCGTGACCAATTAGCAGCAGTTGGATAGCAAGTACAAGATCGTGCGATCGTACAATTGACATTGAATGGTTTGAGTGAGTCACATCAGATGTTTGTGACGAGTATAGCCACAAGAGAAAATCTTCCAATCTATGAAGAACTAGGTGGATTGCTTTTGCAGCAATGTCAAGAGAACTTGAATCATCGTAACAGGAGCTATGATCAAGCTCTTGCAGTTAGAGGACAAGGTGGAAGATTTGGCCGTGGAAGGTATCAATCGAGAGGAGGAAACTCAAGCCGAGGATCATTTCAACAATTTCATGAGCAAGTCAATGATAGTCCAAATTGAGGCAATTGGAATCAAGGCCGAGGTCAAGGACGCGGCTATTCAAGACAAAATAAACCTGGAAATTGTAGTTACTGCAACAAACCTGGCCACTGGGAGCGTGAATGCTTCAAGAAACCAAAGGAGATGGAACAAAGAAAAGACAAATGGCAAGCGGAAAATTATGCTGATCAACATCAATTTGATGACTATTATTATGAAGATAATTATACTGATTAACATCAATACGATGATGATCAATATGAAGATGATATAGGTGAGAGCTCAAAATTGTTCATTACAACATTAATGACAAGTGATGAAGCCAAGGATACCTGGTACATTGATAGTGGTCCATCCAAGCACATGACGTCAAGGAAAGAGTGGTTTTCCAAACTCAAGGAAACTGTCAGTGGTGATAAAGTTGGACAAGCTGATGGAAAATTGCTATCTATTAAAGGAGTTGGAGTGGTACCAATGAAGTTAACCAGCGAGAAGATAAAGCAGATAAGCAATGTGCAATATGTACTTGGCTTAGCTAACAATCTACTATCTATTGGAATGATGGCTGATCAACAACTCAAGGTTGAGTTTGACAGCGACAAATGTCTTGTCAAGGACATCAAGAATCACTACAAAGTTCGGAAAGATTCATTACAAGCCAATGTCACTCTTTCTTTCCATGTACTCTGGAAGCATGCTGGCCAGTGGAAACAACAGATCCAATCCAATAACACCACCATTGATGAGTTTCCTGAAATGCCCTTACATTTAACCAATCCACTCAGCGAACGAGGCAACATCAAAATCCCAGCTATCCATCATTAATCCCGTGAAGTTTTAGCAGTACTCGATTGTGGCTCCGGTGTCAATATCATTTCCACATCCCTCATGATAGAATGGAATCTGAGAGACAAACTAGCCAAACTCACTTGTCAGCTTCGGATGGTTGATCAAAGTGTAGTCTGACCTACTAGTTTCCTTCCATACGTGCTGATCAAACTAGGAGGTCTCAAGTTTTCTGTCGATCTCGTAGTACTTGATATTCCCAATAATGCCTATTCTTATGAACTACTTGGTCGTCCGTGGCTCACCAATGCACGAGTTGCTCATGACTGGAGCAAAGGCCGAGTCACTTTTGAAAATCGTGACAGTTCTGTCACCATTGATTCAACGGGTAAACTCAAATTTGCACGCATCCATGACGAAGGATTCTCAACCACCAACTCAGTATTTGAGCCATACCAGTCCAGCCACGAAAAAGGTCATTATGTTAAATCTATTGATATCATAAACTGGAGTCACAGTCTAGCTACCATTGATTGTGTGAATGCCGAATATTGTGCTCAACATCAAGATAATTGTACCTCTCCACTCCTGATCGATTACGACCAATTACCTGATCTCCTATCATTAATATCAATTTTATTGATATTCTTCCACACCATGATGAGCTACTAAATGTTGCATGGCTACCTACTAATGAATCAGATGATTTCTTCATTGATGACGAGAATGTCTTACAAATTCAGAATTGCTCAGAAGATTTGGACATTTCTGATATTCAGATCCTCAATTATATGAAGGCACTCCCACTTAGGACCTATCCGCAACATGCATCCAACGTGGAACCAGTTGTCAAGGTTGCAACTGAAAAACCTGAGACAAAATTCTACCGTCCCAAATGCCCAAACTATCCATGGGATCTTTGTGAGGAGGAGACTATCTTTCAAATTGATGACGAGATCCTCCATGACATACCCACCGTCCCTCATCCACACACCTCTCCACCACCAAAGCCTCAACCACATGGTCATACTATGAAAGAGAAAATGAAAAAACTGCTTCAAATTCAACCGTCGGGTGACCTCACCATTGTTAGGGAAGTTCCTGAGATTGCCTCTGTTCCTACACTAGCCCTCGAACATTCCCAATCACCATTTTGACAAGAGAAAGGCAAGGCCCCCCTCGAATCTCTAGCCCATGATGTTCTTGCATCTTTAAGGACTATACGATCGAGGATGTCACAATCCAATTACTCCAAGCTCAACATGAGCCAACTGGTAATTCACCCTACGAAGGCCCTACACAAACCATAACCCTTTCTCTGAGTGAGTCAAATGAAACCAACGAATATTTTGTCCACGTCGGAGCTCATCTCAATCACGAACAACGTAGACGGCTTGAAAAGCTCTTGCCAAAATATCGACCTGTCTTTGTCTGGACCTATAAAGACATGAAAGGCGTCTCACCCCAAGTAGCTGTGCATCATATCCCGCTTAAATCAAGTGCGAGGCCCACTACTAGTCATCCATATAGATTCAATCCCATCTATAAGGCCAAGATCAAAGAAGAATTACAATGCCTCTTAGATGCGAGATTTATCTATGAAATTGAGCATACTGAGTGGGTCTCCCCAATTGTCATCGTTCCCAAGAAAAATGAAAAACTTCGAATCTGTGTCGATTTTAAGAAACTTAACGTTGTCATTGAACGTGATCATTTTTCATTACCTTTCGAAGAATCCATCTTAGAAAATCTAGCAGGAGATGAGGCTTACTCCTTAGATGGCTTTAGCGGATACAATATGATCCAAATCGCTGAAGAAGATCAACATAAAACCGCTTTTGCCACAGAATGGGGAACCTTCTACTGGAAAGTCGTGCCCTTTGGTCTCTACAATACTCCTAGCGCCTTCCAATGTGTTATGCAAGCGGCCTTTTCTCAGCAGATGGGCGATACCTTAGAGGTTTGCTTCGACATCTCTCTTAATCCTGAAAAATGCCAGATTTGGGTAACCCATGGTATTGTGTTAGGACATATTATCTCACGAAATGGCATTGCCACTGACCCTGAAAAGATCCTTATCATTCAAAATCTACCGGAACCGCGTACGATATGTGAAGTTTACTCTTTCCTTGGCCACGACAACTACTATCGGTGCTTTATTTTTTATTTCGCTAACAAAGCACACTTAATCTACAAAGTAGTTGTAGCTCCCAAATGGACGAATGAACAACACGTCGCCTTTAATCAACTCAAAGAAGCCCTTACCAATGCACCCATCCTCCGGGCTCCTGATTATTCTAAAGAATTTCATGTGCATGCCGATGCATCCAAGTATGCCATTGGAGCAGTTCTCACCCAACCAGGAGAATTCAAAAAGGACTACCTAATCTGTTTTCTTAGTCGACAATTGATACCTACTGAAGTCAATTATACCACTACCGAACGTGAAGCCTTGGCAATGGTATAGGCGGTTCATAACTTTTGTCATTATCTTCTAGGAAAAGTTTTTGCATTCTTCACTGATCATCAAGCACTGCTGTATCTCATCAACAAGACATGCATCACAGGCCGAATTACTAGATGGATCCTATTACCGCGAGAATTTGAGTTTAGGATCGTGGTTCGTAAGGGAGTTCAACATTTTCTAGCAGACCATCTATCTCGAATCCCTACCCTTCCTACCCGTTATCAAGGCGTCAACGATGATTTACCAGATGCAATCCTTTTCCAAGTTGGCTCTACACTTGTATGGGCTAAGGCAGATGGATCCTTCCTTCTCTAAACTTGAACAACGTGTGTTGGTCCTCAAATCTAAGTCATATACGTTAATTGCAGGACAACTCTACAAGCAAAGGTTAGATGGAATCATCCGACGATGTCTTACTGAAGGTGAAATACCCTCTATAATTTCCCTCACTCATGAAGGTATTGGTGCAGGACATTTCTCTTCTAAAACAACTGCTAAGAAAATTCTCTTGGCCGGGTTTTGGTGGCCAACACTCTTCAAGGATACACACAATTACACTAAGGCTTGTGATGTCTGCCAACGCACCAAACGCTTTCAAAAAACAGACTACATGCCTTTATTCCCTGTAACCACTAATCAAGCTTTTCAAAAATGGGAAATTGATTATGTTGGACCTATTAGTCCTGCTGCTCGACACACACAATCTCGTTACATCATAGTAGCTACGGACTATTGCACCAAATGGGCTGAAGCAAGAGCTGTTTGCAATGCTGACGCTCATTCTACCGTCAAATTTCTCTATGAACAGGTTATAGTTTGTTTTGGATGTCCTCTGGATCTTATCAGTGATAGGGGTACACATTTCCTTAACTCTATCATAGCAGATATCCTTTCAAAAAATTTTGTGGTACATTGCAAAAGTTTCCCATACTCCACGCTGCAATGGCCAGGCGGAATCCACAAATAGAATCCTATGTAGAATTCTCACCAAAATCATCGAATCCAATCGATCTGATTGGGAACTCAAACTCCATGCTGCTCTCTGGGCTTATCGCACCACCCCAAAGCGAGCTACTGGCTTAACCCCTTTCCAGCTCACATATGGCCAAGAAGCCATTATGTCTGTGGAATTCCATATCCCCTCCCTCCGACTAGCCTATAACCTTGAGTCTGATACTCACCAAAATCTAGCAAACAGGTTATTCCATCTGGAGCAACTCTGTGAAACACAACGGATCAGCATCCATGCTCAACAAGTCCACAAATGATGACAAAAAGCATGGCATGATCGATCATTGAAACTTAGAGACTTTCAAGTTGGAGATAAGGTCCTGCTATACCAGGCCAAAGCCTTCAAAGACAAACTGAAATTTTCTGGCCAAGGATCTTACGTCATTAAAAAAATCTTTTCCTCTGGATATGTACAACTCCAAACCCTTCAAGGTGATATCCTCGACACTATGGCCAATGGGAGCCGACTGAGAAAGTACAATGAACCCTATTTTTATCTTGATATGTATTAGTTGTTTTCTTTCCTACTGTTTTTCTTCATTTTTTATTGCATGCTTGCCATTCGATATTTTTGCTTTGCTTTCTTATCCAAACCATCAAGATACTATCAGATCAAGTATACCAACAGTCTTCTCTGAGAAAACCACAAAAGTGTGAAAAATACAGATCCTAAGTGGATCTAAACTCCAAGATCATTGGCTTGAATGCTTGCACTCCAAACTACATAAGCTAGGAATTGGCAACACATTCTATGCTACCTAGAATGCAAAGAACTTGATCAAAAAACATTTATCACAAATGGAAACTTCCATAAACATCAAGTGCGGCCCAAAATAGCATTATACAGTCCATAATACATCAGCCTATCACTTTTGGAAAGCACCTAAGATCATACACAATAGCTTGAAGACAATACACACAACAATGCTCTCAATGGAGGAAGAAACAATGACAATGATCTATTGATCTCAATGAAGCATACAAAAGGTTTCTCCAGCCTGTTTTCCACGACTTCCCTACTATTTATGAATGAGGAAGATGACTCTCTCTCCTCTCTCTAGAAGGTACTTGACCCTAGATATTCCCTATATAGGAAAAATAGCTAAAAATGGCTTATATGACCAAAATACATCAAAATGGTCTCATTTTGAAGGGTATGAAGTTTGACACTTCATCATACTGAAAAAATACAGTAAATAAAAACATTGTGGCCTGGTTCACACGTGTGAAACTCCAGAACCAAAACTATTTACAATTTTAGCCAATTTAGGCCTCAAACTAGCTAGGAAATGTTGACAATTTTCACACTCCCTCTTCAACATTGGATGCTAGTTTCAACATAGTCTTTGAGCACATTCCAAGATTAGATCTATGCATTAAATATAGGTCCTTTCCCAATGGTTTGGTGAAGATATCAGCCACACACTCCTTTGAAGAGACATGTTGAAGCTCCACCTCTTTGGCAATGACTTGATCTCTCACAAAATGGTGAGCAATCTCAATGTGCTTGCTCCTTGCATGAAAAACAGGATTGCTTGCCAAGCTTTGGGCTGAAAGGTTATCACAAAGTATGATTGGAGTCTTCTCTGGTTCCAGCAAGTGAAGATCCAATAACATCCTCTTGATCCAAAGAATCTCCTTGGTGCATGTTGTTAATGCCTTGTACTCGGCTTCGGTGGAAGATAGAGAGATAGTTGGTTGCTTCTTTGATAGCCATGAGACCACTCCATCTCCAAGATAGATTGCAAAGGCACTTGTTGACTTCCTATCCATTTGATCACCTGCAAAATCTGAATCTGAAAATCCACAAAGGTTAGGTGTAGTACCTCCATACAAGATGCCAAAATCTCTAGATCCCGAGATGTATCTAAGTACTCTCTTTCCTAGCTTCCAATGAGCCTCACTAGGATCTTGCATAAATTGACTTAGTTTACCAACCACAAAGCTTAGATCAGGTCTTGTGATGGTTAACCATATAAGAGATCCTATTAGCTTTCTATAGAGAGTAATGTCCTCGAAGGATCTTTCATTACTTCTTGTAGTTAGCTTTACATTTGATTCCATAGGAGTAGAAACAACTTTACAATCTTCCATATGAAACCTTTTTAGAATAGAGTTAACATACTTTTCTTGACATATGAATGTAGATCTAGAAGTTCTAATAATCTCTATTCCTAAGATATAATGAAGTTTACCAAGATCTTGAATTTCAAACTCTCTTTTGAGTGCCATCTTGATTTCATCTATATCTAGATTGTTACCACCACTTAAGATAATGTCATCAACATAGATCAAAAGTAAAGTGATATCATTTTCATTCAATCTAAAGTAGAGAGAATGATCATACTCACTCATAACAAAGTTTTGAGAAAGTAAGAAGGAATTGAGCTTAGCATACCAACTCCTTGGTGCTTGCTTTAGCCCATACAAACTCTTTTGGAGATAGCACACATGATTAGGCTCATCATGTGAAACATAGCCCTCGGGTTGCTCCATGTAAATATCTTCTTCAAGATCACCATTCAAGAAGGCATTAGTAACATCCATTTGCCACATATCCCAATCATAAAGAGTTGCAAGAGAGATTAGGATTCGAATAGTTACCATCTTTGCCACGGGTGCAAAGGTCTCATCATAGTCAATACCATATTCTTGAGCATACCCCTTTGCCACCAACCTTGCCTTGTACTTGTTGATTGATCCATCTTGATTTGTCTTGATCTTGAAGATCCACTTACAACCAATTGCCTTCTTGTCCTTTGGAAGCTTTACCAACCTCCATGTGTTGCTTTTGATGAGTGCTTGATGCTCATGATCCATGGCTTGGATCCATTCCTTCTTTTGAATTGCTTCACCTACACAAGTTGGTTCATCAAAAGAGGTAAGAAAAGCAAAGTTAGAGTTGTCCACCACTTGCTTTCCTTTTTCATCATAGGTTAGCCTTGATGGCTTAGCCCTTTGCCTTTGAGTCTTCCTTGAAGTTTGCTTTGGAGTGGCATCTCCATCTTCATCCAAGACATCTTGCACATCATGATGATTAGTAGGCACATCAACATCAACATCAACAACATTGGAAACATTCTCTTCATGAAAGATGACATCCCTACTTATGACAACTTTCTTTGTAGAAGGAATGTACACTTTGTAAGCCTTGCTTACTTCACTATAGCCAACAAACACACCCTTCTTTGATGAAGGATCTTCTTTAGTTCTATCATCAAGTGTGATATTGACAAAACATGTACATCCAAAGATCCTACAATGCTTGACACTCGGCCTTCTACCATAAAGAACCTCATGAGGAGTTTTACCATCCAAGGAAGCACTTGTCCATCTATTACATAGATAGTTAGCACATGCTAAAGCTTCCCCCCAAAAAGACTTAGCAAGATTAGCATGTAGTCTCATTGCCTTGGCACATTCACAAAGGGTTCTATTCTTCCTCTCGGCCACTCCATTCTGTTGTGGAGTCCTAGGACTAGACATCTCCCTCTTAATCCCATGTGCTATACAAAAGTCTTTGAACCTATTTGAGGTGTATTCCCCTCCATTATCAGATCTTAAGCATTTGATCTTTGTATTGAATTGGTTTTCCATTTCATTCTTGAACTTGACAAATGCAGCAAACACTTCATCCTTACTTTTAAGAAGATAGATCCAAGTATACCTACTAAAGTCATCAATGAAAGTTGCATACATCTTTGCCCCACCATTGCTAGTTGTACTAGAAGAATGAATATCAGAATGCACAAGTTGAAAAGCTTCTTTAGATCTAGAAGTAGATCTAGAATAAGCAAGTCTATGAGATTTGGACAAGGCACAATGTTCACAAACACTATTGTTTGCAACAAGACTTTTAGGGAGACCAAGAACAAGCTCTTTCTTTGCCATTACCTCCAAAGATTTGAAGTTGGGATGGCCCAACCTCTTGTGCCAAACTTCTTGGTTTGTCAATTGCTCCCTAGCCATACATCCTTCATGATTAGAGATCACACATGCATCAAGCTTGAAAAGTTTACCATGCCTCCTACCTTGAGCAATCAAGGATCCACATTTACTTATCAAACATGCATCTCCAATGAACTCCACATCAAGTCCTTTGTCAATCATTTGACTTACACTAAGCAAATTCTTAGTGATTGAAGGAATGTACAAAACATTTTCAAGATTTGCTTTCCTATTTGTTGAAAGGGAAATAGGAATAGTGCCTATGCCTTTGATGTCACATTGACCATCATTTGCAGTGTAGATGATGTTACCTTCTCCCTCATAAGACAATAAGGATGTAAAGTATTCCTTATGTCTTGTCATGTGAGATGAGGCTCCACTATCAATCCACCAAGGATCATTATCATCTATGTTGGCTAACAAACTTGAAGTCATAACAAGTGATTCACATGTGTTATGTTCTTCCTCATCTATTGTAAGATTTCCTTGCCTCTCTCCTTGCTCTCTTTTCTTCTTATAACATTCATTTGCAAAATGACCTTTTATCCCACAATAAAAGCACTTGAACTTTGACTTATTGTTCTTAGTAGAAGAGGAAGAGGAAGAGTGATCATCATGATCAAAGTTACCACCTTTGGACCATTTCCCTTTGCCTTTACCTTTGCCCTTGAATTTGCCTTTTGTGAAGAAAGCCTCTTCACCTCCACCTTGCAAGGATGCACCATCAAGCTTTGATTGCAACCTATGTTCTTCAGCCAATAAGATTTCTTGCAAGTCAACCACACTTGGCAAGACTCTTTGAATGGCAAAACTTTGCACAAGGTTAGCATGTTCATTTAGCAAACCATTCAACATAACTTGGACTATTTCACCATCTTTTATGTTCTCATCAATGCATGCTAAATCATCACTTAGGGACTTAACTCTCAAGATAAATGCATGAGCACTTTCACCCTCTCTTTGCCTACTAGAAAATATTTGTCTCCTTAGGGTCAATACCCTAGATGTGGACTTTGATTCAAAGAGCTTCTTTAAGGCATTCCATGCCTCACTTGCACTTTGACACTTTCCAACTTCCTTGAGAAGTTCATTTGTAACATTCATTTTAATGATATGAAGAGCCCTTTTGGCCTTCTTATCAAACCTTTGTTGCTCTTGAAGTGTGAGAGGTCTCTCTTCAATTTCTGCAACTATGTCCATGAGTTCATTCAACTCAAGTAAGGACTCCATCCTCACTTTCCAAGTAGAGTAGTTTGATGAACTCAACCTTTCACTAGACTCTAGCATGATCCCACCATTGGAAGCCATGATTCTAATGTTTCTTCAACTTTTAGGTTCTGTCCTAAAGCACTTAGCACTCACTTTTCTCTCAACAAATGATAGATAAAGAGATCTATGAAGATTTAGGACCCTAAAACACTTCTATCTTGAACCTAGATGGTTTCCAAGCATAGAAAGGAAGATTGAAACACATGCAACACTTTGCACACACTAAGAATGGATTACAAAATCAAACCAACCTGAACACACTCTTGCTTAAGCTCTCAAACTTTCCAGCAAGTGACCAAATCAAGTTATGGTGTGAAGAGTTACTTGCATTCTTAGAAAATACCCAAAACTAGGATGCCAAGATTACCTAGTAATGAACAAACTTGATCAACATATGATCAACACACTAAGATATTGATTCAACCTGTAAAACCACATGTAAACCACACTTCTAAAAGTTTATAAACTCCAGCAAGTGATAAATACAAGATTTAGAGGTGAATGAATGAGCACACTTAGTGAATCACAAGACTAGCTTCACTATCTTGTCAAATCTTGGTGTTTAGATGTAGATCTAAGATCACTTCACATGAGAATGTTCCTCAACCTGTTAAGAACCTGAAAACACACTTGCATAATGGTTAACACCTTCCAGCAAATGCTCCAATCAAATTACATAAGGAGAGTTACTTACATGCTCAACAAAGTACACCAAAATTTATGCCAAAATTGATGACAATCTTTACAATATGCTCTTCACAATGGAGCTTACAATATGTTCACCCAAAAAAGGGGATCTTTCATCCAAATGGGAGCTTTGCTCAGCCTTTAGGAGAATTACAACTCACTCAAAAGAGCATTTGTCATCCACTTAAGGAGAAGTTTCATCCACTTAAGGAGAGTGTTCATCCAAGAATGGAGATTGTCAACAATAGGATTGAAAAGAACATTGTTAGTATTGAATATGCACAAGCCTCACAATCACAAATGATTAGGTGTTATGATCTGATCCAAAATAGTTTCTTTTCAGCCTCTGATCTTCAATAGACCTGAAATATGCTTTTGATCCACAAGTTCAACTCACAAAACAAAGGTTAGTAAGATTTGATCAACAAAGCAATGCAAAATCATGCTAGAACTTGATCAAACATCCAAATATCACCAAAAATGGAATACTTACTGTAAATAGAAGCCAACCAGCTCTGATACCATGTGAAAAATACAGATCCTAAGTGGATCTAAACTCCAAGATCATTGGCTTGAATGCTTGCACTCCAAACTACATAAGCTAGGAATTGGCAACACATTCTATGCTACCTAGAATGCAAAGAACTTGATCAAAAAACATTTATCACAAATGGAAACTTCCATAAACATCAAGTGCGGCCCAAAATAGCATTATACAGTCCATAATACATCAGCCTATCACTTTTGGAAAGCACCTAAGATCATACACAATAGCTTGAAGACAATACACACAACAATGCTCTCAATGGAGGAAGAAACAATGACAATGATCTATTGATCTCAATGAAGCATACAAAAGGTTTCTCCAGCCTGTTTTCCACGACTTCCCTACTATTTATGGATGAGGAAGATGACTCTCTCTCCTCTCTCTAGAAGGTACTTGACCCTAGATATTCCCTATATAGGAAAAATAGCTAAAAATGGCTTATATGACCAAAATACATCAAAATGGTCTCATTTTGAAGGGTATGAAGTTTGACACTTCATCATACTGAAAAAATACAGTAAATAAAAACATTGTGGCCTGGTTCACACGTGTGAAACTCCAGAACCAAAACTATTTACAATTTTAGCCAATTTAGGCCTCAAACTAGCTAGGAAATGTTGACAATTTTCACAAAAGCCATTAGTTTCAGAAAAATTGTTTCACAACATCTCAGATAGAATTCGCCTAACCCTTTTTTACAGAGCAAGATTCATTTTTGGCCTCCGCGAATTCTGTCTCAGAGAAAAAAAATTCTAAAAATAAAAAAATGTAGTTTTTCTCATCATATATCTTTTCTCAGAATTCGCAGACAATTTGCTAGAGCTCAAAATGATTGTCACGATTTCTCTGTCATCTCTGCGAATTCTGATCAGACACACTTTTGCACTATCAGTCGTTTTTTTTTCTTTTGGCATAAAAAAATCACTTACAAGAATTCACGGACCCCTAGAACGTTGCCTCAAAATTTGCGACCATCATTACCAAGTCGTAGACACTGAGGACGATTTTTGAGTAAAGTTTCGAATTCCTGCCAAAAAAAGTCTATATATAGTCCTCCACCCTTCTCTCCACGAGTTCATTTTAGATTGCTGCTCTCGAGTTCATGCCAAAAAATTTCAAAATTCTCAAAATTCTCAGAGCAATCTAAAAGCACTACTATTATGGCTTCCTGCGATTCCTCGCTCAGTTTGCATCGTCGTAAACCCCCTCGTCCTTATTCAGGGGATATTTTTATGATCTTTATCAAGAATAACCCTGGCCAAGGATATCCTCACAAGCCTTGGCTTTGATCTGAATTTTTTTCGGGACCAGCGGAACGAGAGCCTCATCCAAGCAGCCTACTCCACCTATTCGGATGAATTTCAAACTTTTTGGATTACATCCAAGAGTGGCAACTATACCACCATCAACGTTTCTCCTGGGGATCTCCAGAGCATTGGCTTCCCTAATCTCGAAGAGAGAATCCATGGCAAGGGCACCAGCTACGATGCCAAGTACTTCACCAAGTTTCTGACCGAGGACGACAAAACCATTGCCCAAACCAATGACGGGATCGCTATCCGCCTCATCACAGATCCCCATCTACGGGCCGCCTCAGAAATCCTCGTCACCATGGTCGAAGTGCATACAGCCAAAATGGATCGCATACCACCGAGCGACCTCCCATGGACAATCCCACTCCACGCAGTGCGTTGGTGTGAGAGAAGCACGGTTCTCTCATGAGTAGTAGTCTTGCTTTACTAGCAGACAATTGGATCTTTTGATCCTAGACAGAAATATCTTCTCACACGCAGGCAGAGTTTTTGTCTACGTTCATCTTGATTGCTTTACTAGCATCAGACGTCTCTGTGTGTCTCTTCTCTTTGTTACACTATATGTATCATGTTCTAATATGTGTCAAGTACTATCCAATAAGTATGGTCTCTCTTGTAAACCTAAGATTAGAGTGATTAAACATCTACAACTAATCAGGGAATTACAAGAGTGGCAATAAGCCACGACCTAGGAAGTATCTGCTGATGTCATGCCATCAGGTCAGATCTTTGTACTTCTGGAAACTTGCATGATCTCTGGTGGTACTCCTTGGAGCGCGAGGATAGAACAAATTTAGTTTCCACCGTTGGTTTCACTTATCTCGTTTGCCTTTCTCTCTTGCTAGACCGCAAAGGAATCTTGTTCGTGGATTCTTTGTGTTTGCGAACTGTTCATGTTTGTGAACCATTCGTCTTCGTCTTCGTTGACTTTTGTGTTAGCGAAACTTTTCATGTTTTGTGTCTCCAGATGTTCGAGTTCATGAACATCTTCGTCAGATGAAGGGCTAAAAGCTAGCAAGGCTTTGTAATCAGAAACACTTTTTTTCTTCAGCTTCCTCTCAAAGCATGGTAGCTTTATGATCCTGAGACTGCTCCTTTGCCTCTCAAAGAGCCCTTTGTCTAGAGCTTTAGTGAAGATGTCTGCAACCATATCTTTCATTCCTATGAAGGTGGTCTGCATCATCTTCTTCTCAATCAGATCCTTGATCAAGTGATACTTGATCGCAATGTGTTTCATTCTAGAATGGAACATGGGATCTTTCGTCAGGTGTACTGTAGAGGTGTTGTCCATCTACAAAACCAGTGGCTCGTTTCTTATTTCACCCAATTTATTCAAGGATTGTCTTAGCCAAATTATTTCATTGGCCATTTTTGCTATTGCCACATACTCTGCTTCACAGGATGACTGGGCTACAATGGTCTGCTTCTTGCTGACCCAGAGAACCACTGCTCCTGATGCGATGGTGCATCCTCCTGAGACGCTTTTACAATCGTCCTTGAGAGATGCCTAGCTAGCATCGCTGTAGGAAAATATCCTGAGACCTGTACCACGACAATGACACAAGCCATAATCTCTAGTTAATTGAAGATATTGCAAAATTTGTTTTGTCATCTTCCAATGTGTCGAGCCTGAATTCGTGCAGAATTGGCTCATCCTACATACTACATAAGTAATATCAGGGCATGTATTGTCTGCAAGGTACATCAGTGAACCTATCAGCCTCATGTAGGGTGTGAGCTGCATCTGTTCCCTTTCTTCCTCAGTCTTTGGATAGTCGTCATTTGTTAGCACCGTTCCTGCGAGCATTGGAGTGTTCGCTCCTTTGCAGTTCAGCATCCCAAAGTCCTCTAGGATCTTCTGGGTGTATCTGGATTGGTGAAGGTATAACTTGCCTCCCTCATAGTCCCTTTAAATTTGTAAGCCTAGGTAACACCTGGCTTCTCCCAGATCCACTATCTCAAAATGTGTCAAAATGTCTATCTTTACTTCAGCAATTAGCTGCTCACTCATGCAAAGTATCAGAGTGTTGTCGACATAAACAGCCACTATGATGATCTGCCCATCTGTAACTCTGACATACACATTGGAGTCAACCAACAGAGGCTTGAATTCTAATGATTTCAGGGCTTGATCCTTCTTCTTGTACCATTGTCGGACTGATTGCTTCAGACCATAGATGCTTCTATGCATTCTGCATACATAGTCAGAAAGTGAATTCGAGACAAATCCTGGGGGTTGATCCATGTAGACCTCTTCATCTAATTCGCCATGTAAGAAGGTTGTCTTCTCATCCACAATATGGATCCTGAGGTCATAACCTACTGCATATGCAAACAACAGACGTAGGGATGAATATTTGACGACAAGAGAGAAGGTTTCAGAATAGTCAATGCCATATCTTTGAGAGAAACCCTTCTCTACCAGTCTTGCCTTGTATTTCGTCACACTCTCGTCTGGTCCATATTTGAGTTTGAAAACCCATTTGCATTTGACAGTCTTGTGCTTATGGCTCCAATGTCCATACCCGGTTCTTTCTCATGGACTCCATCTCTTCATTCATGGCTTGGATCCATTTGTCCTTTTCTGGACCTTCAATCGCCTCCTTGAATGTCTGTAGTTCGTCACTGAACCTACAAAATTCTTCTGATGTGGAAGCTGAGCTGCCTGACACAAATCTTGCTGACGCTCTTCGTGGTCTTGTCGACCTTCTGGAAGATCCTCCAAGAATAGCTAGGCCTTTGCCCTTGTCTGCTCCGCTCGGTCTGAAACCATCTTGGTTTACAAGAACTGCAGCGACAGGTTTCCTATCGAATATTTCTTTGTCTGATTCGTTGCTCGAATGGGAGACGACTTGAAAATCTTCGTTTTCGTGTTCGTCCTCTGCTCCCTCTGACGTGGGCGGTAGGTCATAGTAACTGTCTTTCCAGAACTTCATAGCTAATAGGGTCTTCATTGGCCATTGTCCTACTCTCGTCGAATTTGACATCCCTCACTGTTTTCACAGTGTTCGTTTCTGGCATGTAGATTCTGTAGTATGACAAATTATTGTCATAACCTACCAGAAATCCTTGCTCGGCTTTCTCATCAAGCTTCTTGCGAAGCTTATCAGGAATATGTGCATATGCTGCACAGCCAAATATTCTGACGTGAGATAGGTTGGGCTTTCTACCCCACCATGGCTCATGTGGTGTCGTGTGAGGAACACCAAATTTACCTGTCCTATTCTGGATGTATGCGACTATAGCTACTGCTTCAGCCCACAGTGCCCTTGGAGCCTTCGAGTATGCCATCATGCATATAGCTACTTCCATCAGGGTCCTGTTCTTTCGTTCAGCAACACCACTGTACTGCGGTGTGTAGGCTGCAGTTCTTCTGTGAATGATGCCACGATTATTGTAGAAGTCAGTGAAGTGATTCGAGATATATTCGCCACCTTGATCTGTTCTAATCTACTTCACCTTGTTGCCTGCGTATCTCTCAGTCCAATTCACATATTCTGTGAATTTATTGAGTGCTTCAAATTTATTCTGAATAAAATACACTCTGGCAAACTTGCTATAATCATCAATGAAGGTTATATAGTATTTTGAACCTGCCACTGAGATCATGTTGAATGGACCGCAGATGTCAGAGTGCAACAGCTCCAGAATCTTTGTCGTTCTGTAGGAGTCCTTGACGAATGGTGTGCGTGACATCTTGCCTTTCAAACATGCATCACAGGTGGTCGAACTGGTTGCATTCGAGATGCTGACCCCTGTTATTGCTCCATGATGACTTGCCTGGTAGAGTGCCATTGAGTTCATGTGGCAGAGTCTTCTTTGCAACAGAGTGTCTGGCGAGTCGTCATGGGTCTAATGCATTTGATCTTCAGGTAGGCGCACCTTTAGATAATATAGGTTGCCCTTCCTTCTGCCTTGAGTAATGAGAGTGCTGGTGCTGGCATCAATCACGTTGCATGCTTCGTTAGAAAACGTTACATGCATCCTTGCATCTGCTATTCTTGCTACATAGAGCAAGTCTTGCTGCAGAGTTGGCACGAACAGAACTTCTTTGAGTTGTTTGTCTCTGTCGTTGGTGTTGAGCCAGAGTGAACCAATACCGTTCACTTGATGTCTAGATCCATCTCCAAGAACTATGAATCTTGAGGAATCTGCACTTCTGAAATCAGATTTGATTCGTCTTGATGTCACGAAGTGCAAGGTGGCCCCTGAATCCAGGATCACCTCGTGTGTGTCAAACGTTGATGCTGCACACATATCTTCACAGATGTAGGCGGTCGAACAATCTTTGTTTGTACTTTCTTCGCCCATCTTTGAGCTCTCGGGCTCCTCGACATAGGAAGAACAATTATCGTTCTCCTGTCTGTTCTGTGTTGATCTATTTCTTGGGTTCCGCCAACAATCCATGGCTGCATGACCATTCTTATGGCAATGGATACACTCAATCTTGGGATTGAGCCAACATGTATTTACTGTATGCTCATCTCTTTTGCATCTCGTGTAGGTCTTCTTGTCGGCATCTTGTCATTTCAACCTCCCTTTGGTCTTCTAGTTGCTTTTGCTAGTCTCCTCTGCTTGTTGGTCACGATCCTGCCTCTAATTCGACTCCCTCTTAGTCTTGAACTATTTCTTTGATTTTTCTCTATTGTCATAGAGTGTCTGGTCAGAGCCATCTTTGTGATCAAGATGCTCTCTGGCCTTGACTTCCTCTCGAATCTCGACAATCACTTTTTAGAGGTTCATGGTAGGATCTTTCATGAGCAGGGTTTGTGTCATCTGGAAAGATCTGAGTAAGGCTCTCAACAGATATTTGAGTTGCTTCTCAGCTGATACTGTATTTTTTGCTCCTGAGTTGTGTAGTGATAGAAAAAATTCCTTCATCTTTCTCAAAAAAGAAGTGAAATCTTTTCCATCCCACTACAGATTCATCAGTTGATCTTCCAGCATCATAATCTGACTTCTTGATTTCGTCTGAAATCTTGTGAGCAGTGCATCCCACATTCCCTTAGCTTTGGAGAGTGTAGTCAGGCCAAGTGTCAGGCTATCTTCGATGGAAGATGATAGCAAGGCTACTGCCTTGTTGTTTTTCTCCCTCCATTCATGTAGCTCCTTGCCTGTTGTTGTAGGCATTTCTTCTGTGCCATCTACCCAGGGGAAGAGTCCTTCGCCCTTGAATATCAAAGATGTCTTAACTTTCCAGGCTAGAAAGTTAGATTCTAAAAAATTAAGTATAGTCTAGATCTTGTTCTGCATGTTGTTGATTGAAGCCATTGCTTCTTGAAGTCTGTTTTCTTGTCGTTTGGTTGATTGTCTGAATGCTTGGCCTCCTAGATCTGCTAGTTTCTTGGCTATGTCAGAATATGACAAGGTGGCTCTGATACCACTATTGAGACTCGTGCATTGCTCTGATATGGCTGATGATAATTGTGAGAAGAAAATTCACAAAGCATTCGCGACTCTCTTTCGAGATTCGGATGGAGTTCAGATGCGTTCACTCGGCACTACCAGCTGAAACACTCCTAATCCTCCAGAGAGTAGTCAATTACTACTGATCTACGTCCATAAAATTAATACAACATTCGACTTCATTTCAACCAAGATGCGAAATTCAAAGAGAACAATAAAACTCAAACATATGAAATAAACAGCATAAGCATTCAACATCCAAGATCAGACACAACCAAAAAATAAGCTATATTGATTTTCTCTGATTTCTTCGGGGCACTGCATGCGAATCCACGCAGTGCGTTGGCGTGAGAGAAGCATGGTTCTCTCACGGGTATTAGTCTTGCTTTACTAGCGGACAATTGGATCTTCTGATCCTAGACAAAATTACCTTCTTGCACGCAAGCGGATCTTCTGTCTGCATTCATCTTGATTGCTTTACTAGCATCAGACTTCTCTGTGTGTCTCGTCTCTTAGTTACACTATATGTATCATGTTCTGATATGTATCAAGTACTATCCAGTAAGTATGGTCTCTATTGTAAACCTAAGATTAGAATGATTAAACATCTACA
Source organism: Diphasiastrum complanatum (assembly GCA_029204225.1). NCBI lineage: Eukaryota > Viridiplantae > Streptophyta > Lycopodiopsida > Lycopodiales > Lycopodiaceae > Diphasiastrum > Diphasiastrum complanatum. The sequence goes on from CM055100.1 coordinate 457,828, forward strand.
ACTAATCAAAAAATTACATGCGTGGCAATCAGCCACGACCTAGGAGGTATCTGCTGACGTCATGCCATCAGCTCATATCTCTATACTTCTGGGTACTTGCATGATCTCTGGTGGTACTCCTGTTCTCAACGGTTCTCACAGTTCCTCTCTCTCACTCACAGTTCTAACGGTTCCTCTCTCTCTCTCTCACTCACGATTCTCCCTCTCTCTCGCTCACTGTTCTCACGATGTTCTCTCTATCTCTCGGATGCTCTCCCTCTCTCTCTCTCTCACTCACCGTGAGAACCATTGAGAGAGAGGAACCGTTCGTATGGTTCTCACAATTCCTCTCTCTCAATGGTTCTCACGATTGCTCTCTCTCAACAGTGGATGCTATAGCATCTGTATCAGTGCTTCAACGATGCTCTCTCTCTCCCGGATGCTCTCCCTCTTTCTCTCTCACTCACGGTTGTCATGGTGCTCTCTCTCTCTTGCGATTCTCACAGTTTCTCACTCTCTCTCTCTCTCTCTCTCTCTCTCTCTCTCTCTCTCTCTCTCTCTCTCTCTCTCTCTCTCTCTCTCTCTCTCTCTCTCTCTCTCTCTCTCTCTCTCTCTCTCTCTCTCACAATGCTCTCTCTCTCTCTCTCTCAGATGCTCTCCCCCTCTCTCTCTCTCTCACTCACGGTGCACTCTCTCTCGCGGGTCTCATGGTTCTCGGTCTCGGTCTCGGTCTCTCTCTCTCTCTCTCTCTCTCTCTCTCTCTCTCTCGGATGCTCTCCCTCTCTCTCTCTCACTCACGATTCCTCTCTCACTCATGGTTGTCACGTGTTCACACAGTTCCTCTCTCTCAACGATTCTCATAGTTTATCTCTCTCACTCACGGTTCTAACGGTTCCTATCTCTCTCTCACTCACGGTTCTCCTTCTCTCTCACTCACGGTTCTCGCGATGCTCTCTCTATCTCTTGGATGCTCTCCCTCTCTCTCTCTCACTCACCGTGAGAACCATTGAGAGACAGGAACCGTTCGCACAGTTCTCATGGTTCCTCTCTCTCAACAATGCTCACGGTTCCCATGGTTCCTCTCTCTCAACGGTGGATGCTATAGCATCTGTATCCATGCTTCAACGATGCTCTCCTTCTCTCTCTCTCACTCATGGTTCACATGCTGCTCTCTCTCTCTTGCGGTTCTCACGGTTCCTCTCTCTCTCTCTCTCTGTCTGTCTCTCTCTCTCTCTCTCTCTCTCTCGGATGCTCTCTCTCTCTCTCAATCACGGTTCTCACGATGCTCTCTCCCTCTCTCAGATGTGTGAGTTAATCGAGCATTACATAGGATCATTTTGGTGTTTGGTCATTGTTCATAAAAGCTAGTTAAAATGTGACAGATGGTGGGTTGATCCCATGACCTTATCACCCCAGGGATCTTGGCTTGCGATGGGCCTACGTGGCCTGGGGGTTTTCTTGGCATGTACGGGGAGGGAGAATATAATAGTAATGTCGATGTTTGACAAGACACTTTTTTGGGATCATCATTGTGTTCTCTTTTTCTGAAGCGTCGTGTCTATGTTTGCTTATGTGTTCTTGAATTCATTTAAGCAACTAGCATTGTGCATGTAGGATCGTCCTTGCAGATACACGGAATTTCAATAGGATGCTCTCCCTCTCTCTCTCTCACTCACGATTGTCACGGTTTCTCTCTCTCTCTCTCACTCTCTCTCTCTCTCTCACGGTTCTCACAGTTCTCACGATGCTCTCTTGGCCTCTCTCACTCGGATGCTGGCCCTTTGCAGTGCGGTTGTGGTATAGTTGAAATGCGGTTTTTGCCTGTGGCAGATCCTTTGTATTTTTACATGCAAGACTCTGAACCATCCATCGTCCTGGGTGCCTCACCGCAAAATCAACTCAATGCTTTTTTCCTTTGGCTACACAAACCTACTAGGAAAATTGTCAAAGCTCAGATTACCTATCTATACCTACGCCAGTACATGATTGATGCATCTATTGAACTTGCCGCAAATCCCTCTGCTAAGCTACTTGCTCATCTTGGTGATGCCGATAACATTAGAGAAATCAAATGTTCTCAAAAGACCTAGCTTCTCCACTCTATAGGGTAAATTTTTCTAGATTACTAGTAAATGTACATGCACTTTCAACCTTAATAATCCCAGCTCTGTCCTGTCTGGCCAAGGAAAAAGAAGAAAATTTATTGGATACACGGGGAAAGAAGGACAAGGAGGCAGTACAAAGAGCGACTTGCCAGTTAAGAAGCTGAACTTTTATTAGGATTGACATGGTTGCAAGACGAGATCATTTTGGAAAGAAGAGAGGTTATCAGAAATACTTTGGATCTCTTGTAGCTCGTCACACATGAATCTAAGGGAAAGCTCTTTTTGCATTTACTTTATCGCAATAGAATGTTTGAGACCGTTCATGTGAAGAAGTTTTATTCTCGCATTTTACTACAGCTATTTAGCTTTATACATGAGACCTTTGATGATATAGTGTTTGGTTGGTCATACATGCCGAATGTCAAAATGGATTGGTATATTTCTTATGAAGTCTTCTGCAATTTTCAAATCAAAAATCTTCAAGGTTGTTCTTGTTGTACTCTTAAACGTTTCAAAGGCTACGTTTCTAATAAGTTTGGGCATATTGTAGTAAGGTCCTTAGACGTTCATTGAAAAAAGGCCTGAATCATATAGCACTACAACATACTAATATTCAAAGTATTGCTACTGAATTACATGATGGATGGTTCAAACTCATGGAACTCTTACCTATGTACCCTACTACAGATATAGATATGCATGTTGAATTTTGTAAGAAAAGTGCCCTAGATTTTTTAAAGGATAAGACATGGATTCAAGGGATTATTGTCTCATTGCATAAAAAAGAAGTTGCCAACGATGAACGCAAATGGATTACCAAGCACTTGTACATCAATGGAATTGATAAGCACAACACAACCCATGTTTTCTTTTGCATATATCTTGTACGCAAACTTGCTATGGAAAGACTTGATAGCCCAGACTTTATACCTTCCATGATCCTACAAGTAATTTCATCTCAAATTCCTTAGAATACATTGACACATCTATGAGTGACTTACTTCTCGATGATTTCTTATATTCAAAAGAATTACCTTACCTACTCTGCACCTATAAGACGCATAAGGATGCATTTCGATGGATCACTAATGCACATGATTGTTGGTTTTCCATACTTGTGAAATTCCTAATAGGTGCTTTTGATATGTTGCATCCTTTCATTATGAAATATGCAGGCCTAAAGGCAAAAACATACAAGAGCATCCTAAATGGGGATACATCTTTACTTTGGCAATGTGATTCATCAGTTGACTTCTATCTAAATCTACCTAAGTCCATATACATGGTGAAGGCAACAGATATTTCTAAATGCAATGAAAATATACCGTTGGAAGGAACTGTAAGAGATTTCAACTAGTTTAGTCTAGTTTAGTCATATTTTGGTAAATTATCAATAAGAGGCCAAAACTCATTTTAGACTTAGAGATAAACTTTTTGAAGTTATATTAGTTTAAGATACATTCAATAAACATTTTTTGAAAGTGTGGGAAAGTTGGTAGTCGAGTTTGAGAGAGATTCAAATTTGAACTTTGGGTACATTGAATCTAGACCCAAAAATAGAAGGGTTTACACTTTGGAGGAAAAGCCAAGTAGCCAAATAGGGTTTGGACACTCTATAAAAGGATGTAACTCGTGAAGAGACATATCTTCTCTCTTCTCTTTCTCATTTCATCATTATACATGGTTCTCTTTAAGTTCTGCTACTCATTGGTGCACTATCTTGGTGATATCTTGCAATCTTGTGTGTAGAATGCTCATATTTTGCTATTGTCGGTTTCACACATGTAAAATACAGTAGGGTACTGTAATGTATGGGTAGAAAACTTATTTCATATTGTGCTTCATGTTTGATCAGTATCTCTTAGAGTTTGCATCTCATTTTGTATGTAGATGGTGATTTTTCTACATTGGCAGGATTGTTGGTTTGCTCCTTATTGTAACCAAAGATCAGGGACACGTATTGGATCTTGAATGATCTGAAATACTTCACATGGTATCAGAGTTCTTTTGTTTCATATTATGAAAGGATCAGCCATCTTTAGCGAGGATTTGGAGGAGTTACCAATGCTAGAGCATGCTAGATTGATCTCTACTCACAAATCAGCATTTTTGCATGTGTAGAATTGATCTTTTGTAGGTCAAAACTCAATATAGGATTATATAATTGATCAATTCCGATTTCACACATAGATTACTGGATTTAGATGATTTTTAGTGCATTAGGAAGGTCTCATTATAGTCTACAAGAAGATATATCAAGTTTCTGAAAATTGCATGTAGAATTTGAGATATTCAATTTTTTGTGATTTTGTCAAAATCCTAATTTTGATTGGATCTCTATTTTTGAGGTTACTAAACTTCATTTGAGTGTGTTTCAATCTTAGTAAGTGGAAAGAATCAATAGATTGAAGATAGATCATAGGTTGATCAAGATTTCATAATTCTATGTGTTGATTTTCTAGTTAGAAGTGCTAAAAGAGATTTGAGAGGTTCCATGTCTTTGTGATTTGCAACATGGCTACAAGTGGTGGATTTATGTTAGAGAGCAATGATAGGCTTACCTCAATCAACTATTCTACTTGGAAGGTGAGGATGGAGTCCTTATTGGAGATGAATGAGTTCATGGAGATTGTTGTAGGTGTGGAGGAGAGGCCTCAAGCACCTCAAGATCAAATGAGGTATGACAAGAGAGCTAAAAGAGCTCTACACATGATTAAGATGAATGTTACCAATGAACTTCTCAAGGAAGTTGGTAAGTGCACATCATCTTTGGAGGCTTGGAAAGCTTTGAAGAAGCTTTATGAATCCAAGTCTAAATCAAGAGTGCTCACTATTAGAAGGAAAATCTTTTAAAGTTTGCAAAAGAAGGAAGAGAGTACTCATGCTTTTGTTTTGAGGCTTAAAGCATTCAATGATTAGTTAGCATGCATTGATGAAAGCATTAAGGAGATAGAACTTGTTCAAGTTATACTTAATGGCTTGTTGGATGATCATGCTAATCTTGTTCAAAGTTTGCTATTCAAAAGACTTTGTCAAGTATTGTAGATTTGCAAGAGATCTTGGTGAATGAGGATTATAGCCTTCAATCAAGAGGAGGCGGATCTACATCAACATCTCATTATGAAGAGGAGGCTATGTTTATCAAAGGCAAGTTCAAGGGAAAAGGCAAAGGCAAGTGGTCTAAATGGCAAGATCAAGGTGAGACTTCTTCTTTTGGCAAAAAGAAAGATAAGTCTAAGTTGAGATGCTTTTATTGTGGAATCAAAGGGCATTTTTCAAATGAATGTTTGAAGAAACAAAGAGATGAAGGTAGCAAGCAAATCAACTTTATTACTAATGATGAGGATCTAGGTGGTGGTGATTCTCTTTTGATGTGTTCTTCAAGTCCAATATCGAGTGAAGGTGACAAAGATTCATGGTGGATTGATAGTGGAGCTAGTTCACACATGACTAGTCACAAGGAGTTCTTTACTTCTTTGGTCACTTATGATGGAGCCAAGAAAGCAATTCACATGGCCAATGGTGGTGAGTGTGTGATTGAAGGTATTAGTTCAATTTCTATTTGTCTCTCTACTAATAGGAAATCAAGACTTGATGGTGTTCATTACATTTCTTCTCTTTCAAAGAATTTGCTAAGTGTTGGTCAAATGATAGAGAAAGGATACATTAGTAAAGTTTGGTGGTGATACTTGCTTCATTACAAAGGAAAAAATCTTGATTGCTAGGGGCAATAGACAAGGTAGACTTTTCAAGCTTGATGTTTATAGACAAGGTAGACTTTTCAACTTGATGTTTTTGTTGTGGCTAACAAAAAGGATTGAATGGGAAAGGAGATTGGTCTCAACTTTCCAAAGTTACCTTTTAGCATCAATAAGATTGGTGGATCTTATACAAAGTCTAAAAAGCTTCCTTATGCTAGATCTAGGTCAAGATCTAATATGCTTCTTGGAAATGTTCATCTTTGTGCTAACTTGGCTAGTCTTGAGGATAATGATGGTGTTTCAATAGTTCTTCATGGCAAGTGCAAGCGTGCAAAAGGTAAAGAAAGAGCTAACTTCATCAATGGAGGTGAAGGTTCTTCCTTGGAAAAGGTTGTTTCTAATGATTTCTTTTATCATATGGAAAAAGATGTTGCTAGGTGCAGGCATGAAGGAGATGGTTCTTCTACATTCTTTTGTGATGAGTCCAAGAAAGTCATTTTTGCATCAAGTGGAGTCACGTGTCTTCATAAAAAGAGTAGATCAAATGGTTCTATCAAGAGACTTGGTGAGGGAGATAGTCACAAGTCAAGAAGAAGAGAAGTATGTGAAGAGTTCAAAGTAGGAGGTACTTTGAATGATGTCACTGTGAATGATAGTGAGGAAGAATCATTATCATATGAGTCGTTACCTAAATTATTTATTAGAAGTTCTTGTTTGAAAAAAGAGAGTATTTCAATCATCCTTATGTTGAAGGTACTAGTCATTTCTTTCATGACTTCTAATGTTTTTGAGGTTTCTACTTCTTATGATGCAATCATTAAGAGGGAGTATTATGAAGAAAAGAGCAATGGAAGATTGGTTCTTGGGAAGATCCAATGCATGGATCTCACATCTCTTCATCAAAACAAAGGATTCTATGATTGTGAGTTGATCACTCATAATCGAGATGGCAAAAGGTTGGTTGGAGAAGACTACATGGAGCAAATTGAGAGGCAATTTCTTCAAAGCAAGGGAGATCTCATTGGTGAGCTTATTGAGGTTTGTTATGGACTCAAGAAGACTAGATTTATTAGGTTTGATACTCATCTTCACCTACTCTACTTCATGTTGGATGGAAAGTTTGGAATCTATCTTTTGATTTATGATGGTGACATTGGTGACATTGTTCTCACTAACCTTTGTAAAAATTCGAGATCAAGCATTGATGAGATCTTGCTGGATCTAGATCATATGTTTGAGAGGGAGTATTTCTAGAGGTTCAGCTCTGAAGATATTCATATCTTTGGTATCTTTGATGTTCAAGAGAAAGGTAAGCAAGTGGAAGTGACTCACTTTGCTTTACTCACATGTTTTGGAGAATTTTCTTGCGTAGATGATGCTATGCAAGTGGATATTGGTTCTCATGGTTTTCATACTAGAAAAGCAAGTAATGGATCTGGAAAACAAAGTACCCAACGACTTTGATGGTCAAGAGGAAGATCAAGAGGTTGGTCTCAAAGGGCTTCAACAACACAGAAGGAAAGGTGGCAATTTGGAGCTAGTCAAGAGCATCAAAGGAAGGTTATTTGACAAAGATGTTTTGAATCTATTTTTGCAACTTATTGAAGACTCAAGTAAGGTCAAAGGAGCAACAAGGAAAGTGTTTTTCAAGTTTACTTTACTTGTTCGGTCTCATGTTTGAGCTATTTCATGTGGATGTGTGCAAACTGTCAAGATATGGACAAACTAGCTACATTGTCTTGCAATATCTTATTGTTGGAGTTGTACTAGCATTCTTGGCTGGTTTTGCTGATGGAAATGAAGCTATTGGAGGTTCATTATGTCACTCATTCATGGCCAAGTCATCAAGTATTGATGATATATTGTGGCAAGATGGAGATGGAGGCTCATACATGGAGTTTTATGGTGAAGACATATAAAAAAAGGACAAAGTTGGAGGAGACAAGCAAGAAAATGCTCATCAATCACATTTATTGTTTGGTTGCTGTAATTTTCTAGAGAGTTCCAAGTTTGAAGCATGGAGGAATCATCTCATTCACATTCTATTTGGTTCTTCATGTTCTAGTTATATCTTGATGTGTAAAATTGATGTAAGAAATAGTGAAGCATCCAATTTGGACACTATTCTCTACATAATTATGAAAGATACTTTAGAACCTTAGAAAGGAGATCTATACTTAGTATGGGGATCATTCTAAAGTTGGATCACAGTAGTATGGTTAAAACTATGCCAAAACTAGTTGAAGAGGGAGTGTGAGAGATTTCAACTAGTTTAGTCTAGTTTAGTCATATTTTGGTAATTTGTCAATAAGAGGCCAAAACTCATTCTAGACTTAGAGATAAACTTTTTGAAGTTATATTACTTTAAAATACATTCAATAAACATTTTTGAAAGTGTTGGAAAGTTGGTAGTCGAGTTCGAGAGAGATTCTAATTTGAACTTTGGGTACATTGAATCTAGACCCAAAAATAGGAGGATTTACATTTTGGAGGGAAAGCCAAGTGGCCAAATAGGGTTTGGACACTCTATAAAAGGATGTAACTCGTGAAGAAACTTATCTTCTCTCTTCTCGTGAAGAGACTTATCTTCTCTCTTCTCTTCCCCTTGAGCTAGCTGCCCCCTGAGTCAGTAACTGTGGGTATTGTTTGTTGGGTTCTCTCTCTCTCTCTCTCTCTCTCTCTCTCTCTCTCTCTCTCTCTCTCTCTCTCTCTCTCTCTCTCTCTCTCTCTCTCTCTCTCCCCTATTCATCTATTTATGTAGTTTTTCTATTTTAGGACCTTTGATATAAAGAAAATAGAAATTGGATTAGAATTTTGCATGATAGTGTTAAGAGTCTGTTGTCAAAATTCATAGACTTCATATTGAGAAATTTTGGATAACAAAATTGCAAAAAAAATAAAAAATAATAACATGTATTGATAACAATAAAAAATTGGTACATTTAAATTTTGTTGTTGTTGTAAAATCTATCGAATAATATTTTTACCTCGTGTAGGTCAAAGAACTCCTGTTGGTGAGATTGCATGAAAAAAATTTGATTTTCCATATAAAACAAGAACCATGTGATATTGTAACACAAAGGCCTTGTCATGTCATATTGTCATATCTTAAATTTTTGTGAAGATTAATCAGTTTTCTGCTTTTGCATGCAGTAGCATCAATTTGTTGGAATGTAAGTTAAGGAGACATGTTTCACATGCGTGGGACAATACATTGACTTGTCCTTTGGCTCCTCCTAAACTCTTAGAGCATATCATTGATACGATAAATAAAATTTAATGCACTTTTCAGGTGATTCATATCTATTTTGCATATTATAATATATTTTAAATTTGAAATATATCCATGATTTTGATAAATGTGTGCTCTATTATAACAAATTTGATATTAATTTGTTTTCATGTTTGAAGTTGCACAAAGCAAAAATTTGGTCACATATGCAATTATTAGTTTTTTTGGCTAGAAAAGTAAGTATCGGTAGTAAGATAGCTCTAAGTTGAGTTATCATGCGAAGTGTGCTAATGCTATTCTAAAATATTTCATATGGTAGATGCTAAATCTTGTGATTCACCAATGGAGTCAAGTGTAAAGCTAACTATAAGAGGTAATGAAAGATCCTTCGAGGACATTACTCTCTATAGGAAGCTAGTTGGTTCACTCATATATCTAACCATCACAAGACCTGATCTTAGCTATTCTATTGGTAGATTGGCGTGGCTAACAATCTTGAATACTGGAGGGCCGGTCTACCATATTAGGACTATTCCATGTCCTTAACTAAATATGGCCATAACAAGTAGTTCTAGATTTTAGATGTTCCATGTTTATAAACATTCATGTTAACATACCTTTCTATACTTGATTAGAGGATTATGTGCTTTCATGTGATGCACTCAAATATATATCCACATGGTCTTGCTATTATAGGTCATGATTGGGTATGTGATAGCTTGCTTGAATCTAATCAAATCCTCAATCAAGACAACTCAATATTGTTGGCAACTTTTGGGTTGAAAAATGCACTTCCGACATTTCAACAGATGGTGATCTTCCATATCCGGGTCAATTTGTAGTTGTATTTTTAGATGATATTCTCATCTATGGTAGAACTCTTAAGGAGCATTTGATTCATCTTGAGATTGTCTTGAGAATTCTCATAAGAGAAAAATTACATGCTAAAAAATCTAAATGTGAATTCTTTAAGCATGAGTTGGTGTACCTCGGTTATAAGATCACCCCGGACAGGTTGAAGATAGATGAGAGTAAGTTCAAGACAGTGCTTGAGTGGCCATACCAAAGACGGTTAGAGAAGTTAAGTCTTTTTTCGGTTTTACTGTTTTCTTTCGTAATTCAATTAAAGATTATGCAAAGTTAGCAGCGCCTCTAAATAATATAATTAAAGCAGAGTTAACAAGAAAAAGAAGAGAGGTCAAACTATCCGCCTATTGAATGGAATGAAGAACAGAATTAATGTTTTGAGAAACTCAAACAATTGGTTGCTTCAGCTCCTCTTTTATAGATCGCAAATCCATATTTACCTTACGTTGTACAAACTAAAGCAAGTGATTCGGAGATAGGAGCGGTTCTTTTACAAAATAATAGGTTGATAGCATTTGAAAACAAGAAACTTACTGGACCTCAATTGCGCTATACAACTCAGGAGAAGGAGTTATTTGCTCTGATACATGCAGTTAAAACCTAGAGGCATTACCTTTATGGTAGTCAATTCATAGTGTATACAGATCACCAGCCTCTAAAGTACTTTTGCAATCAAAACGATTTGAGAGGTCGTAAAGCTCGTTGGGCTGAGCTTATGCAAGAATTTGCTCATGAGATCCGAAATGTCAAGGGTAGCTCTAACTGAGTTGCATATGCTCTTAGTCGGATTGGTGAATTAAATGAACTTTTATCACCCAGATTCCCATTGATATATATCTTTCGTTGAGAGTAAAGTGTGGAATAGATTCTCATTTTGGTCGCATTTGGAAAATGCTTGAGACTGGATGGGAAAGAGTTGAAAGCATAAAAAAGAACTTCCCTAGTTTCCACTTCTGAGGACAACGTAGTTCAAGTGGGGAAGAATGTTACGTCCATGTCCAGTATGTGGTATTCCGAATAATTCCTGACATGGATAGCCGGTACTCCACTATATAAGGTTGTTAGTTACGCCACATCATTCCGGGGTTGGCTCAATTGGTTAGCTTGACATCCAAAGTTTCTTTGGTCTCAAGTTCGAGCCTCCCTAAAAAACCAAGCCTACATTACGGGCTTGGGTGATAATGTAATTAATGATCTTATGAGGGCCCAGGTGCTCTAATTGGACCTATGAAACTTTTGCATGATGCTTGACAGCTTTTGTGCAAGAATAGAAGGTCAAATGCTTTTTCATAGGATTGGAGGGATCGTAGAGGGAATATTCTCTAGTCAACATATTTAGAGTTATCTTTTTTGTTGTCTTTTGATATAAATTGTATGCTTGCACCTCATTAGATTTGTAAATTTAAGCTAATGTCTGTTTATGTAAAGATGAGCCCTCATTTTACTTTACAGTTCTCAACAGTTTCAATATCAAGGGACTGCTCGTTTTACTATACAGTTCGTAGCAATTGCAGATCAACGGAGTACTCATATTTTGTATACAGCTCTCCTAACCTCGATTGTGCTGTTTATAAACGAATTGTAAATAAGAAGTAGTTTTCATACATCAGAGGTTATATAAATGGAGCTGTCATCGTTTGCTGACTAAGTTCATTCTTAAGTTGTATCTGCTCAGAGAGTAGATGAAATAGTAAGCAGAATCTGCCCAGAGAGTACTTGAAATAGCTTCATAGGTTTCACGAGCAAAAGGCAATGAAGAATGTAGTCGAGATATCAGGAAAGAATTTCCAATTTCTTTGTTGTGAGAAAACAATTTTTAACTTGAATGTTTCTTCAAACGGAGGTCTTTACTGATTGTGAGTATAGTAAAGAGTAATAACTAGCTACTTGCTTGCCTATGAAAGCTCATAACGTAGCAACGATACATCTTCGATCCAGATTGTGTTTCCCTTTGGTGGAGCGACCAAAATAATAATTCTCCACAGCTATAAATGTTTTCTACTGTTTGATCTGACTGATTGTAAGGAAGAGAACTATTTAGCAAGTAGAATTGTAGTTCTTGGAGGATTGGGAAGCTAGTGTGATCTCACTGCAATCGGTGGGAACAAAACCAATTTGAAAGTTCTCTAGATCGTAGACGACATGAATATTTTGCTGCTGTAAGTTTCCAATTATGTAGATCATGTCTGAGGGCGCTATGGAAAGGCAGGAGGTGCCAGCATTGTCCACTGACAGAAAATAGTTCTCCAGGGCCATCTGGTAGTCAGCTCCTTTGAAGTGAAATGTGATGCCTGGAATACCATCGGCCGCAATTCCTGTTATGTTGAAGCACAGCTCCAAAGGTAAATTGGTTTTTACGGGTGTAAGAGGCGTTTTCAGCTGCAATGCGTGCTTGATGGAGTCATAAGCCAGCTTCGGGAGATAAGTGAGAGTTGTTCCAGAGTCGAATATGGTGGCACTGTCACCTTTCTCGTTGGCATCAAATGTTCCAGCAGGCATGTTTAGCCTTTCTCCTCCAACACTAATATCTTCTAGGTGTACAAAGTAGAATAGTGAATCCCCAGATATAGGGGTGTACTGGAGACCAGGCTCAGCTGGAACTGCTCCTTGTCCGATGATCAAGGCACTGCTCTTGTCTGAGTCTGCATCCGTTTGAGGAAGTAGACAGTATGAGAATTTGTTGGCGTGTGTAGGCCCAAGCTGCGAGGGTAGTGACAGAGGTCCTTTCGCCATGCCCAAGATGCCTGCTTCCATAGAGCTGAATGTTCCTTTGTTCTTATTACCGCATCCGAATGTATATTCAGGAGCTTGATAAATGTCATTAATAGATGTACCTATGCTTATCACTTCTGTTGCCAGAGTTCCGATTGTAGTCGATCCATCTCCATATCCATAATCATATTGGCAGGTATAATTTGCAGCGCATCGGTGAGAAACCTTATCACAGGCAGCACTCGAACAGAAAACGGGTTGATAGGAGGAAGATTGTGATGGGTCAAATTTGGGAGATGACTGATTGAAGCAGTTGGTACAAGGCTCGCATTGCACCCACAGAAGATCGCTGCCTGTGTCCATAATCACTCTGAATACACTCGATGGAGTACCGATTCCTATGTCGGTGTAGTATACTCCTTGGCCAGTTGTCACTGGGCTTAAGAGGTCTTTATCAGATATGCTACTTTCCTTGCTCAATTCTTTTGGCATTTCTTTGGTTGATTCGATGTTGCTATGAGTAAGTAAAGGGTTGATGCGGTTGGCAATTATCTTCAGGCGAGCTTGATCATGCTTCAAAGTCCTAAGCAATGTGCCTTTGATGGCGAAACTGGATATGGAGGAAGTCCGGGGCAGTCTAAAGCCATCCAGGCGCTTGAGACCTATCACCACAGTATCCGCTGATGCCGCAGCTTTTGTTGCAGTATGGTTTCCCATCTGATGCCTACACCTTGCAACTGATTCCTCCGATGAAGAAGGCCTTCGTTGATGATGGGCAGGGCCATGCTTGTGTTGATTATGATAATGATGATGTCTAGCTGCAAGCACTGGAGACCCTAAGCCCCAGAAGAGCAACGTGCTGAAACCTGCCACAATGGCAAACGATCTCATCTGCCACTTTGCAGATATTACCCTCCGTGGTGTGTGCCTCATTGTGGAACTCGCTGGCTTGGTCTGCGCCACCTCCTGCTGATCCTGCAAGGCAAGGTAAAATGTGTATGTAAGGCTTAATCAGACTACACTCTTGTTATAAATCCAACTATCAGTTGAATTGGCAGCTGCAACTACATACGTAAACCAAAATCCCATTCCTAGCCTAGAAATACCAGTACAATTTCAAACCATAACTGTTCCCTGGAGTTTAAATTTCGACATATTCTAATTAGTATCATGTAAACTAAAAATCCTTTTTCTGGCCTCGAAACACAACTACAATGACTGAATTCCGTGGAGTATCAATGTGAGTATACTCTTAAGAATTAGTATATTCATGTGATCTAGAAACCCATTCCTAGGAAATATTCCTAGAATACTCTTAAGAATTAGTATATTCATTTATTCTAGAAACCCCATTCCTAGAAATCTAGGCCTGGCTTCAAAATATCACTACAATCACAAGCCAAGATTGAATATAAATGAGAAAATACCGTTATCAGTATTATGTAAATAAAAGATTACCACCCATTTCTGCCCTCAAAACACTACTAGAATGATTGAATTCCAGATCCGTGGAGTATGAATACGAGTATAGTACAGTCTTAATTGTATCATGTAAACTAAAGACCCAATATTCCTGCCCTGAAAACATTACTACATTTACAAACCATGACTGATCCCTTGGAGTATAGCTTTGAATATATTCTTCTGATTCTCACACAGAAGAAGAAGAAGAAAATATGAGAACAATGCTAAGAAAGAGGTAAAATTAATACTCTTGCATATGTCTGAAATAAAAAATCACCAAGCCTGCAGCCTGCCTTCTTCTTTTTTGTGGGTTTGTTTGTTTGTTTCTTGGAGGGTGAGGTATTTTATTTTATATGCAATTGGGGGTGCGGACGGTGGCCGTGGAGTTGAGAAAATTCAGAAGCAAATCACGGCTGCGCCGCTGCTGGAAAACGGTGACGTGAAGAATAATATAAGTGGAGTGCTGGTAGCAGTAGTAATAGTATTATGCGGGTCGGTTTCCGGCGGCGATGGGATTTGGCGAGGCCTGCACCACCGCCCTGCACCCTGCCCTTTCTTCTTCTTCTTGTGCTTATCGGGAGGCCCTTCCAGCAGCAGGGCAAAGCTTGAGAGCACACAAGGAAAGGCTAGGTTTAATGCCCCTCAAGTGGGTCCCGGAATTTTGATCTTGAGATATTCAGTGTGTTAGCTTTGCTGCCCTCATTTGTCACTCACATATGAGTTTGAGAGTTGAAATAACTTTGTTTTTTAGTTTTCTTAATATGCAATTTTGTTTTCTTGTTGTCTTTTAATGATTTGAATGCCATGTGTGGGTGACCTCTCTTGATATATAGATCACCTTGTTGGCCTTGCCTTGCAAAAGCATTTGTCTGCGTTAAAGTTAGTCAGGATGCCTAAAGTTTGGGAGACTTTACCTCAATTTATGTGCTTTCAAATGTCCTTTGTGTTTTTTGAATGTCTGAAGATTCATACTTTCATGAATCATGATAAGTTGAATTGAAATTCACATATATTTAAACTACGAACTACTCTTTAGATTTTGCTTTCCATTTTTGTTGTTTACAAACCTAAGTTCTCATTCCTTGTATGAACTTGCTTGTAGTGATCTACCTCCAAGAAAAACTGGTAGGGAAGTACGACTTGCATGGCATTGACGAAGGTGGAAATGTAAGGCAATTTTATAGAGATATTAACAAACTATATTCTAGGGAAGTACTACTACTTTTTTGGTACAATATTTTCACATGCTACTCTTGGAAATTTTATGATGTGTGGTGGATTAAAGTATGCATACTATTGGTTTGATGATATATGTAATTATGCATGATAAATAGCTATAGTTTGACAACAATATTGAGTTGTCTTCATTGAGGATTTGATTAGATTATTCTGCATTTGAGAACAAGATTGTTGTATTGAGAACCTTTATTCTATGTTGTACATGCAAACAAAATCCCAGCAATGAGAATTTTTATTCTATTTTGCTTTTGCAACAAGACTACGAACTTTCGTTTTATATTTCACTGCTGAGAATCTTTATTCTATTTTACATTTGCGAACAAGATTTTGTTATGGTAATCTTTCTTCTAATTTGCATATATGATATGAGAACAAGATACTGGTAGCACTGAGAGTCTTTATTCCCTTTTCATATGTGAACTAAGATATTGGTTTGCCAAACTTTATCTATATCATATAAAACATTAGTGTTACATTTCTCCAAGAATGGTCTAACTATGTAGCAGAGGGAAGAGCATATCCAAATTTTTGGTCAAAACAAGCTTGAAGAGAAAACTGAGTAGCACAACTCTACACTAAATTCAAAGCATGTTCTGCATACATTGAACCTTTTGAAGAAGAATTTAATTTTGCAAGGCAAGCCCTTTACATTGATCCCCGTTCGATAGTTGTCCAAAATATTATGATTGTTAGATTAAGAGTGTTCAAAACATGCGCAATTGGCCGCACTCAGGACGTCTCCGTTGAACGCATAATTTTGATGGTGTGGGAAGTATTCTTTTGAAGTATTTTACAAACACTATGTTAGATTCAGGGATATTGTCAGTATACTTGTTATCTCCATAGGTCCTCTCTCATTCAGGCATTTTACCGATCTTGTCCATTTCTTCCCGCTGTTCAAGCAAAGACTAGATAGGATGTTTACTAGATTGTTTGAGCAATTTAGATGTACTACGATGTGTCCTGTCTGTAAGAAGAAATGTCGTTTTGTTGAATACCAGACTAGCTTCATACTTTTCCTGCTAGTTCAGATCCCGGATGATGAGGAAGTTGTTGCTTCTGATCCTCAGATGGCCTCGTTCTCATATCTATCATCCATTAAAGACATTAGACACTTCCTTATCGATACCCCGGATGGATAGTGATTTCCTTGATGTTGATACTGAAGTGCTTTGTGATTTTTTCATTGGCTCTAATATCACGGCTAATGAATCAATGTCTGGAGATTAATCGAAATGTTTTTTTAATTTGCATGTCTATCATATAAATGACGATAAATATATAACTACAACTTATTTGTGTAACTTTTTTGACTATCGTGAGGATGAGTTGCTTTGTTTATTATCCAACACAATTTCTGAATTCTCTGACATTGCAGATTTTGAAACCGAACACTTGGTGCCTAGTATTGATTATGATGATGAGAATGGCCTTATGACCGGTGAAGAATGTCTGATGAAAGCTTTATCAAATTTTGTTGAGCATGGACGAAGCATGCCATCTGATGAAGAATTCATGGTATTTCAATCCCAGATGGGCTTCACTCGTCCATCGTTAATGCATTTCATAGATGATTCTTCTTCAGTAGCTGGCCATAATATTGATCATCCAGATCTGGTTGCTGCTACTAATGATGAATGTGTAACTATTTTAACTTCATTTCTTATGAATGTTATTATCTCCTGAATGTGAACTGTTTATTTTTTAACTCTTATTCTCTATTGCAGGATGCTCTCATAATTGATGACTTTGTTGCGAGACGAGGTGGTTTTAGACATCATGCTTCCTCGTTCCAAAGGGATAGTGGACTTGGCTACTATTTGAGGCATTTTCTAAAGAATGAGATCTGTATTGCTCATTCAAAGTTCAGTCTAGTTGGGGAGACAAAAATAATGGATGTTAAAGCTTTATCATATTATTTAGGAGGACATAAGTTTGTTAAAATAAATAAGATCATTTTTGTCAAGAGATCTTATGTTTTGAACAGTCTAGTTTACTGATGAGAATGTTTCTTTAAGGAGATCCCATTATTCATTGTACTCTACGTATATTGAACTTAGTGGAAACAAGAATAATGCACATCTATTAGATGCATACTCAAGTAGAGAATTTTTTCATGACAATACAACCATAGATGGAGATACAAAAACTGATGATGAAGAGTAAACACTTTGTTTTCTGTTGTGATATACTCAATACACTTACATTGAGTACATATCATTTGATTATGATGCTCTTCTCTCTTGCTTTTTTGAACTTGTCATAATTTGATGATTATGATTACTGAATGTCTTTGTTATATTAAAATCATTTGTAGATGGCACATTCTCAAGAAGAATGTAATCTGTTATTCAGCAATATTCTAATTTCTCTCTTCCTGTATGAACTTGCATGCTTTTCTAAACTTGTTGTATTATGTGGATTTTGTTATTTGTCAAATCTAAACTCTACGGTAGAACCAATGAAATAATTGACAAATATAGTTTCGTTTTTCATTGGTTCCTCCATGTTGTGCATTTCGATGAAATGTTGCCCGTGCTTGCCAATGTGATTTCTTCATCCCTTGTGATGACCAGACACTCAAGCTTCCATATGTGTTTGCAAAAAATGTTGTATGATCTCTTAGTATGTGCTGCACATGTCAAAATCATAATGTCAGTCTTATGCTTGAATCAAAATATATAGGAAAAATTAAAAGCATCTCGAAGCATTTATACTAACCATGTAATGAGTTATGTGATCTTCTCCCCATGCTTTTAATACTGCATCAACAAACTCGACACAAGTCTTTTGTACAGATTTCTTATCAATATCAAAAAATTTATCTTTTCTTAAAACTTCAATCATACTCCGCACGCTGATCCAATATTGGATAGTAATGGCGCAGACTAAGCAAACAACACGAATCCACCCTGGTGGATTCCCAATCACATGAGAGGGTCAAGGAAATCCACTACCACCACCTCGTCCACCACCACCTCCTCCTAGGCCAAGGGGCAGACGAAGAGACCCTCCCTGGCTGAAGGATATTCGGAAGCTACAGAAGACCAATAATCTTCTGATTCCAAAAGCTCACATACAGAGATCCATAAAACAAGTTACAAGAAGTCTATCTACAGATGTGAGATGGACTGTAACAGCAATTGAGGCGCTGCACACTACATATGAGGATTTCTAAGTGAAATTTTTCTCAGATACTGTTGTTGCAGCTATCCATGCCAGGAGGGTGACCATCATGGCCAAGGATTTCAACATTGTGTTCAGGCTACAGGACACATATGACAAATTTGTAGAGTACTTTAGACCAGCTCCTTCCTCTCCTCCAAAACAAGATGCAGAGAAAAGAAAACAAAACCAGTCTCAAACATCCCAGCTTGTTTTTCGAGTACAGAGCAGGAGTGTTTCAAAGAAGAGGAGGTCTCATGACCCTCCTAATAAAATGAGGGATTTTTCAAAGCCATCTCCTCTGCATGAGATTCTAACTGCTCTACAATCTCTTCCTAAGTCTTCTTCTTCTCCTCCTAGAACTCAATCTCCATCTTTTCCTCCTAAATGTTACTCTCCTAATAAATGTCCTCCTCCTTCAAAATCTCAGTCTCCTCCTATCCTCAAAAATATTAGTTCCCCACCTCCTTTTCTAAGAAATGATCTAGATGATTTTGTAAATGTGAATGTAGAATCAATTTTGAATGACAATTCTTTTAGTGGTTTATCTGTATTACTTCCTTCACCCCCTGCATTTGCCTTTGTAAATATTCCTCAATATGTACAGTATGACCAATTGTTAAACACATATCTTAAAGCTTTTGGTCTCTATACAATTTTAAGATGCCGAAGACCAATGTTGGTCTTCCCCTTTCTAAATTAGATACATGAGCAGGAATAAAATGCTAGAGGACAATGTAGGAGGGGGGGCAATTCAGTATTGGATGGAGTTTTTCTAGACCCCACTGTTTATAGATGTAGCATTGTTTCCGCTTCAATTCATGGCTACTTTTGATTGTCCTGATTTCAAAAGTTTGCACAATGATATGTTCCAATACGTCAGACTAGAGACTCCAATTCTCATGCTCCCATACATAACAAAGTAAGTAAATTTCTATCAGATTTTATTAAGTTGAATTTTTTATATGAATTTTGATTTCACATTCATTCTCATAAATTTATGATTTTCTGATTGCAGTGATCATTGGAGCTTATATGTGTTGTCCTTATATGTCAATGATGAGGGTGTGTCTAGTCCAGTTTGTTTAAAGATGAACTCTATTACATACAAACACACAAAATTGCCAGGAGCCATATCCAGAAAATACTGGAACTCTTTCCAGTACCACATGCAAGAGCATACACGAAGCTGAAAATGGTTGATGCAGAGGTAAAAAATTTTCAATATCGGTTCGACGCACCCTTGTAGTTATTGCTTGGTTTCTTTTCATATCGTGCGCGCTAATCCGATATTCAAACAATATTTATTGGATATCGGTTTGACGCGCACTTGTTTCCATTGTAGATTTTATTATAAACTCTTGCACGTTGATCTGATATTACATGGTGTTAAAATTTGGTTACTAACTTTTGTTTGTATTAAGTATTGCAGTCCTCCCAGCAGGTTGATTCTGTCAGGAATATTTGATTAATAACATTTAATTGTGTTTTTATTTTTTTTTCATAATTACATTCCTAATAACTAATCTTTGATTCATAACATTTAACTGTGTTTTTGTTTTTTTGAGTTTTAATGCACTTCAGGTAGGAGACCATAAAGCTTGTGATTGAAAAGTCATATCTAGTTGCAGTGGCAGAGTGTTCTCCACCCAAGCTACTTCCAACTGGAGAAATGGATGTAAAGATCATAGCAAGTTGATACTGATAAAAAGTTGGTCTTCCTTGATGTGGATGAGACACATGTACAGAAAAATTTTATAGAAATATATTTACAGTTTTCTATGGTTGTTCTTACATGTTTGTTTTTCTGTTATTAATTCAGGTTATTATTCATTCATCCTC
Organism: Diphasiastrum complanatum; assembly: GCA_029204225.1. Classification (NCBI taxonomy): domain Eukaryota; kingdom Viridiplantae; phylum Streptophyta; class Lycopodiopsida; order Lycopodiales; family Lycopodiaceae; genus Diphasiastrum; species Diphasiastrum complanatum. The sequence goes on from CM055100.1 coordinate 478,134, forward strand.
AATTTCTATGATTTTCATACATGTTTGTTTTTCATAGCCTTAGTTTGCCTTGCCTTTACCATGGTTTTTTTGGATAAGTTCAGAAAGATGATCTGATCGACCTTTGCCACAACCAATCCAAACATGTGACATAAGTTCACTTAGATTTGTTGCGACAAAGCTTTGATCAAATTATCTTCTGAATATATCCAAATATGCCAAGACAAGGACAATACAGACCAAGGCAATGAAGACAAAAAAATATAGCCGATATATCTGAGACTTCAAAAAGAGCAAGCGTTGATTTGATATCTGATTGTAGTGGTTACTGGAGTTCAAGTGACCGAAGATCTCCCCAATCGAGATAATGCATTTCTTGCAAGAGACAATGAATCTTGTTATCAAAAACTCATATTATCTAGTTGCAATTACATTGTGTTCTGCACCATGGAAATGGAGATCATAGAAATGAAAGAGCCTCATAGAAAAAGTGGTTCATATATTTTCAAAAATGATGTATACAAAAAATTGTATTACATAATACAAAATTCCATTGTTCATAATCTATGAATCTTCAATTTTGATGGATGTTCCAATGTCTTTGCATTTTATATGTTCTTCTTGCCTTACTCTTACCTGCACAAGAGAAATTGTTTTAGTTAATATATTTTGTGAAACTGATTCACTTGAGAAAGAGAAAAAAAAGGAATATTTTCATATGGCATAACGCACCTTTACACCATTCAATCAAAATTGATAGTACTGAGGTAGATTGCATTGCAACATAGTTCTGATCGAATGTGATTGAGACACCAATCTTTCTCGACCTCAACCATTGCAAGAATGTTGTCATTTCTTTTCATTGTTATCTGAAGTTGCTCTTTAGGGTTTATACCAAAATCTTGATCAAGTGGCTTTCAAATATTTTTGTATTTAATCCATCTTCTATAATACAGCAACAAAGTGAGCATTTGTTTTTCAATGTGATCTCTAAGAATGGTACTTCCCTTGCGAAGTTAGCTTGCAAAACCCACTCTTCCTACTCTAACCACACCTAGATTAACCACGAGCAAGAAAGCAATGGTGGAGGCTACTTACACTCGTCTCTCTCTCACCTCTCTAAAGATCATAAGAAAGAGCAATACGAATGAATGAGCAATTAAAAACAAGCATCAAAACATACCAAAGAGAGAGAGAGAGAGAGAGAGAGAGAGAGAGAGAGAGAGAGAGAGAGAGAGAGAGAGAGAGAGAGAGAGAGAGAGAGAGAGAGAGAGAGAGAGAGAGAGAGTAAAGTGCAAAGATGCTATGATTTGGTTTTGGCATAATCTACTCCTCCTATTGAACATGAAAATATGGTAGAAAGGGTGTCCTTTTATGGATGGGAAAGGCCCTTGCCCCTTTCTCCTATTGGTTAATTACAGTGGCAAGGATCCTAATCCAAGTCGTTTAAACTAACACAAAATGAATCTAGTGGTTCTAAGAAAGCACAAGGGCACTCACATGATTCATGTGAGTTCTAAATGGGCCCTTTTAGCTCTTTTGTTAACAATTTGACTTAGGGCCCCTAATGTCATTTTAGAGTTTTAAGCCCCTAGTCACTTATTCCTAATTTTGCAAGTTCTACAAGACTAATTTGCTTGCTCATTGGGTTGGACATATACACGCATGAAGCTAATGCCCTTGCACTTATTACTCTACCTGTACAATGTATTATGGTGAGGCCCACTTGGTAAACTTAGCCAATAGTACTTTAGTGCCCAACATTATGCTGCTAAGCCGTCTGATCCGCCTTATAGAGCTAGTCCTGCAATTTATGGACCTAGGCCTAGCTCTCTACTTTATCTCTTTCTCTTTCTTTTTCCTATTGCATAACCTGATCAATCAAGGCCTGCAACATTTGACCTGCCACCAATTGATGGTGGATAGACTCAAGGTGCAACCAACACATCATAAGTGGTTCTCAACCTTTGAAGAGGCCCATGACAATTGCAAGAAAGTATGTCTTGGAGTCAATACCAGGTATGAAAGGTTGAGATAAAGGTACAATGCCTACCATGACATCTAATAAAAGGATTAAGTATTGGTCCAAGCATTGAATAAATGTGCTAATGTTCCAGACATTACAAAAAATTTGCTACCCATTAAGGCCATTATAGATTTTAATATGAGTGTAGAATTTGATAATCACAAGTGTCTTGTGAAACACAATCTAAATAGCCACATGATTGCTAAAGGAATGGTAAAATATACAATTTGAAATCAAATGTACCTAGTGAGTTTGATTTCATGTCCATTGAAGATCAATCCATGTTATGGAATAATTCTTATGGGCAACTCAAGTTTTCTTGCATGTAGATGTTAAGTAGAAAGTATATGGTACTTGTTTTGCCTAGCATAGAGAAAAATAAGGCATGTATGCGACTATCTGTTAAAGACAAACATCATAGGCTTCAATTCTCTCCTAGCACTTATGGATCGAAGTGGTTGATTGAATTAATCCATTCAAATGTATGTCGACCATGCAACAAATGTCATTGCAAGCATTGTGAACAAGTACCTTGCAACATTTAACTTGTTTCTAGAATCAGAAAAGTAGAGTGAGCTGTCTTTTGATGGTGAACTCTACTGGAGAGAATAATTTCACTTGTAATTTGTGTAATGTGGAAATGCCACTAGAATGCCACCTAAGGAGCTCTCTTGCTTATTTAAGAGACTCCCCCTTTGTAGAATGGAGCTTTTTATGCATTGTATCTACTCCATGTCCAAATGAGAAGAGCCTCCACGAGTTTGATACAACACTAAGCTCCTTGATCATGGTGGTTTTCTTGAGTGATGTTCCTATGATCATGCACTTCATTCTCTTTGTGCGTGGTTGTGGATTTAGTTTCCTGCTTTTTGTAGATTAATGTAGGAATTAGCATTCAAGGAAACTAAAAAGGCTAAAATTGTGGTGTGGATCTTGCATATCCATTTACATTTCATTTCTTTATGTTCTTGGAAAGTCCAAAAATCAAGAGATGAGTGTTTCTTGATTTTTGGAATCTCAAAATGTTGTCTAGTTAGTCCTTGTTTCTTGTTTCTTGATTCTTGCATTAGGTAGAATGTATGTGTTAGCTTAGTTTTAGTTTTTAGGATTTGTTCATTCTGATTTGCAGTAGTTAGAAGTAGAATCCATCGATGTTCAATTGAGCAGTAACATAGATAATGTTTTGAATGCATTGGCTTGTATTTGGTGGTTTATGCATGTGCATTCAGTTTAAGAGTGACCTCCTTGAGTGTCCTCTGATAGGCAGGACAAACTACAACGTTCATCAGACCATTTTGCCTGATCCGAGTAATGGACTAAGAAGATAATCATCAAGAATGCCCAAGACCCTGGGGGGTGGTGGGCCTCAAGCGAGCTTCCTGTCATTTATGAGCGAGCTTTTCACCATTTTATTTAGCATCTAATTTTTTTTTCTCTCATTTGTGTGCAAAATTGTTTATATTTATCTTTCTCTCTCGTCTATGTGCGCATTTGTATTATACCTATATTTTTCTCTCTCATCCGTGTGCACATTTTCTCAATTTTTCTCCATGTCATTTTATGTTTTTTTGCAATTTTTGTGACAGAAAAGATTGATAAGAACAAATGAATCTAGTGATGATTAAAGTAGTTAATGCATACACATAAATTATTGAGAGAGTTATAAAGTCAATTTTTTGACACATTAAAAGATTAATAACATCACTCACATTAATATATATGTCTACTTGACAGTATTTGGAGTAGCTCACTCTTCATAAGCTGAGATTGGTGCATACACATATTGTGGTTTATGTCTAGTCCTAGGACATGTAACAGAACATAGTATACATGCTTGCATGCAAGGTAAGATTTTCCAATTTTTTCTCGACATTGAAAATCTTGACATGAACAAGAAGGATTCTCTGAGATGTGTATATCATAAGCTTCATCTTTCTTAACTGAGTTTTCTGTTTCCAATAAGAACACCTCGTGCTCAAAATGTTTAAACACTTTCACTGATAAAACTTCAGCTTGCAATTTCAAAGCTAGATATATCTTCTTTGAAGCCTCATTGGATATGCTTGTTCGAATGCGGGTCCTTCTTTGACTGATTTCTGGAAGATGGACTTGTTCAGTAGTAGCTAGAACAAATCCAGCTCTTTCTAACATCTCCTTCTCCTCACATAACAAGTTTGTTCCTTTTTGAACTGGCCATATGGAAGGTAGTTCAAGTTGTCCACAAACAACTGATGAGCATGGTCTCCACATGTGGTCCACGCTATCATTACAAAACCACATGAATTGTTTTTTTTTTACCACCACTCCATTCACGCATTCCCAAAAAGCAAGGGGCTAGAGTGCCCTTTGAACTATTTTTACTTTGCTTTTGGCACTTTCCTGTTGGAGCTCCTAGCCATCCCATGCACTTGACTATGCTTCTTGGTTTAGTTCTACGTATCGCCCAAAGTGTGTCATGTACATTTGTCTCCTTCACAATACTCAATGTGCTTGTTGAAGATCCTCCTTGAAATATTTGTTCCTTCTCTGCAGCCTCCACATTTATAGGCTCTACATTAGGAAATCACACAATCTACAAATACTTAACATATTTACAAGGTAGCTTGCCAAGATCACTGAACAGGAGTTCGAGAGTCACAACTTCCATTTGTGGAGAGAGAGACATTTTGCTGCTACTAGCTATAGAACAATGATTTTGAATGTAATTTATGCTAGGCTGATGATCTTTTCCCGAGGTGAGTCCTCACACTGAACCCAATTGGGAATGGATTCTATTGTAAACAAAAAGCTTCTAGTGAGTTTAAAAGCATGCATTGCAAGGCAACGAGCTATGTACTAAATCTCGCAAACCAAGTTTCTCTTGCTGGCAACATGCTCAGAATGCTGCAAGACAAAAGTAAAAGTGGAGTCTCACTAACAATACACCAATCTCATACATTGACCTCAATAATTGGTATTGTCTACATGACCAAAAAGTATAACTCGATGAAATCTATGTAGTAACTAGCTCCTACATTGCATCATTCTTAAAACTCCCAACCTAATGCAAGATGCCATGGTGCTGTTCTGGTAAAAGCTTCAAAAAATGCAGAAGTTGGCACTGACGTCGATATCCAAAAGTCAAACCTGTATACAAAACTTTGAGTTGTTTTTAGCCTTAAAAATCATGAATGTTTTGTGCCTTTGAGAATAGAGGTGCTTGAAACAAATATGACTACTTGGACATATATGTTTGTGTGTGTCAATGTATGTGTGTGTGTGTGCCTACATTGTTGGATGATCCTGACGAATCCCCAAAATACTCGACCAGAGCTATCCAAGAGCATCTCTCACCTTTAGACCAAGGAGGTTTGTGAAAAGACGAGACGAATGAGGACTGAGAGCCGAGTATGAGAGCTGAGGAATACTAGTTAATATTGTCAAGTAGAAACTATGTAAGCCTCATGGTGAATCCCGAAAGATGGAATGACCATGTAGGAACTAGTATTTCTAGGCAAATGTAATAAATGCAAGTAGACCCCTCTTAAAGAAAGTAGAGTGAGCCACCTTTTGATGGTGACCTCTAGTGGAGAGCAATATTCCACTTGTAATTTGTAAAATGTGGAAATTCCACTAGGATGCCACCTAAGGAGCTCTCTTGCTTATTTAAGAGACTCCCTCTTTGTGAAGAGGAGCTTTTTGTGTATTGTATCAACTCCATGCTGAAATGAGAAGAGCCTCCATGAGTTAGATGCATCCATTGAGCTCCTTGATCATGATGGTTTTCTTGAGTGATGCCCCTATGATCATGCCCTTCCATTCATATTGAGTGTGGTTGTGGATTTAGAGTGGATTAGTTTTCTTGCTTTCCTAGTTGTGATTTAGATTTCATGTTTTCTTGTGGATTAATGTAGGAGCCAGCATTCAAGTAAACTAACTAGGCTAGAAATGTGGCATAAATCTTGCATATTCCCTAACATTCTAGTTCTTATGCAAGTAAAGTAGTGTAGGATCTTATTTTAGTTCATTTTGCGACAAAGTAGAAGTAGAATTTCATTGTTTGTTCAACATGCACACTGATTTTATGGTTGAACATTTTGGCATGTATGAGTGGTTGTTTATGCCCAAGAGTGACTTCCCTGGATTGTCCTCTGACAGGCAGGACAATACTACAATGATTATCAGCCCCTTTTGCCAAATCTGGGCCTTAAAACAAGAAAGAAACAAAGAAGACTAGTAAATAGATTCTATAGGCTCTAAAGATGTCAACATTTGGCACCGTTGCTGCTTGAACTCCACACCTCATAAACCCACACCTGCTGCAGCACTGTTCTTGAACAAATCCATAACAGTTCTAATCTGCAGTCTACCTTGCAAACGAACTACCCTACCTGCAAAACAACCTGCAAGAAACAACAATCGCAGGCAAATAGACTTGCTTGCGAATCCGTCTGAAAACCAACTTGCTTGCACCTGAACCTGCAAACCAACCAGCAAGCCACAACAACTGCACACACAAGCGATTAGACTTGCCTTAGTATCAAACTGCAAAACCATAGCCCACACCCATCCACTACACTCCTTCAACCGCCCCGTCACGCTCCATTTCCTTCATATCTCAATCGACGCTCCATTTCCTTCATATCTCAACCAACGCTCCATTTCCTTCATATCTCAGCCGACGCTTTCCTTCAAACCTCAACCGAAACTTCCCTTCACATCTCAGCTGACGCCCTCCGCTCACATCTCAGTCGACGCCCTCCGCTCACATCTTAACCAACGCCCTCCGCACATATCTCAACCGATGATTTTGTTGCGACTCTAAACCGACGTTTTTTTTCAAATCTCAACCGACGATTTTTTTCAAATCTCAACCGACGATTTTTTTTCAAATCTCAACCGACACTTTTTTTTTTCAAATCTCAACCGACGATTTTTTTTAGATCTCGACCGTCGGGTTCGCGTCAGATCTTGACCGACGAGTTTTTGATCAGGTTTCGACCGACGGGTTTTCGATCAGATCTCGACCGACGGTTTTTTATCAGATCTCCACCAACGGGTTTGCGTCAGATCTCGACGGACGGATTCGTGTCAGATCTCGATCGAGGGGTCTTCGATCAGATCTCGACCGACGGGTTCGCGTCAGATCTCGACCGACGGATTTTCGATCAGATCTAGACCGAAAAGTTTGCGTCAGATCTCGACCAACAGTTCTAGGTCCAACTCGACCGACGGGATTTCTCACCATCTCAACCGACCAACTCCATGCCAAACCACAGAACTTTCAAATGACACCTTTGATTGGCATTTCGACCGAACCACCATCTCCCCAAAGCCTTAGAGGCTGAAAAAAAAAATGAACACCAAAAAAATTTCAAAAAAATAAAACTCATACCAATAGAAAGCCCTTTTTATACGGAGTCTCCACCTTCACTTCTTTTAACACCCTAAAAAAATCCAAAAACACCAAAAACTCTAAAAAATCCAAAAACACTAGAAACACATACCCAACACAAAAAAGACACAACAATACCCAATGGCCGACAATACAGATCCTGAAATCCCAGAAGATTATCAATGCGGGCCCAAATACACGAGCCATCTACAAACCCATTCGAGGGACAAAAACCTGATAGAGCTGAGTCCTCACGCGCACAACCCCAATTTATGGTGCTGAACTCTCACAGGCTAGAACCAACCTTAATGGAGTCTCTGCTACCCACAATGCTCATCATGAGAGACGTACACCCAAGCTAGATCTACCAAAGTTTGACGATAGTTCAGACCCTCAAAGATTTTTGCAAATATTTGAGAATGCATGTGATGTGAATGGCGAAACAACTCCTGATGCTATGGTCCAATTGTTTTCGATGACTATGATTGCTAAGGCACATGATTGGTTTTTCAACCTTGATCGTGAAGATAAGACAGACTGGTCAATCTTGAAAGAGTCCTTTATCAAGCGTTTTAAGCCCTTTCACTTGATCGAGAGTCCTTTTGTCAAATTGAGTAACATCAAGATGGCAAAGGATGAACGTGTACAAGACTATATCGAGCGTTTCAAATGCCTCAAAAGTCAAGTACAGGAACAACCCTCCAAACAGATGCTCATCATCTGGTTCCTAGTCGGACTTCCAAGATGGATTAGATGCGAGCTTAAATTCAATGATGAATATATGAGCCTAAACTTAGCTATGTCTGATGCCATCAAGGAAGACAACGAAGGATCAGATGTTGACGAATCTAGGGAAAGGCGAGCACCACGCGCTCCTGTCCATGAGTCAAAGCCGATTGAGGACACCCGAGATCAGCTTTGAAAATCCCAGTTGGAGTTGCTTAGTAAGCAACATCAAATACAGATGGAGAAACTCACCAATGAGTTTCAAGCTACCCTGAAGTCTATCCAAAGCAATATGCATGGTCAGCCAAACCTTGCACAGGTACCTTATAGACGAAAAACAATATGGTGCCCACACTGCCAGGCTACGCATCAGTTGATGCTTGTCCTTCATATCGACGTATCCAAGCACATACAGTTCAACAATATGAAGAACACCCTTCACAATCTGGAAATGCCTTGTCTTGTCATGAATATCCACCTGAAAGTCCAGAACCATTAGCCATACAAGATGGCTATGCTGTTATACAAGGGCCACTGCACACCAGATGTTTCATCTGTGGTGAAACTGGCCACTTCATGGTTGATTGTCCAGTTAAGACCCAATACCATGTTGAGTGTCCTGACTGTATCAGAAAACACAATTTCAAAGACTGTCCGAAACAACCAACTACGATCCTACCTGCCCATCACGTCAGTTATGAATCCCGATAGGATCTTCACGACAACAACACGAGCACCATAGCAACCAACAGTTAAACCTGCTGTTCAATCGAGAAGTTTCTTGTGAACTTCTACATTATCGCACAATATACCAGCTCCAAAATGTCAGAAGACACTAATATGAAATGAGTCCTTATCGAAAGAAAAATGAACCTAATATTCCGTCATTAGCTACAATGTTCAATCAAGAGCAACCTCCAAAGGGAATTGACAATCTTTCTCCCTTTCTACAACCTCAAATCTATTTGTCTTTCCACATGCTGATAAGATTTCCAATGTGCCAATACACAATATTTCTCGGATTCGAAAATCTAGATAGAGATTTGGTTCTGAATCTCTTGTTCGCAGAGGTCCTCAGGACATAGTACCTCAATAATACCTGCATCTCAAGCTATATCTTACAACATCTGCTATCAATGATGGTAGATTTTAGTGTCACCAACCTTGCCTTGTTTTGACAAGGGCATATGAGAGTAAGTTTCCTTACTCTACGAACAATGGAATATTTCAACTATCAAGGTACATTATCAATGTTGATGAATACAAGTTTTGTTTGACAAGTGCTATATAGTTCTCACTCTCTGTAACGTTTGTTTATTTCCTTGTTTCTCTTCACCAGTTTTGTGTGATTGATTTTTTCTTGAGGAATAGCTATTGCACGAGAGTCTTCTGTAGAGCATCTCCAGAACACATTTTCATTCATCTATCCATCTTCGGATTTCCTTGTACAGCAGTTTAGGATTTTTGAGACATATGAGAAATCCATGTCAAATTAGAGTTGATTTATGCATCTCATTACCATATTTATCTTCGAGTCAACTACAACAAGATCGAAACAAATTTAGTTAAAATTTGTTCAATCTTTAGTCCAATCGCATGTTCAACGAGTTTCAACTACGTGTTCCACACGCCGATCCAATCCTAAACATGAACAGTTACCAACAACAACATCCCCACCAACAGATTTTATTGGGGGGGGGGGGGGGAGAGTGGATTTGCTTGGATCCACTGGAGCAGCCACATTGCCATCAACAACATCAACAAGATCGACAGCCAAGGTCACAAGTCAAATATGAAAAAGACAAAGCTAAAGAAGACAGATGGGTAATCCAAAAAGACTCAATCAAAAGAAGTACCCCAGTCACGACAAAGATCCTTCAAAAAGGGAAACACAAGCATTGGGAAATCAGTCTCCTTCTTCAACCAACCTCTCGTCATACATCTACATCCATTCTCATGCCTATCGCCCAAACCATCTACCGTTGTCACTACCACCCTTCCTTCCATCTGTTTGTTTATCATCAATTTACTATTCTTCTGAGAAATCCCAAGTTTTTTATAGTCCTACCGAAGTAGTTGAAAGATCATTGCAAATGTCTTGCGGAGACAAATTGCCACCTACAATGGTTGATCAGTCAAACGAAGACCTAAGAAGCAAGTGAAGCAGCTAGAAGAAATAAAGAGAAAGATTCAAGAAGCTGAGGAGGAAAGGAGAAAACTTAGGCAACAGTTAAGTCAAATCAGTCTTGATCAAAAGAAACTCTCTAAAGCAATGATAGTTAAATCCCCTCTTATGAAGCCCAAAGAGATCCAAAAGTAACGGATCAAAAGAAAGAGCTGCAGAAAAAAAAAGATGAAGACAACGTGAACCTGCAAATAAAGTGATCTCCTCACCTAACAAGTGGTGGTTGAAGCTCGACATTGCAAGGGCCGTTTCTACCACCAAATTTTTGATGATGAGTCCATCCCCTTGAGACTGATAACCAAAATTTGTGCTACCTATCAGAAAAGAGCATCGACAAGACTGGAACCTTTTATATCTCAAGAACCAGTGTGAATTAACCCTTGCATGACTGGCAACAACTCCAGGGTACTGTCCCAAACCTGCATAGAAGCTTGCAAGAGTTAGTTCCAAGTGGATTGTAAAAATCAGAGAAAAATCATAAAAAATTCAAATAACCTTTGAAAAAATCCAAAAAAATTCAAATCTTCTTAAGAACTCTTGCAAAGCCCTTTGAAGTTCCATCTCAGTGAGACCAGGACACAGAGAAGCTTGTGAGAATTAGTTTGATGTCTAAGTGCCTGTGCAAGAGTTCTTCAACTGAGAAAAGAATTGCAAAAATGCCCAGAAGCAATATGGAGGATACAACCTCCCAGAAGTTAGAATCTGCCTAGAAACTAGAAGTGAAATCATCCATGGCAGATGCAACGAAAGAAAGAGACACGAGGAAATAATTCGAGCATGCAAGTTATGAAGCTGCTGAGAGCTCTCCAATTTTGAGAATGTCAACCACCTATAGCAATAAGACATTCTGATCCAATGGCGGCAATTTGTGAAAACAATTTTTGTGATAAAGACTGGCGACAATAAGCACTTGGTTTTATGCAAGCGAACGAGGATCTACGCTTTTCCAAGTGACAATCGAAGATGCCAATGCAAAGCGAAGCAATATCATCCAATATGGGTTGCAGTGGGTCCTGCAACACATTAGGGGTGGGATGATGTTGGATGATTCTGACGAATCCCCAAAATACTCGACCAGAGTTACCCAAGAGCATCTCTCACCTTTAGACCGAGGAGGTCTCTGAGAAGACGAGACAAATGAAGACTGTGAGCTGAGGAATACTAGTTAATACTGTCAAGTAGAAACTATGTAAGCCTCATGGTGAATTCCGAAAGATGGAATGACCATGTAGAAACTAGTATTTCTAGGCAAATGTAATAAATGCAAGTAGAACCCTCTTAAAGAAAGTAGAGTGAGCCACCTTTTGATGGTGACCTCTAGTGGAGGGCAATATTCCACTTGTAATTTGTGAAATGTGGAAATTCCACTAGGATGCCACCTAAGGAGCTCTCTTGCTTATTTAAGAGACTCCCTCTTTGTGAATAGGAGCTTTTTGTGTATTGTATCAACTCCATGCTGAAATGAGAAGAGCCTCCATGAGTTAGATGCATCTATTGAGCTCCTTGATCATGATGGTTTTCTTGAGTGATGCCCCCTATGATCATGCCCTTCCATTCATATTGTGTGTGGTTGTGGATTTAGAGTGGATTAGTTTTCTTGCTTTCCTAGTTGTGGTTTAGATTTCATGTTTTCTTGTGGATTAATGTAGGAGCCAACATTCAAGTAAACTAAATAGGCTAGAAATGTGGCATAAATCTTGCATATTCCCTAACATTCTAGTTCTTGATATTCTTGGGATGTCCAAGAATCAAAAGACTGGTTGGTTTCTTGATTCTTGGACTTCTAACATGCTGTAGATTAGTTCTTGTTTCTTGTTTTGTCAATTTATGCAAGTAAAGTAGTGTAGGATCTTATTTTAGTTCATTTTGCAGCAAAGTAGAAGTAGAATTTCATTGTTTGTTCAACGGATCTGCACACTGATTTTATGGTTAAACGTTTTGGCATGTATGAGTGGTTGTTTATGCATGTGCATTAGTTCAAGAGTGACTTCCCTGGATTGTCCTCTGATAGGCAGGACAATACTACAATGATTATCAGCCCCTTCTGCCTAATCTGGGCCTTAAAACAAGAAAGAAACAAAGAAGACTAGTAAACAAATTCTATAGGCTCTAAAGATGTCAACATACATGTACATTGTAATTTAGTTATTCATAAGGATGAATCAGTGTATAAGAATTTATGAACATAATACACCAAAACTACCAAAATGAACATAATCCATGTCCCACCATAACCAACAGTACCATAATGAACATATAACATAGAACCAGAACTACCAAAATCATTATAATCTATGTCTCACCTAAATACTAGAGGTTAATTCCTTCTAAGCGAAAAAGTGTGGGACTTGAATTATGAAAATGAGCAACAATGGTAGCTGAATTCTAGGAAATGCTATAGATCACCACTAAACTATTCCCACTTCTTTCCATTGAATACTTGCAAGGACCATATTAAAAAGGTGAATTGATCAACAATAAATAGAAGGAAAAGAATTGCAAGTTCTCCACTGTTTCAATAAGCTTAATAAAGGTGTCATAAGGGCAATTTTTTTAGTAAATGATAGAATTGGGTGAATCCATACTTGGAGAAGAAGGCAGTAAATTGGATGAAGTGTTCAATTTTAGCATTTGAAAATAAAAAATGAAGAGCATTTTGATGGGAAATGAGCTATGGGACATTGTTATTGGGGCGGAACAATGCCCAAACACAACTCTGGCTTATATGCACTCATTCAATAAGAGGGCCTAAAAGGCCCTATCCTTGATCAATTTGGCCATGAAGGATCATGTCATTGCCCATATTAGTGATGTCATAATGGCGAGAGGCACTTGGGAAGCGCATAGAGCACAATTTCAAATTGCAAATCCTTCATGAATGATGTTCTAAGGACCAAATAGATTGGTATCTCCAAGGAGAAAAATGAAGAGGTAGGATCATTTTTCACGCAAATCAAGGAGTTAATAAGCCAATTGACTAAAATTGGTGAGCCAATAAGAGTTGTGGAGTTAGTACACACGACAATGAGTAGCCTATCATAAAATATTCAAATGTTTGCGAGCGACGTTCCATCAAGAGAAAGGCTACTAACATTCAAGGATGCTCAAGACATCTTGTTGTACAAAGAACGAAGGCAAGAAGTGGTAAAATCTCAAAAACTGTCATAATAAGATCAAGCAATGCTAGCCAAAGAAAAACACAAGTTCAAGAAATTCCCAAAGAAATCCAATGCAGAAGATGATGATCAATGATCCTCATCAGGCAAGAAGAAAAAAGACAAATGTTTTTATTGCGGACACTGGGAGATTGCCACAAGAATAAGGTCGATACACTATCAAATGCTCTTCTGTCTACCTCCTAAGTGGTAACATGCCTTTGTTTAATTTCGATTACAATTTTCCAAGGCTCCTTTTTTGGCAAGATGTTTTTCATGTTTTATTTTCAAACTGTATAATTGAAAATGCCATCCAACTTACTCACTTCGCCCGAGACTGATTTTTTCAAATTAGCCATGCTTACTTGTATTTCCTCACATTTAGGGTTTTTATCACTCAATGAGCATAATGATAAAAATTTACCAGAATATCGGCTTGCAAAAATGAGAATAAGCCGCAGATTTATCCAGCTTGGCTACTCTTAGAATGCAAAATGACAATTGAGCCTCCATCTAGGAGGATGCATGCACTTTTAAGAAGAATTAAACATCAAGTGAGGGCAATACTCACACCTTACAATCACAAGCATTTCTCACCTATCCCTTCACGTAGCAATTGAACCTGCGTCTTTGAGAATGTAGTGACTACTCTTTCCAGTTCAACTACTCAAAAACTCACCAACCTTAACTGTTGGAAGATGCAACAATCTCAACTAATGGAAGATGCATAATTGATTCTTGTAATCTCCAAGTTGCAAAGGTGGGCATGCATCTACGAGAATGCAAGCACTTTCAAAAAATCAAAGATCAAGCAAGTACAACATTCACTTTTCAATCACAAGCATTTCTCACCTACCCTTCAAGCTAGTTATCATTACAAAGAAGGGTGGCCGGCCAGCCAGCCAGCCACCTTCCTCTTAGACTTTATGAGCAATATTTTAGAGTCCGTTGTTGAATGAAAACTAACCCGTGCGTCAACCGCAGTTACAGTAACCCTAACACGGGTCAGTCTTGGATCGTTAGGTGGAAGTCCTTTCTCATTTATTATATTTTCACGTTCGCTCGATTCATTCATTCTCAAGCCACTGAAACTCCAAGCTCGATCCATCGATCTGCTCAATTTAGCGAAGGAGGAGCGATATTGTTCGAAGGCAGCAATGGGGGGAGCTGATAGAACGTGCAAAACGGATCTGGATGGCGTTTTGCTGGGCATGGGGAATCCCCTGCTAGACATCTCGGCAGTCGTAGATCAGGCTTTTCTGGACAAGTAAGTCTTCTTCAGGCCTTTCTCTTTTGGTTTAACATGTAGCTTCTGAGGCTAACTTACAATGTATTTTGATATCAGTATCTTGTCTTTGCCTTTTATGTTTTGCGTCGATTTAATCACCTTACCTCATGCTTTGTTTTATCAGGCTTTTCTGCACAAGTACGTCTTCTTCTGGCTTCTCTTTTGGTTGTTTTTGTAACTTCTGAGGTTACCTTACCATTTATTTTGATATTTGTGTCTTGTTTTTGTAATTTTCTTTTTATGGTTTGCGTCGAATTAATCGTCTTACCTTCTGATTTTTTTATCAGGCTTTTGTGGACAATTATGTGTTCTGTTAGACTTTGCGTTTGGTTGTAGATGTAGCTTTTGAGGCCAAATTACGATGTATTCTGATGTTTTCTCTTGTATGTTGTTCTTTGCTTTCTATGGTTTAATCACTTTTTTCTGTGTTCTTTTATTGGATTACCCTTGATGTGATTGATTAGAGTTCGATGTGGCTCCCAAGCTGAAGTGGAACTTTCCTTTTTATAAATAGCTTTTAAACAAGAGATGCGTATTCAGAGCTAAATGTGAGACTGAGGTTTCAATGATTCATTGTGGTTGAGTGCAGTTTTCAAAACAAATGTAATATCTAGATTCTGTCTGGGTTGCCAATCATTAGTTCTTTTCAGAGAATGACGTACAAAATGGTAACCAAGAGATGCAGATTTGAAAGTGAATGTGAGTCTGAACTTCCTATCATTTATTGTGGCTGAGTGAAGATTTTGAAGCGAAATGTAAGATCTAGATCGCCAGCTGTATCCCCGTTTGTAGCTTTCAGAGAATGATGTAACAAGGCTGTTTGTGAATGCTGGAAAGTAGTAATGGAAAGGCTGATCGTTTTAAGGAAGTAGAACCTTTTCTATTTAAGAATCCCTTCGTGGTAATTTGCCAAGGTACTCTTGCCAAGTAGTTCGTCTTCAGATTCTGGATTCGAGACGATATGTTGCCGTCATCTTTTTGTATTTTCCTTCTGTCGCCGAATGGAAAAGTTTATCACTCAGATTTTGAGCTTAGATCCAAAAGATCTCTTTGTGATATTTGGGAATGAAGTGGACGGGTTAGTTGGTAGAATTCACATTGTGTCTGGTCCATCATATTACCCTGTTTGACTACTGTTCTGTAAAATAGCTAATATTTGGCTTATGTTAACACCTAATTGCTGACTAATAGTGATTTTTATTTATTCTATGAAAATCTCTTTGATAGCTTCCAAATTTGACAAGGCACCCTTATGACGGATAATTAGGGTCATATCTATAAGATGTTCTTCTAGTTCTTGAGAATGGATCTAGCATAACAACATAATTTGTATTTGGATGATTTTACAGTTTACTGTGTGGTTTTAACCTTTCAGCTTTTACTTAGGCTAGTTGTTAGCAAATACTGACTCCTGTTCTTCTGCTTTCATGACTGCAGATATGATGTAAAACTCAATAATGCGATACTGGCTGATGAGAAGCACTTCCCAATGTAAATTTACTTGATATCCTGTTTGTATCTCATTTGATCGGACATGTTAATCAATTTTTTTGATTTCATGATGGTTTTCCACTACCAACGTAAAGTTAAGGAAATGAATGTAGTTTCTGATAGATGTAGGTCTTTCTTTGCATACTTGTTACTCGACTTCTATATTTATCACCTTTTTTCCAGAGAAGAGAGAGAGAGAGAGAGAGAGAGAGAGAGAGAGAGAGAGAGAGAGAGAGAGAGAGAGAGAGACTATGCTGATTTCTGACATCTTGCAATTCTTGGACGCATTTCCTTCCCCATAGCCAGAGTCCTCCAAGGATGACATGGTGGCCTTTGCCTTCGTTTTAATTCAAATTGAACTCGTGATTCATGCTTTATGTGGACTTACTGTACATGATTATTAATAGGGATGTTTTCTTTGGACAGGTATAAGGAGCTGGCTGATAAGTTCAATGTGGAGTACATTGCTGGAGGTACAGCTGCAACTTCTGTGATGGCATATTATGTTTTTGTGATGGCATAGTGGTTTGGACATTGTTATGACTATGTTTTAAGTGAACAGTATAACTTAGTCGTTGTAGCACTTTCTTTGACATGGCCCATGTGGTTTTGGTTGAACAGGTGCCACCCAGAATGCAATAAGAGTTGCTCAGGTATAAATACATATGCATACTTCCCCATATTATGACTATGCCATCATGAATATATAGTTTAACACATTAATGTGTACCTAAGTCCTAGATATAAGGCTATCTCTTTTACACGTGTGTAATCTTCACAATTGAAGGATTTTGATGCTAACCCAGAGAATGGCTTCATTATTGGATGAAACAGTGGATGTTGCAAGTTCCTGGTGCAACCAACTATATAGGCTGCATTGGAAAGGATAAGTTTGGAGAGGAAATGAAAAAATCCTCAACATCAGCAGGAGTACATGTGAGCTTCAATTCCCAAATAGAGACAGTCCAGATATGTGCAAAGACTTACTTCATGAGTCATGACATTACATGTGTATTTCCTTCACTGTTTATCATTCTGTATTATTGTTGCAGTAATGATATTATTTTACGTTTGAGATGTTAATGCCACAAACATGTATCGAATATATACCAGGTACATTACCGTGAGGATGAGACAACACCTACTGGAACTTGCGGTGTGCTTGTCGTTGGTGGAGAAAGGTGAGTACTCAAAGAGGTACTTTTTCACTTTTTAGATTCACTTATGAAAAATTGATGGCTTATCACTGTCCCAGTTGCAGAGGATGCATATTTCTGCTACTGTCTTCGATCAAGTATGTAAATTCAATGATTCGTTCTAGTTTGGTCTCGAGCTGGCTTTATATCTTCACTTCTTTGAATGTTGACGTTCTTGATCTCCTTACATCTCATATTCAGGTCATTGGTTGCTAACTTATCAGCGGCAAATTGTTACAAGGTAGATCACTTGAAGCAGCCAGAAATTTGGGCATTGGGTGAGTATTTGTTGTAAGAGAGATAAATGCTTACAACAGAGCAATTGTTCTAAAAGCGACTCAAAGCTTTTTTAGGGAGAGCGTTAACAGTTTGGGACTAAATTCTGATTTTTCTTTCTGAAGAAGTTTGGGGCTATGTCGCGATTATTCTGAGGCTGTTTGTATTTGCCACTTATTTGCAGTGGAGAAAGCAAAGTTCTTTTATATTGCTGGTTTCTTTTTGACTGTCTCGCCTGCTTCAATATTGTTGGTTGCTAAACACGCTGCCGAAAAAGGAAAGGTAGGGTTTTCAGTTCCATTAAGCTAGTACTCCTTTTCCCTAGATTGAAGCGAATGTGGATTATTCAGCATAAAGTTGAAGCTCAGTTGCATTTTGTCATTTGCCATCACTTGTATGGTTTGACCTTTGTCTGCAGACCTTTATGATGAATTTAGCTGCTCCGTTTATCTGCGAGTACTTTTCGAAGCCACTTCTGGAAGTTTTTCCGTAAGAACTTTTGAATTCAGTTTTTGCTACAGTTGTTATCATGATTCTAAGGAAATTTTTCATGTCATAATCTTAGGCGGTCATGTTTGCATCAAATGCTTCTGTCATAAGATGAGCCATTTAATAGGAACAATCTTTGTCATCAACGTTAGGATCTTCTTTATGAATCTCAAAGTCTTCAGTTCAAGTCCACTTATGCTCATGGAAGACGACGTACAAGGAAGAAAAAAGCAAGCGCTTGATTATTTAGTTTGGACACCTTTTTCTTGACAATTTGAGCATGTTGTTTGAATTTTCTTTATCTTTTGAAATTGTGAGGAGTATCCTTCTCATATACCCTGATAGCATCGTGGTTGACAGCCTCTTGCCTCTCTCCAAAGTATGAGTTCCAACTCCTCTGTGTCACGTGTGTGGATATCTGGTGAGGGACAGCCAGCCCAATTGTGATTAGCCTCTCTAAATAACAAATGTGTTTGACACTTGTATGTCAATGTAAATTGTTGTACATAGTACATACTCATTTGAACGAAAAGCTAGGTAGATGAAAAAAGATAACTGGGACTCTCTGGTTTAGTTCCAAGAGCAAACTGCTATTGTATATAGTGTGAATATTGCAATCATTTGAAAATTCCATTTTTCACCTTGTGACAATAGTGAGTTGCTCTAATACCTCACCTTTTGGAACTTTGTGCCATTTTCCTCGCAACATGGTACTTCTAATGTTTTCTTTCCAAGAAACTATGTGGGAGTTAAAATCAGCATTGCAGGATATAACAAAATCAAAGAAGTTGCTCAAATGCATTCATTATGAAAATGACTCACAAAACCAGTAGTTTAGGGCTAAGTGAGGCTTGAATGTTGGCAATTGGCTTGTGTGAACCGTTTATGTTGACTATGGAGCAAATACTGTCTTATTGTATAGTAAGCTCCCTACACTACAATGTGGAGAAGTGACTGCAATCTTGTGCCACTACACTTGGTCTTAACCGCCTGCATACATAGATAGCTATGTATTATCACTATCCTCTTAGGTCTTCTGACACAGAGTCACCTGAATCAAACAAGCTGGCTTAAATAGAGAACAAGTGCATTCTCTGCATCTGCCTCTCCCCTGATTTGTCGCTTGAGAGCATACCGCTGCCAGTAGTAGCCATGTACGTTTAATCAGCTACTATTGCTATGCGTCCTCTACATCTAATGGAGGTCGATAATCCTTGTGCCTGAGGCCTCTGTTGCTGGTTGTGGGCCAATGCCCCTGGGCATGCTTCTACACCTACAAGCCATTTGTGTAGTTTCCACCCACATCTCAGTGTTGAGATCAACAGGAGCCTTTGTTTCACTGTACTCACATGCATGCTTCTTCACATTCTGATCATTGCTTTTCCTCGCTATGGTTTTGGGATGTGTTTTGCTCCAAAAATCAAAATAGAAGGCGTCAACTTGTTTTGAGTATGTCAGAAGGCTGCAAACAGAACCTCTAGGTTTTGGAGTTCCATTCTCTTGAGTCTACAGCTCCCAACTTTGCAGTGTTTGTTTTGCAGATATATTGATTATGTCTTTGGAAATGAGACGGAGGCTAGAACATTTGCAAAAGTTCAAGGTTGGGAGGTGAGATTCTTCTATCATCATTATGAATGTGAGAATTTTGGCCCTTCTGTCGGGCATGAAGAACTTCAATGTGATAAGAAGTAAACGGAGTCCTTCCTCTTGAATTTTTCTTTAAGGTATTTATCTGTCTGGCATGGCACTTGAAGATTGAGGATGTTGAAGAAATTGCCTTGAAGATTTCTGCTTTGCCCAAGGCAACAGGAACACATAAACGCATAACAGTCATCACACAGGGTGCTGATCCAACTGTTGTAGCTGAAGATGGAAAGGTACATTGCCCAATGCCTGCCTTTTTAGCACGTTTCAAGAGTAGCAAGGACTCATTTTACAACCATACAACAAATCTCTGAACACATCATGTGATTCATTGTCCGTGCTCAGATTTTGAAATTTCCAGTCATCGGACTTCCCAAAGAAAAGCTGGTAGATACAAATGGAGCTGGTACTTGTCTACTTTTTCTATTTTCTCGCAGATATTATTTTTTTAAAGATGAACGTGCAGCAACAAATGCTGGAGTCTCACAGCTCCTGGATGACGCATTATTGTTTAAAAGACCTAATACACATCTCTTATGTTGCAAACTTTTCAATTTTTTGTTTTTGTTGAGATCTCTTTTTTAATGATACATCTTATCATCTGAAACTTTTGCTGGTACGTGGTGTCTCTATAGGTGATGCATTTGTAGGTGGATTTCTGGCCGAATTGGTTCAAGGGAAGGACTTAAAAGAAAGCATCAGAGCTGGAAACTATGCTGCAAATGTTATCATTCAACGCTCAGGCTGCACCTACCCTGATAAGCCAAGTTTTGTCTAGCTCTCTAATTATGCCTTACGAAAACACTTGTTTTAAACGTAAGATTTCTCCCCTCAATGTTTTAATCAATTGACATGATTAATTTTCTCTAGAGAGAATTTCCATCATTTATCCTGCTGTTGAAATTGGCAAGAGTGCCAGGTCTCAAGTCAAGTTCCATAAATTGGGTGGGGCTTGGTTTGTGCTGGAGTTCGTATACAACAAGCATTTGTAACTTCAGTTTTCCTGTCTACTTTAGATAACTTGCATACAGATGCAAAGGAAGAGATACACGTTCAATGATTGAGAAATGTTATAATTCATATCCCTGTAGCAATTACAGCTATTCTTATCAATCAAGGAATTGATTTACTTGTTGGCTTCTCTTTTCATAAAGTGAATCTCCAAGTTTTGCATGTGTATAAGCTTAATGGTGAGAGAGTCAATGTTTGCACTGACATTTTGGCATTAATGTATGTAGAAACTGTTGATGACAAATTTTACGATTTGAAAGTTTGTTGGAATCTAATTTGGTTTCTTATAGCTGACCTACATGTCTTGAATTCATTTCATATATCCGAAGAAGTTTCTCAGAACAGAATGTAGATACGCTGAACTCATGTTTTTAAGTATATTCTGTTTAAAATTTACTCATGCCATCTAAATCCATAGATATGTTGAGCGAGAGTGATTGTTGACACTGCTATGAAGCTTACTTTTTGAGGATCACAGTCTTCATTTATAAACAAAGATGTAGATATACGTCAAGGGACATGTTATTAAAGTTCTTACCTCAAGGGACATGTAACCAAATTTCTTACCTCAAGGACACTGGTAAGTGATGCTCATTTGTGCATCTGAACATTTTTGTGTCTTTTAATAATCATGGAAGCTGATCTGTTTTCAATCAACGTAGTAGGTTTGTAGTTTATGAAGATTTCAACTGCAGAGCTTACCAAACGTTCATAGATTGTTGTTGTTATTATTTGTTGCATATTATATGGAGGAGACAGCATCATGTTAAAGACTTCGAAGATGTTTCTTAGCTTGCCTTTAAATGAGCGCTTGCATAAAACCAAGTGCTTATTGTTGTCGATCATTACCACAAAATTGTTTTTGCAAACTACCACAATTTAACCAAAATGTCCTATTGTCGCAAATGGTTGCTTTCTTCAAAATTGGAGAGCTCCCAACAGCTTTACAACCTTGCATGCTTGAGTTCTTCCTTTTTGTTTTTTTTGTCTTTTTTTTTTTGCATCTGCCATGGATGGTTTCACTTCTAGTTCCTTGGCAGATTCTAACTTCTGAGAGGTTTGTATCCTCCATTTGCTTCTGGGTGTTTCCTCAGTTCTTCTCTCAGTTGAAGTTCCAGTCTTGTCGATGCTCTTTTCTTGATGAGAAGAGGAGAATCTTTGATTGGCAGGTTGCACAAACCTTGGGTTATCAGTCTTCAAGGGAATGGACTTATCATCAAATGCAGGCTCACGGTTGTCTTTATCTTTTTCTTTTCTGCAGCTCTGTCTTCCTTTGATCCATTACTTTTGGATCTCTTAAGGCTTTATAGGAGGGGATTCGACTATCATTGCTCTAGAGAGTTTCTTTTGATCAAGGTAAATTTGACTCATCTGTTGCTTAAGTTTTATCCTTTCCTCCTCAACTTCTTGGCTCTTTCTCTTTATTTTTTTCTAGCTGCTTCGTCTACTTTCTTAATCTTCTTATTTCTTTCTGGCTGACCAACCAATGTAGGTAGTAGTTGGTCTCCACAAACACTTGCAATGATCTCTCAATTGCTTCGATAAGACTATCAAGGTCTAAAAACTGGGGATTTCTCATATGGATAACGAGATGATGGAAAAACAGAGAAATGGAAGGGTGGTGGTGGTGACATCGGTAGATGGTGTGGATGATAGAATAGACATGCGAGTGGATGAAGAAGAAGATTGATTTTCCAATACTTGTACTTCTTATCTTCTGAAGGATCTTCGTCATGACTGGAGTACTTCTTCTGATTTAGTCTCTTTGGATTGTCCATCTGTCTTCGAAGCCTTGTCATTTTCGTCTTTAGTTTTGTGACCTTTGTCGATTTTGCTCACATTGTTGCTGGCAATGTGGCTGCTCCAATGGATGCCTGCAAATCCACTCTCTCTTTCCCAAAAAAATCTGTTGGTGGGGATGTTATTATTGGTAATTTGCATGCTATTTTTATCAACCTTGCTACAGTTGACTCAAAAGCTAATATGGCAATGAAATGCAGGAATCAACTCTGAAGTGATATGGATTTTAGAGATTCGGAAGATGCACAAAAATCCTAATCTCTCTACAAGGTGATCTGGAGATAGATAGATGAATAGAAAATCTGTTCTTGAGATACTCTACAATGATGACTCATATGCAGTAGTTATTTTGCATGGAAAAATCAATTTCACAAAAAAAATAATGAAAAACATGGAAAGATATCGACGCGACAGAGAGTTGATAATTGTATGGCACTTGTCAATTTTTATTATTATTAATCCACATTTATGTTGCACCTTGATAATGGCAATTCAAATTCATTTTGTTATATCTAGTTGTTGGAAATCTCATCAGAAAGTGGAAAGACATATAGATTTGAGGTTGCAGGAGCACAGAGAAAATTTCAATTCGTTGGGAGAGTTGCTCTTGTTTGGGAATAGAAGCAGATTATGGAATATTGGGTATCCTTGTTCAGCTTCGATTCATGGATAGCACAATGTGCTTTTCATTTCCTAGATTCACCAACATTGGATCCTTCATCTTCCTCCTGGATGGCATCAGACATAGCTAACTTTAAGCTCGTATATTCATCATTGGATCTAAGCTCGCGTCTAATCCATCTCGGAAGTTCGACTAAGAACCAAATGATGAGCATCTGTTCGATGGGCTATTCTTGTACTTGACCTTTAAAACGTTTAAAATGCTCGATATAGTCATATATGCATTTGTCTTTTGCCATCTTGATATTACTCAACTTGACAGAAGGACTCTCTATCAAACGAAAGGGTTTGAAATGTTTGATAAAGGAATCTTTTAATACAAACCAATCTATCTTATATTTATGATTGAGGTTAAGAACTAGTCACGTGCTTTAGCAATCATGGTCATTAAAAACAATTGGACCTTAGTGTTGTTGGATGTTTTGCCATAAATGTCACATGCATTCTCAAATATTTGCAAGAATCTTTGAGGTCCGAACTACCATCAAACTTGGATAGATCTAACTTGGGTGTTCATGTTTCAAGATGAGCTCCCTGAGTAGCAAAAGCTCCATTTAGATGTGTTGTGGCCTGTGATGAGTCAACACCATGGAAATGGGCTTGTGCATGTGAAGATTCGGCTCTATGAGGTTCTCGGCTCTTGAATGGATTTGTCGAAGGCTCATGGACGTGTGATTTCATTCTAGAGGACCTATGACATCGGATTTCGTTAGACGTAGGAGACACTATTTCTAGTGGATAATCGTCTGTGGGATCAGTATGGTGTTCCATTGGGTAAGATTGTGTTTCTGATTTTTTTTTCTGGGCTAGTAGTTCGGTCAAGGTGGAGACTCGGGATCATAATGGTGTTCCATTGGTGTAAGGTGTGTTTTTTGATTTTTTTTTTCCTTTTTTTTTTTTTTGAGGTCTTAGCTCGGTCAAGGTGGAGACTTGGTCAAAAATTGATGTGTGGGCAGGACTCAGCTCGGTCTTAGAGACAGGAATCGGCTCGGTCGAGATCGAAGAGACGTGACTATGCTCGGTCGAGATCTGAGAGACAAGACTCAGCTCGATCGAGATCTGAGAGACACGACGATCGAGATCTCAGAGACAAGACTCGACTTGGATGGGAGTGATGGTGTCGGCTCGGTCGAGATGGAAGTTAGCGTGACTCGGTCGAGATGGGAGTTAGTATGACTCGGTTGAGATTGGGAGACGAAGGACTCGGTCGAAGTGTGAGGGGAGGCTTGGTCAAAGACAGAGTTGAAAGACTTGGTTGAGATTTGAGTGTGCACGGACTCGGTCAAAATTTGAGTGCGTAGGGATTTGGTCGAGACTGTTAGTGAACTAGGAGGCGTGGAGGATTTGGTGAGTGTTGTGTGTAGGGTGTGTGGGTGCAAAGCATGGTCAAGATCGTGATGGAGTTGTTGAGAAATCTCTGCACCGATACCATTGTTGGGAGTGATCTCCTTTCCGATAAGGGTGCAGTGGATATCCAGACATGAATTGTTTCATCCTCTGATATCCGCTGTTGAGATTCTCACAGAAACAAACCATATGAAATTCGATTTTGTCCTCGGGTCTACTGCCCTTTGTGCCAAGATCTACAGTCCTCCAAAGTGAGGCCAGACACTGGTGACCTAGGTAGAATTTACTTATGCATTCGACAAGGTAAAACCAGTGTGCGGAATAAAATTGAAACAAGCTTATTACAAACATACAACTATCAGACAATTAAGCATTAGATCATGTTTAAGACAAGAAACTCTTATGCATAAAACATCTAGTGCATTATCAGAGAATTCCTTAGCGTTCTTGTAACATACCACATAGTGCGTCGGCGTGAAAGAAACTCTGCCTTTCACGAATCAAAACTTGTCGTACTCACTAGCAGACTTCTTGAACCTTAGCTTGCTGGCTACACAGTGCTCAACGTACATTGATATATTGCCAATCTACTACGACTGCATTATTAATAATCAATGTTATGTCCATGACCAGTAAGTAGGATTCAGTATACTCCTAGTCTTGGATACACGGTACTCCAGTAAATCAAGCTGTTAGTTATGCCACGTCATACTGGATGTGACCCGAAAGTAACTAATGTCCTTGTGAGGCCCACAACACACTAAATGGAAATCTAAGTTTAAGCTATTTTATTATTATTTAAGCTTCTACTCATGGGCTTACAAAACACATGCCATGGTTGAAGTTTTTTGACAGATACTCATACGTAGACTTACAAAACACATGTCACAGAGTTTTATTTCTTTCTTTTTATTTTCTCTGTGTTAGCACAGTTGCTAGCATTATCCCCCTCCTTATTGGATTGGTGGTCCCACACCAATCGACGCCTTTTCGTCCTGGATCTTTTGTGCTTCTTGGAGGCGAGGCTGTTGCTGTCGGGAGTGGTAGATTGTCATGTCGATGCCCTTCATCATTTGCCATTATAATTCGTTCAGAAAGGACATGGATTTGTAATAATGAAGCATGCATTGTAGAAAATTATGGGCTTTCCATAGCTCCATCATATCAACGTGCAGGGCGGAAGTGAGTGCAGCACGATAATAGAGCCTTGCAACGCTGATATGGTCATCTTGCATTTGCAGGGGTTTATTGATATCAAGGGTGACTGGGAGTAGCCCTCAATCCCAAAAACCTTTGAGTACTGCTAGAAATGCCACCAGGCCGCAATTATCCGCAAAATATCTGACGTCGCGATCAGGATTGCCATGGTGCTTCTGGTAGAATACTCGGCAGTTGGTGACCATGTCTTCGGCTAAGTTGCCAATATCGACGTCTGTGAGCTTGGGACAAAATATTCTATTCTTGACCTTAGTGGCAGGAAACGGTTCTTGCCTTGCTACTAGATAGTAATACGGATTTGTGTGCATGTAGGAGAGAGCTTCGATATACCATGCCATTGAGGTCTTACTTTGCAGGAAGAGCTGATGACGCCAGAGAGGTTGTGGATCCAAGAGTTTGACTGCTATGTGTTTTCCTGTGGTAAATCTGGCAGTATGTAGCCACCTTGCTCTTTTGTTGTTGGATATTTCTTGGCAAACTCCTGAGAGGCGCACAACTCCTTGTTCGATTCTAGGGGTGTGATTCTGTGCCGAATGATTGGTGTTTCAGAGGCAACCTCGTGTTGAATTTGCAGATCGGGTTCAGGAGAGAGAGGAGGCGAGAGGTTAGCTTCAGCAACTCGTTGTAATTCAGGAGAAAATTGTCATGGAATGAAGGGGGGGTTAGTGGTGTCGAGAGGGTTAGAAGCGGTGGAAGGAAAAAGATAATGTTGGGAACTGGTACCCCCAGTGCCTGACAGATTGGTTGGTGCTTGAGCTCCTTGCCCCAGGGATTGGCCTTGAAATAAGGAGCCTTGAGTTGTAGGAGGAGGCTGCTAGAATCCATCTCCACCATCTGGTCCATCAAAGTGGTGTCCCGAATCATGGAATTGGGCGTGCTCTGCATGAACTGACGGTGTCAACTGGACAACGGCCTTTAAGCGTTCTTCCAGGGTGGCTATGTGCATGTTCAGGGCCTCGACGGAAGCAAGGTAGGATTGTTGTAATTTTGAGTGTTGCTCCGTCGTGGCTTTCAACTTTTGGGCCAGCGTTTGATAGGCCACCACTGGAATGGTAGTTCCCTCAAGAATAGCTGGTGGTGCGAAGTCATTGAAGTCCACCAATTCCAACTATTCCTTCATAGCGGAATGTGCTGCTTGTGCATCTGCTACAGCCTCATCCTTTTTGGCTTTGAGGGTATCGATTGTTTGCTGCATGTTGGATACCTTCAATTGGAGCTGGTTCTGGAGGTGGAGTAGCATCTGCTGCTGTTGTTGATTGTAATTGGTGAGGTTCTGGATCTGTAGCTGTTGTTGTTTGTTTTCCTCCTCCAGGCTTGCTTTTTCTTTTTGAAGGTCCGCCATAGCACCATCGTCGAATTGCCACATAGTATATTGTCCCCCTAGGGTGCCAAATAGGTTGTATTGGAGCTCATTCACCAACCATACCACTTTTTGGGCTGCAAGGGGTAACTGCTCCCAAGGTCCAATGTTAGGGAGGGTGCATGTGTAACTAGGATACGACATTTGGTTAAAGGGTAGAAAATCAGGAGCATGGCTAGATGGAGGTGTATGAAAGGCAAGTGGAGGTGATTGTGGATTGATGGTTATAAGAGGTGGGGAGATACTGCGTGGCGGAGATGTTTGGATTGGGTTAGCGGTGACAGTGGTTGATGGAAGTGCGTTTAGTAATTGTAATGCAAAATCATCTACGTTGATTGTGAAGTCAAGTAGGGTGGGGATTTGTACAGGTGAGGACTTTGATGAAATTGTGGAAGTGAAGCCCGTGTTGAGAGTTAGTGATGGTGTGGAGGTGGCAGTAAATGGTGGGGGTGGTGGTGGGAGTGTGAGAGCAAGTGAGGGAGAGGAGGTTGCTTGTGTGGACGGAATCATGCCTGTAGGATCAGAGCCTGAAGTGCCTGCCGTCAGTGAGCTGCTTGCTGTTGTCACTACTGCTTGCTTGGTGAAGTAAGGTCGTCTGCTGCTCTAGGACCTCCTTTGGGATCTGAGATGGTTTAAGACTCTCTTTGGATTCAGCGTACTCCATCCCGATGTCGGTGGATAGAAGGTTGTGAGGGACATCGGCTTCTGTGTTGATCGCCTTCCCTTTCTGCTTCTTAGTAGGTGGGGCTGGTGAGATCGGTTCTACTGTCTGTTGGGGGGTGGCTTGCTTTTTTGTGCTTGGATAGAGATCATCTAGCTCCTTGATGGCAGTAGCCGCCCTAGAATTCAATTGTTTGGTGACCAACATGTGGAGGAGATACCCACATTTGGTAGTTGGTTTTTTGGCTTTTAGACCTCCACACAACTTCTCTACTACCTTCTCAGCTGTATTAATTTTATGGACATAGATTAGTAGTAACTGACTACTCTTTGGAGGATTGTAGGAGTGTTTCAGCTGGCAGTGCCCAAGGAACGCATCTGAACTCCATCTGAGTCTTGAAAGAGAGTCGCGAATGCTTCGTGAATTTTCTTCTCACGATTCTCATCAGTCGTATTGGAGCAATACACGAGTCTCAACAAGAGAGAGAGAGGGAGAGCATCCGAGAGAGAGAGAGAGCATCGTGAGAACTGAGAGAGAGAGAGAGAGAGAGAGAGAGAGAGAGAGAGAGAGAGAGAGAGAGAGAGAGAGAGAGAGAGAGAGAGAGAGAGAGAGAGA
Source organism: Diphasiastrum complanatum (assembly GCA_029204225.1). Taxonomy (NCBI): domain Eukaryota; kingdom Viridiplantae; phylum Streptophyta; class Lycopodiopsida; order Lycopodiales; family Lycopodiaceae; genus Diphasiastrum; species Diphasiastrum complanatum. The sequence continues at coordinate 506,656 of CM055100.1, forward strand.
AGAACTGTGAGAATCGTGAGTGACAGAGAAGAACCGTGAGAACCGTGAGTGAGAGAGAGGAACTGTGAGAACCGTGAGTGAGAGAGAGGGAGAGCATCGGTGCCTGAATTTTTGCATGTAAGCAGGAATCTAGAGCGACTATATCTTATAGCAAGTGATGCAGACCACAACGGCTACATACGGTCTCTCTCTCTCTCTCTACATACTCTCTCTCTGATTTCTTTGGCTCATTTTGAAAAAGTGATAAACATTTGTCAACGATTTGGTGTTATAATAATAATGCTGGATGCTATAACATCTGTATCAGTGCTTCAACGATGGATGTTTCAACAATGGATGTTTCAATGATTGGGTGTTATATCAATGATGGTTTTTGCTATAACGTTTTGCTGTTATAGCGATGGTTCAATGATGCTATAACGATGGTTCAACAATGGATGTTTCAATGATGGTTCAACGATGGATGTTTTGTGATCCACGGATTCAGATGGATGACAGAGAAACCTAGAAGCCCTTTGATAAAACCTTGTGTTTTGAAGCTTTAGTTTGAGCTTAGATCATAGCATTTCTAGCCTTTCAAGCATTTTCATCCTTTCTGTGACAGGTAATTCAGCAAAGTTCCTTGTCATCTATTACTATTGTCTTTCTTCTTAGTTGTAATCATTGATATCATAGGTATTTATGATCGAAAGAATGTAATCTAAGTATAAGAGTTTTTGCGGTTGACTTATGCTTCTCGTTGACGATAGCACTTACAACAAAAGTTTATTGATTTTTGCAAATGCCATTGATTTTAAGAGTTAGTGGAAGTCGACGTTACCAACTTTCGTTCTTTCTTGTCTTGAAGAGAGTTGTTTGTGATCCACATATTCTAAAGGGTGATAGAGAAATTAAATGTTGGTCAGATCTTTCACATTAAGCATAGAAATTCATTTTTGTGATTTCATAAGCATTAGCTTCTGATAGTTAAGATTAAAAAGTATAGGTATTTGGAATCCGATAATGGTCCTAGTTCATAGTCATGAATTTTGTGCGTCATAGTGTTTTATTTAGTGTTAGGCAAATTGTTCTTTCTCTTTGAAATCTATCAAGTTCTAAATAAGACAAGACTGTGCATGAGGACCTTGACTGTTTTAAAGATAACACCTCAATTATGCATGATCAATATTGATTTTATAGTTTGTAGTGTATAGTCTTGTTGATTATATGTTTTAAGTTTACACACTGGTGTATTTATACACCATTCAAATGATGTCATTACCAAACAATGGGGTGTTAGAAAATATGGCCTACAACTAGAATGGATGACAGATGTCATTAGCATGCCGATTTTGCCCGTCTTTGGGATCTATGTGAGTATCATGCCTTGGGCAATCAAGTTGGAAAACATTCAACATATGATCTTTGCATTTAAGACATAATGATGAAGTGGTAGTTGTAAATTGCATGTTTAGGCTTAGACATCTTATGGATGAAACTATGATGGAGGAGAGCCTTAAGAAGGTCATACTGAAAATGCACGAATATAAAATTTTCAACCATTCCAAAATTTTTGTCGTAAGACTTACATGTTTTGTAAATCTTCAAACAAAAAAAGGATTACAAAAGTACATAATGTCTAACTCTAATATAGCCGATTCTTTCCTATTTCAAACAAGTTGCAAAAAGTTTCAAATCGATCCATATTTTGATGCAAATTCGATGTACAATGTCAAGTGATAGAAGCACAAAATATAGCCTTTAACATGAAGACAAAGTACTATCCTAGATAACCAACTGTGGTCATCTAATATATCACAACGGACTAGCTTAGATCACGTTCAGATTTGTGCATGTCTTGCTATGTCTGAATGCACTCAAGTATTAAAGACATTGTGTTGAAGAGAAACAAAATATCTAGAATTACTCCGATATTGACTACATGCCATTTTGAATTTTATGTCAGAACAAAACATTCTAACACAACTATTATCTTAGTTTTTTTTTTGAAGATTTTCTTTTGCTGCATTAATTGCAATATGAGGAACCTTCAATTGATTAATGGCATTTGGGTCTTTGCTTGCTCTCCAACTCCATAGAACCATGAAGACTGTTTCCCAACGACTAGGATCATTATGATTACGTCTCCATTTTTTTTTGCAACAATCTCTGTATTGTGATTCTATTGATTGTCACTTTCTAGAAATAGGTTCCCACCAATCTACCAATACATGCATGTAGTTCACATGCCCTTCTTGTGTATTAATTGAACTAGCTGCAAAACCCAACCAAACAGGGCATTAATTTTTATCATATGGTGCAATCAACAAAAACATTCCTTCTTCGATGTCCATATGTGGTCTAAACTCTAGTCTAGTCCTTGCATTTCGCGGACCACAATAATGAGGTTCTAGGTGGTCAACACGATCATTTTGAAATGTTTGATTTTCTCTAAGAACTGAATCTTTCCACCTTGTTAAAAGCCAAAACTCCTTTTGCAATCGCATATCTGGTGTAGATGGTTCCTCGAGTCTCTTTATGATGGTGTCCCAATATTCTATAATTGGACCTATGTTATTGAAAAAGGTAGACTCATGTCTACAAGTGTCCTTAGATTTGATCCAAAATGTCTTGTATCTTTTCAACCCTTCAATCACAAGCTCAACATCCTTAATGTGTAACATCCAGGCAAAGCATGTGGCTCTCCTGTTGGAAGCTTTGGCGAGCCATCTTGATTTCTTTTCCACATCTCTATCCCAGCTCAAGTAGCCAGTCCTTGTCCATGGGGTGCATTTTATAATGCATCAATGGAAATTCTTTGACAATACTAAATTTGAATTGAAGTGGTTTACTGTGTCCCACCAACTCTTCACTACCATTAGGCATGTAACCTTCCACAAATGATTTGAAGTCAGGAACTTCTTCGATCACATAGGATGGTGGTGAATTAGCTTGCATGTTTCAAAAAACTTCCATCATTTGTGGCAATGTGTAGATGTGTTGTCTATGTAGTTCCTCAGAGAAGCGACCAAACAAGGCATCTATGTCCTCATGTGTGTGCCCCACCATCATGAAGTTTAGGTGTATTTCTTCAAGTATTCCTTTTGCCACAAGCAACGACAAGAAAGCAAATAACCACCGATTTTTATTATCTTTACCATAATTGTCCATTTGCAAAAACAACTTCCATGGTAATATTACAGTTGAAGTCCCACTCTCATTCGGACTTGCTTCTCCATTATGCACACCTATTGATGTGTCATTGCTTGCATGTCGTAAATCCTTTCCAATGCTATTTTTCTCAAATTGAAGCAAATTCTGTGTCAAATATTTCTGTTCAAGTCCATTGCAATTTCTCCTGCCAATTTTTTGGCACGTGGAAGGGACCTTTGAGACAACAATGCATCAACTATGTCATTGTTTGTAGCATATGGATCTGCATGTGTTGTCCTATTAAAAGCCTCCAAGTCTCGCAAACATTTTGCCAAAGATCCAATGGTGAAATTTGGATCTGATTTTCACAATCCCAATCCAAAGTGGCCAAATGCCTTTGGACCATGTCCATGCGTAAGCATACCGGCAAGTGACAAAGGCATGGAATATGCTCCTGCTATAGCTTTTGGTTCCGGAACCAATCAAGGAATGCTTGTTTTCTTTTGGTCCATTTTGTTGTGAATTATGCAAAGGTATTCATTCGGTTTCAAGCATGACAACAACCTATTATTGTAATATACACTACGACAAGCATGTTGCATTTTCATGTGCTTTTCTTTTTCTTCAAGGTATTTAAATCTTTCAGAGACCACCTTTGTAGATTGCAATTTCTCTTTTATGGATGTGCACACATCACATCTTGAGAAACCATTGTTTGTTGCTATTTGAACTTCTTTGAAATCATTATTCCACAATCTACTCATCGTAGCTTGTGAGATGCCTTTGACATTCACCATTTCCAATTGACCATTGACTTCATTTTGAATGTCCTTTACCTTATACACACTGGGAAGAACATATTGTGTGTCTCGAACTCCCATATTAGTTGTTTGACACTTGTGTGGCATTCTATCTGCAGTTGTTTTTATGAACTCCCAAATTGCTTCCTTGGCTACAGTAACATGTCCATGTTCTCTGTAATTTCCCACGTTACCATGCATATCTTTCACTGCACCCCTTTTCCATAGATATTTGTATCTAAAAAATGAAGCTCTAGAAATATCGTGAATAATCCACCAAGCTTTCTCACAAATACCTCTTCAATTATACATCATTTTTCTAGTTCCCATTGGTGCTGATGAAAATGAATTAAATACAAATGTTAGTCGATCATTATGTCGTTGCCCATAATAGTTCACGCAAGACTCAAAAACTTCTTTGTGGCTTGCTATTTGGCAACACTGCCCTTTGCAACAATCAATTATGGAGATTGCCATGACACTAGAAATACCACATACCTTTATTTTCTCTTTGCTTCCATTGCCATGCATTGTAGCATGTCCTTGCCTCGAAGCATGCACTTGGTAATTCAGATTATCTCCTTTGCTAAATTTAATTGCATTTGATCTTATGGCCGCATTGAATCCTAATGGTGTATTCTTTGAGATGTTGAAGTGTATGGATTGCAAATTTGACATCTCTGATGACTCATCACATCCAAAGACTTCCTCCAGTGACAAGGCCCTCCTCTTGATAGAACTATCAACTTGTAGCAGTGGAAAACCGTTGCTCGTTTGCACGCATGGTATGGACCATCGATCTACATGATCTTCTTCTAGTTGTGTGTGACATGTTGGGTATTGACCAACAATTGTCATGTATACAATTACACCAACCGAGTCCACACCCAGCTACTCATTGCCGACAATGTCATGTGGTGAAACAAGCGACACAATAGCCTTTCCTAGAGTAATGGATTCAGCCCCACATTTATGTACCAATTAAACTTGTCTCCCAATCCAATCCCTTCGTTGAATGAAACTGTCAAATTCCTTTCTTTTGGATAAAATTGTTGTTCCTGTACATTTATCTTCAAAATTTGTCCTTTCAAAACCTCCTCCTGTATCAATGGATTCCTCTACTTTTGCAGACAATTTTGCCATCAAGCTCTTGAGCAACAATAGTGCTAGAGACATCATCAATGCAATGTTTTTTCATTTCAGAAAGTGACCACAACACGTAGGTACCAATGGCCTCTTCTATTGTCTCAGCACCCATTGTTGGAAAAGGGAGCTTTGCATCAAGTTGCAAGCCTTTTTCCACATTCACGCATGCCATGCCATCCTCTATTCTTTGAAAGTGACATAGATCTCCAGCACATGTGCTTTTAATCTTGCCTAAGGCTAACAAAACTCCATGGGATTGTAGATCCACTAGGTCTCCAACCACAACCTGGTTGAAAAAGAACATTAGCAAATGTGCATGCATGACCAAATAAGTTTGACAAAACTGCCACTCATTAAATCACAATATCAACAACATATTTATTATAAAACCTAGCTCTGAACATGTAGTTGTCAAGTAATACCATAGTTCTACACATTTGTGAATTGCTGAGCTACAGCCTTAAATGATTAGCTTCATTAAAGCATCAACTTTTCAATGTTTCCACAAAGGCTTCACAAAGCTGGAATCATCATGAGCATAGAAATATTTGTGTGAATCAAATCTGGTTATGTAGAGACTTCCTCTGATATATTTTTCGTGGCAGTAAATTTTACCCTCGGAATGTCGTGTTTTTACAAAATGTTTACCACGCTAGATGCTCCTTTTTGTGCAAAATTGAAACTCTTTTTGTCTTATAAATTAAGTTGTACACCGATTTGTGAGTGCAGAAGTTGATTTTGAAGCTTTTGTGTTGTAATATTGACTCTCCAGCTTTTGCTCTCTTTTGATTTCATGTCTTCATTTTTGTTGTGATCCTTCTTCCGACTTATTGTTTGCAATGTTTGCTACTTGTAGCCACATGAAGTTCCCTTGAACCAGCAATTATTGAAACTTTTGAAGTGGTGGACCTAGCAATTTGTGATTATAAGGCCGGTCTTATCATTTTTGATGATAGCATTTCAACTGCTTGGCTTGTATAAAGGCGTAATCACATGGATTGTCACTTTCATATTAAATGCCTCTATATCTCTGGCCATGTATTCTTTACTCAATTTATATCATCTATTTGGCAAGGAGCTAGCTCCTCACAAACCTCTTCCAAAGTTCCTTTGTATCAAAGGTGTTGTGTTTTTCTCATTTTGGTGGGTATGTCATGTTGAAGATTTCTTAAAGACTCTCTACTTGTTACATTTTTCGTCTACAATAAAAAACACTCACCTATTCCATTTTTTTTTCAGAAATGTATTTGTTCTTTTGAGTAGCTTTTCTATTGAAATTTTTGTTTTTGTTTTCCATTAAAGGCAACATGAATAGAAGCTTGATGATGGAAAGCGTTATTTAGATTCTTTGCTTTCTAATATATTTTATTATGCACCTTAAATCTTTGTTGGATATAATTAATGAAAGTCTACTTGCCATTGCTTTGATCTTTCACGTTAGATTCAATTGCAACACATAAATTCATATATAGTGTTGCAAGCTTTAGAAGTAAGAAGCTTTGCATAAAATTATTTTTAGTAGTCCAATAATGAGCAAGTTGAATATTTTTTAACTTTGTTTGTACTTATTATCATTGAGTCATGAATTACTTCAATAAGGATGCTTTTAAGCAAGTTTGATGGAATACAAAGTTTGAGTAGTTGTTCATTTTCTTAAGAACTATTTCGCATCTATTGTGAAGTTGATACATGGCATCATTTAGAAGTCTTGGGTTTTGGTAACATTTCTCATTGAAACTTTACTATTTATAGCTAGGTTCCTTGTGAAAGTAATAAGAAAGTTTTGATGCAATTGGGTTTAAAAAGATTGTAGTTGAAGCTTGCTGTGCATCTTGAAAACATAGATAGAACCAAATTCATACACAATTAACAAAAAAAATCAAAATGAAACATTTTCTTAAGAAAATGACGCCTTAGTATATTCTAATATATATAGATTATAGTGTCACGCGTGAGTTGCCCGCCCACGCTTTCCTAGAACGGGGGTTGTGTGCCATGGTGCCCCCGAGCCGCTGCGCCCCCAATCAGGCTAGCGGCTTGGGGGGTGGAAGAGAGAGAAGGGAGGGAGCCGGTACGGGGGAGGGAGGGAGAAAAGGACGGGGGAAGGGGGGAGCAGAGGGAAAAGAGGGGGGGGGGATTGTACCCCATGCCCCCTCCCAGCTTTTTTTTTTTGAATTTTTTTTTTCATTTTGGGCCCCCATTCTCTCTTTGTGTCGCACGCCCCCGTGCATGCACACAGACACCATCGAGGGGGGGGGGGGGGGGGGATTGTACCCCATGCCCCCTCCCAGCTTTTTTTTTTTGAATTTTTTTTTTCATTTTGGGCCCCCATTCTCTCTTTGTGTCGCACGCCCCCATGCATGCACACAGACACCATCGACCGCCCGTCATCGACGGGCACACTTCGTTAGTCTATATTAATTAAAAGAATAGTGTTCTACTCACGGTGCCCACTAACACGTCCATTTACTACATTTATTGCATGTCATGTCAACCATTTACTACATGCATTTGTAGCTCCTCTTTCGAGCTCCTATTTCGCCTCACCGTGTATGCAGCTCCTCTTTCGCCTCGGCGTCTTGGCTACTGTTTCTTTTGGCACTGCTCATGTTTCTTCATTTGAAGGTGGATCACAAATTTTCTCAAGCATCGTATTCAAGGACTAGCAAAGATCAAAAGGTCATCTAAATTTCGTTCGAACTTCTAATCTGAATTCCACCATGAAGAGGTTAGTGGTCATTCACACATCCCATAGTACTGTGAGTCTAAATCATGGAATTGGGCATGCTTTGCATGAACCGACGATGTCGACTGGACAACGGCCTTTAAGCATTCTTCCAAGGTGGCTATGTGCTGGTTTAAGGCCTCGATGGAAGCAATGTATGATAGTTGTAATTTTGAGTGCTGCTCCATCGTGGCTTTCAGCTTTTGGGCCAGCCTTTGATAGGCCGCCACTGGAATGGTAGTTCCCTCAGGAATAGTTGGTGGTGCAAAGTCGTTGAAGTCCACCATTTCCAAATGTTCCTTCATAGTGGAATGTGCTGCTTGTGAATCTACTACAGTCTCATCCTTTTCGGCTTTGAGGGTATCGATGGTATCCTGCATGTTGGATACCTTCAGTTGGAGCCGGTTCAGGAGGTGGAGTAGCATATGTTGTTGTTGTTGATTGTAATTCGTGAGGTTCTGGATCTGCAACTACTGTTGTTTGTTTTCCTCCTCCAGCCTTGCTTTTTCTTTCTGAAGGTCTGTCATAGCACCATCATCGAATTTAGGGTTTAGGGTTTAGGGTTTAGGGTTATTGTCCCTCTATATTGTCCCTCTAGGGCACCGAATAGATTGTATTGGAGCTCATTCACCAACCATACCGCTTTTTGGGCTACAAGGGGTAACTGCTCCCAAGGACCGATGTCAGGGAGGGTGCGTGTGTAGTTAGTATATGACATTGGGGTAAATGGTAGAAAATCAGGAGCAGGACTAGATGGAGGTGTATGAAAAGCAGGTGGATGTGATTGTGGATTGAGGGGTACAAGAGGTGGGGAGATACTGCATGGCGAAGATTGTTGGATTGGGTTAGTGGTGACAGTGGTTGATGGAAGTGCACATAGTAATTGTAATGCAAAATCATCTACGTTGACTGTGGAGTCAAGTAGGGTGGAGATTTTTACAGGTGAGGGCTTTTGTGGAAGTGTGGAAGTGAAGCCCATGTTGAGAGTTAGTGAGGGTGTGGAGGTGGCAGTAAATGGTGGGGGTGGTGGTGGGAGAGTGAGAGCAAGTGATGGAGAGGAGATTGCCTGTGTGGATCGAATCACGCCCATAGAATCAGAGCCGAAAAAGCTTGCCATCCCAGAGCTACCTGCTGCTGCCGCTACTACTTGTCTGCATTGCTGGGTCTGGTGAAGTAAGGCCGCCTGCTGCTCTAGGACCTCCTTTGGGACTTGAGATGGTTTAAGGCTCCCTTCGGATTCAGCATATTCCACCCCGATGTCGCTGGATAGAATGTCATGAGGGACATCGGCTTCTGTGTTGATCGCCTTTCCTTTTTGCTTCTTAGTAGGTGGGGCTGGTGAGACCGATTCGGCTATTGATTTGGGGGTGGCTCGCTTTTTTGTGCTTGGATAAACATCATCCAGCTCCTTGATGGCAGCAGCCGCCCTAGACCCCAATTGTTTTGTGACTAACATGTGGAGGAGATACCCACATTTGGTAGTTGGTTTTCGGGCTTTCAGAGCTCCACAAAGCTTCTCTACTACCTTCTCAGCCCACTAATAATTTTGACATGGTGAGGGTCAAAGAAAAGAGGTCGCCCGGTGGTATGCGATCCATCTTGACGGTATGTACTTCGACCATGGTGATGAGGATTTCTAAGGTAGCCCGTAGATGGGGATCCGTGATGAGGCAGATAGCAATCCCGTCCTTGGTTTGGGCAATGGTTTTGCCATCCTCTGTCAGAAACTTTGTGAAGTACTTGGCATCATAGCTGGTGCCCTTTCCATGGATTGTCTCTCCAAGATTAGGTAAGCCAATGCTTTGGAGATCCTCAGGAGAGACGTTGATAATGGTATAGCTACCACTTTTGGATGTAATCTGGAAAGTTTGGAACTCATCCGAATAGGTGGAGTAGGCTGCTCAAAGGAGGCTCTCGCTCTGCTGGTACCGGAAAAGTGTTAGATCAAAGCCAAGGTTTGTGAGGATATCCTTGGCCATGGTGAGCTACTCGGCGTAATTCTTGATACAGATCATGAATATATCCCCTGAATAAGGATGAGGGAGTTTACGGCGATGCAAGCTGAGCGAGGAATCGCAGAAAAGCCATGATAGCAGTGATTTTAGATTGCTCCAAGAATTTTGAAAATTTTGAAACAAATTTGGCTTGAACTCGAGAGCAGCAATCTAAAATGAACTCGTGGAGAGAAGGGTGGAGGACTATATATAGACCTTTTTAGACAGGAATTCACAACTTCACTCAGAAATTGTCCTCAGTGTCCACGATTTGGTAATGATGGTTGCAAATTTTGAGGCAACGTTCTGAGGGCCCGTGAATTTTTGTAAGTGATTTTTTATGCCAAAAGAACGTCTGACAGTGCAAAAATGTGTCTGTTCAGAATTCGCAGAGATAGCAGAGAAATCGTGAGGATCATTTTGAGCTCCAACGAATTGTTTGCAAATTTTGATAGTGGATATCTGATGAAAAAAACTACTTTTTTCTATTTTTAAAATTTTTTGTCTCTGAGACAGAATTCATGGAGGCCAAAAATGAATTGTGCACTGTCAAATTTTCTACACATAATTGGTGATTTCTTTATTGTTTGTGCACCGTTTTGGATTCCATAAGGACATGAAGGAAGCTAATTACATTGTCAACCAGCCATGGAGAGATTCTGAGGTCCATGTCAGAGATTTGTCTCCAGACAGTTAACCTAGCAGATTTGTGATAAAAGGCGAAAAAAAGCTACTTTGTCAAGTTGAGCTAAAATCACCGTTTCTCTACGGAATTTCATAATTGAACACTCTATAGACTTGGTATTAGTAGGGCAACCCTGCTCCAGGCCTCAGATCATGCTCAAATTGATCCAAAAATGAAATTGATCAAGCAAAAATCAGTTTGGGGAGGCCCGGCCATATGTAGGGAGGAGCGCGGAGCTTATGAGCGACGAACGGGGGCAATAGCTTATCGTTAAAAAGTGTATAGTGGCCCCAAAAAAGGGTTTCGGCACACAGGAGTGTATGTGACCATAGGATTGGACTCCTATTGGATCAACGGCCGTGATAGATTGCTCAGAGAACAATCTGGACCACAAGATCATAGTGGACCATTGGATGAAGTGAAAAAGGTCTTGAAGGGTCTTGAAGTGCATTCTGGCCTTCAACTTCATTAAAAAATTTCATAGTGAAAGCTGAGCTGGGTCCCTTCACAAGTGAAGAGTGAAGTTTCTTCAAGGTAAATAGTTCAAAAACAAAGAAGATTCCTATTTTTGGGTCCTTTGCCCGTTTTGACTCAAACAAGAGGCTATAACCTCCAAAGAAGGGCACCCAGACTGTACCTGCAAGTAGGGTACAACAAAATAGAGTGATTGTGTCATACTATACCAATAGGATTAATATAGATTTTATAGTAAATAATGTCGTTCCCACAGAGCAGAACTTTAGACACTTATGTTTTTGGTACAATTTATGACAAGTGGTTTCCAGTGTTATTCTGGTTGTCGACAGACATTAAAAAGTAACCAGTATTACTTATGTTTGGGATGGGTAATGTTAATAAATTCAGAACAACAATCTGGCCTCTAACGAATCAAATGAAGCGCATTCTACCGATGAGATTTTATCAGAGTAGTACATTAGTACTACACTCTGGCTGATTAAGGTGTCAACAAAGAATCGAGAATTGTTCGATGTATTCGTGACTGTGCAGACAATTAATGAATCGCATTTGCGAACTATTTGTTTCTAGACAGAAGTCCTCAACAACTAAAGCCCAACTTAATGGTTAAAGAATATGAAGAGTTCTAGAACACGTTAGAAACTTATGTCAATGCCAATCAGGAAAACAGATCAAAGACTCAATTATTCAGACAGGGACTGTCATCTCATATGTATACATACAGCTTTGTTCAATAATCGTGCTAGACTGTACCAAAGATAGTTGTTATTCAAGTGCTGAAAAGAAAGTATTCGCGACAGACGAATAAGATGGTTTTAAGACAGATCTTTAGAGCATGCTTTACGAAAACACAACAAACGACTGTAATGCACTAGAGCGTCTGTTTGATCAGAGAGTAATTCATGAAATGTGTTAGAGATTGTTAGCAGACTCAAGATCACTCAGACTCAGCAGTGCGGAGAACAGAGATAAGAGAGAATAACTCACAAAACTCTATTCACTTATTCAATCTCTTACATAAGCATAAACTCTTCTCTCTCAATGATTGAGACTGAAGTGTGAGATCTATATATGTTCTACAGGGCGAACAAATGCACCTCTAAAACAACAGGTGTGTCGCTCCCGCGAAAGGGTCTAGTTAAGAATTAGACTGAAAATATGTTCAACTACAGCATATGAGGTATACTTAATTATGAGTTAAAGTTACTCTAGTTTAACATGTCTTTTCATATTTAGTCGTTTCGTATGGACGACCTAGTAAAGGTTATCCAAGACAACGTCTTTTCCTTTTAAAGGTCTTGCCCTTAATTACAAGGCAAGTACTTAGGAGATATATTCTCAAAAAATGACTTAGGCCTCTTCATGATTTATACTTAACTAGCTCATATCGTCATTTTTGAGTATATCATGCCATATTTATGTCGATATTCAATATTTAACATTTTCGTGGCATCACATATCTCCTTCCTCAAATGTGAAATATCCTCGTGAACATGTCATCTTTATTTAGAGGATTATTTGAGAAACATTTTTGTTCGTCAGAGTTTCATTGAGGCGAAAAGATATTTCTTTGTGTATTTCATCCTTTAGATATTTCTTCATCTTAGAGAATATGTGTCTTGCTATTTCTTTAATTGAATAGGTTGTTTTGAGTTGATCTTTGAATTACTGATGAAAACTGGAATCAAACTTCAAAAATTCAGCATCCCATAGAAACATCACCACGACAAAGGCACGAATGAATATTCATGAATGATTCAGTTCTTCATATAATTTCTGAACAAGATCCAAGTTCTGTTGAGCTTCGATCAAGAGCAAGTCTTCTTTTGATTTCACCGGTAAGTTGTCGAATTCTTCTAACTTAACCGGGAGTAATGTTCCATTGAACAGCTCCTAGGTTAACTTGGTATCTTCATCTGAATCACTATGTAGAGTGATTTCTTTACAGTAACGAGCTGAAAATCTAATAAAATTGCATTTAGCATAATGATTTTGAACAAAAAATAATGTCTTCGCCACAAAGGTACCAAATTGCCAAAATATATATGTACAGAATTGCTTATAATAGAATGACTTCTTTCTATCTTGCAAATTATAGCAAATCTCCGCAAAATATTCTGCAAGGTTTTGCTCCCAATCCACATAAAGACTGAATAATTTTGGATAAGCCATATTTATATTAATCAGTAGACCTGCATCGTCGAATGCACCTAAATTTGCAACAGCTTGTGGTTTTACAGCTGAAATTGTGACTTTTGCTTCCAAAAATGTCGCTTATGATCTTCGTTCCGCAAAAATTGAAGTTATTTGATATGAATATATTCAAGAGCATACATAGCCGAAGAGCCTATGTATAACTTTGCCGATCCAAAAGGTATGACCTAGAACTTACCCTGGATTATGCCCCAGCAGAGACATCCTTTCTGCTCGATAGAAAGTTGGGCCCATAACCAGAGAAAGTCGTCCTTCTCCCAAGGTTGCTTCCAGTCATCAAAGGCGATGCCTACTGCACCTGGTAGCATCATGTAATCCACACGACATTGCAATTCAATATTAAAAGCATGTGGACACCATTTTCAGAAGCGTTCAGCAAATGCACGAAATTTGTCAACACATACCTTCGACTGATTTCATCGCATTCACTTTGGCTGTGTAGATGTAGTTGCCAAATCATGAGTTGGCAACTCAACAGCCAGCTTCTGATCTTCGAATTGTTGCTTAAGATTAGACAGCTCCTGTTTGAGCTGGTCAATCTTCGCGACAACCTCAAAGAATTTTGAATGGTTTGAGGCTCCGGTGTAGGCAGACACAACTTGGATTTGTTGTGTGAGGTCATCGATTCGAAGCAGGGCTTGAAGGTATTCATCATGTGCATCGGGCCCGCTGCAAGATGGGGTGGCATCACTGGAGAGCTCCTTCAGCTCAGCCAACTCTTCCTCGACAAGAGCCTTCGCATCCTCGAGCGGTTGTAAGAACTCGACTCGAAAATTTTTGAGCATCTGGCCTTGGAGCTGGTTCAGCTTTGTGAGATCGACTGTGATTGACCCTACATTGGTGCTCAGAGACAGAGCAGCTTTTGCCTTTAGTCTTGTCATTCGCTCCTCCTGTAAATGTTTCTGGAGCGCGACATTATGTTGATTCGCAGCCAAAAGTTGCTGCTTCAAAGAATCGTTTTAAGTTTGAAAATTGTTAGACTTGGCCTGAATTGCCTTATTTGTCTGCCTCAAAGAATCAGCTTCTTTTATTAGAGTCTGAAACTGTGTTTTGAGAGAACGATATTGTTCAATCAACTTCGTGTTGTCTGATTCGAACAAATCGATCTTCTCGAAGGACTCCTTCAGAGAGTCTATTGATTTTCTCTCTGAGGTGATAAGCTGCATTTTGAGTTGTCGGTGGTACTTGTCAAACTCATATACTTCAGCCACTAGATTCTTGGCTTTCTCTATCATGGATCGAAATCACTGGCTGGTCATTTGGTTGTTCTTCATCTACCACATGTGCCCCAGTGTCACCGTTAGCAGCTATTTGTCCTTTGTCTGATGTGTCGGACTAGGATGCGTCATCCTCAGAGGTGGATGCACTCTGCTGCTTCTGAGATGTGGAAGCAGATGCTGGCTTTGAAGAATCAATAGAAGCAGCATCTCCATCGGTTTCCATTGCCACAACTTCACTCTCCATAGTAGTGGTAGCTGCTACTTTGACTGCTGGTGCAGCATCGGATGGAACCGGAATAGGAACAAAAATGAGGCTGGAAAGATCAATTGGCTTGGGAGCCAACATCCTTCCCGTCAACAGTATTTTCTCTGCCTCAGTCGAAATTTGAAAATGAGCGCACAGGCAAGAAACACGGGCTCTGACTCCAGAAAACTTCTGATGTTTGATCCATCGCAAAAAAGCTTTGTATGTGATAACGCCGAAGCATACTGAATTACTCGCAAGCGCATCCAATATGTAACCAAAATTTTGAACTGAAATTGTAGCATCCGCATCCGTCAAAAATATGGCTTGGTTTGCGTATTTACAAAACAATTTGAATATAACATCTCAAATCATGGAGATTTTGTACCCCTTTGTGGGTACGAAGCAGTTGCTTAGGAAGTGATCAACTTCATCCACCAAATCTTTATTTGGCGCAACCAGCTTCTCATCCAATGGTAGTCCGAGGGCTGTGCAAAACAAGTCTTCAGAGATGGTGAAGAATTTGCCTCGTATATGAACTTTGAATTCCTCCTCGGAAATTGAATGTATAGAGTTCACAAACTCAGTACTGACTTCAGAGAGGATGATGGAGGGGTCCACTTTCAAATCACCCAACCTGCATTGATCCAAAAAGGACTGGATGGATGCCAGATGGATTTCTGCGTGTGCTTTCCAGATGATATTATAGCTAGAACCTGATCCGGAAGCCATTGTTTGAATGTTTAACAATAGCTCCGTAGATCGCAATAGTTTGCAAAAGAGCGCTTTGATCGCAAAGAGAATGAGCGTAGGAAAGCATAAACTCGCAGGTAGAAAGTGTAAAGAAGAAAAATGAAAAAGAACTCTGATAAGCAGTAGCGGTGTAGAAGGGATGATGACATGGCATGGTGACTTGACATTTGTCACTTCCATTTATGGAGGACATGCATGACTAAGTGTTTGAAACTATAATTTGCGAAATCGATCTTTAATGACGGAAGACCGTTTGTGAAAGAAAAAAATAAATTAAGAAGAAACAATATCTTTGAGCGACACACATGTGAATAATGATGATCACGTGGCCATCCTCTTTAATGGAGGGATACAAAAAGTATGTCGAGAGATTTTCAAAAGATTCTCAAAAATATGCTTAAAAGATCCTTCGAGAAAGTTTCGCGAAACTCTCTTGAAGGATCTTAAAAATGATACAGAAACTCACGAAAAATTCTCGAAAATTTTAGCAACATACTAGAAAATTTCTCAAAAACCTGGAGATAATGCTAGAAAAGATTCTAGAAAAATTCTCAAAAATGATTTACAAAAATTTGATTAATAAATTTAGTGTCGTGAAAAAATCTCAAAAAGTTCTCAAAAATAGTTTTAAAATAATATTGAAAGATTGAGAGAAGTCAAGAAAAATTCTTGAAAATTTTACGAAACATTATGAAAAATGTTGGAAGGTGGTAGAAAATTTCATGAAATTTTCTAGAAAGAAAAGTCGCGAAAACTTTTAGACAAGATAAAAGAAAATTCGCAATTAATTCCAGAAAAATACTAGAAAATAATAAGAATAAAAAAAAATTATGGTCAAAGGTAGTATTGCTTTAGTCTAGACCCGTTAATACGTGTAGGTAATAGTTCACCTTTAGGTGATTGAAGTTGCACAGAACCATATATGGAGTTTTTTAGGGAACTTTTGATGGCGACTGTCATATATCAACGCATAATCATCAGCTTTAAGATCACATATTTTTATATGACTGTCATATTTCTTCTTTCTTTGTTTCTGGATTTGTGAAGTCTCTCGAGCTTCAGCTAGTTCTTCAATATTAGTCAATCTTTCATTTATACATTCTGCATCTGTTCGTTGAGCTTGAATATGAAAGGTTTTCACCTCAAACTCAATTGGCAAAATAGGATGCATACCATATGTAAGAAAATATGGTGTCTGTTTTGTCGTGATTTTCTCTGTGTTGTGATAAGCCCAGAGAACTAATGGTAGTTTATGATCCCAATTCGTTGCATGTGCAATAGTAATTTTAGTCAGGATCTTACATAAAATTCTATTAGCTCTTTTTGTCAACCCGTTTGCTTTTGGATTATACGGTGTAGTTTTTCTGTGTCTGATCAAGAAATAAGTTGTCAGCAACCATATAGTGTCATTTAAAAAATGTGTACCTCGGTCACTTACTAGTTCGAGTGGACAACCATATCTTGTGATTATACTTTTGAATAAGAACGTCGTGACAGTTTTCGCATCGTTTCTTTTCGTCGCCTCTACTTCAACGTTATTGGTAGCATAAGCAACTAGAATATAATGACATTTCGTATGTTGGATAATAGGTTTGATTGGACTGACAAAGTCAATCCCCCACTTCTCGAATGGTGCAAGAGGCAGGATTGGTGTCAACAGCCAATTCATTGCTTTTGTAGGCTTACCAGATCTCTGGCATGGACACATGAACGAATAAAATTTGATACATCCTTGAACATTGTTGGCCACCAATACTTGGCAGTCAATATCTTATTAACTGTATTCTTCAAAGAAAAGTGTCCACCAGCATCTTCTGAGTGTAAAGCTTTAACGACCTTTTTAATGTCTTTAGTTTCGAGACATCTTCGTAGTTGATGGTCAGCACCAAGCTTGTAAAGAACACTGTTAATAATTGTATAAGGTGCTACCTTATATTGAAAAACAGCCTTTTGCTCCAAATCGTAACCATCCGGATATATCTGATCCTTAAGATAAGTAATAATATCAGAATATAGCGAATTTGTAGATGAAATCTTGAATAAATGTTTGTCTGGAAAATCATCATTGATAGGGTCTTCAGTTTTTCCCATGCTAAGTCACGATAGATAATCAACATTTGTATGATATTTTCCTTGACAAAGCTCTACTTGATAAGTAGATTCTTGCAAAAGTAGAACCCATCAAGCAATTCATCCTGATAGATCTGGTTTATTTACAAGATACTTAAGAGCATAATGATCCACATGAAAAATAAATGCATATCCCAGCAAATAATGCCAAAAAAAATTTACAGTGAAAATCATGCCAAGTGCTTCCCTTTCTTTAGCTGAATAATTCTTCTCTGATGCACTGAGCTGTCGACTTGCATAGTAGATGGGATGATCCTTTTCTTGTTGTACTTCTTACTTAGACAGACGCCAATAGCAAATGCAGAAACATCCACATAACCGTGAAATAAAATAGCCCAATTGAGTGGTCTCAGAATGGGAGCATTGATCAACCTTTGCTTAAGATCTTCGAATGCTTTCTGCTGTTCATTCATCCACAAGTATTCCACTTGTTTCTTCAGTAGATGTGTAAGAGAGGCAGCAATAGATGCATGATTTTGAATAAATCTCCTATAATAGCCAACATGTCCTAAGAAAGCTCTTAGTTCACGTAAATTGGTTGGTATCTAGAGATTCTTTATAAGCTTGACTTTATCTTTGTCGACTTCTATTCCTCTGTTAGATATTATGTGTTTGAGCAATATGCCTTCTTTCATACCAAAAAAACATTTATCTGGATGAAGAGATAAACAAGTATCTCGACACCGTTGGAATGTTAATTTCAGCTTTTGCAGGTGTGTCTTTATATCACTGTATACACAGAAATCATCAATAATTATTTCGAGAAAAGTTCTCAGGAATGTAGCAAAAATTAACATCATGATTCGTTGAAAGTTCACTGAAGCATTACAAAGACCAAAGGGCATTTTGTTGTAGGCATAAGTGCCCCAATCCATTGTGAATGTGGTCTTTGAACAGTCCTCCTTTTGCACTCCAACCTGATTATATCCAGAAAAGCCATCACAAAATTGTAACGCTCTTGACTAGCAACCTGATCTAGGATGGAATCAGTGAAAGACAGAGGATGATGGTCCTTGTGGCAGCATTGAGTTTGTGAAAATCCTGGCATATTCGTATTTTGCCAGTCTTCTTCTTTGAAATGACAACAATGGGTGAAACTCATTCACTACTTAAGACAAGATAGATTATACCTGACTTAAGATGCTTGTTAAGTTCGTCCTTGGCCATGAGAGAGTACTTAGGATTGAGACGATACTGTCTCTCTCGAATAGGTATAGCATCTTCCTTAAGATCAATTCGGTGCTCTCCAAATTCTGCAGGTATACCTTTCAAATCGTCGAGCGACTAGACAAAAACGTCTTGATACTCCTTCAATAGTTCAGTGAATTCCACTAACTCTGATTCTCCAAGTGACTTTGAAACATGCACAAATCTGCCAGGTGCAAGTTCAATCAGTCCAATAGAATCTGGTAAAATGATACCTTCTATCATACTGGGCTTGGTATGGCCATGAATTTCGCACATGGTTGACTCCATAGATGTTTTCTTGTCGTCAACCTGGTTCTTATTACCAAATTCGTGTTCAGATTCATCATTCACATTCTCATAACATTCAAAGTATTGCACTTCAATATCAGATTCATTGGGAAAAATATTCAAGGCATACGAAGATTCTTCTGATGTAAAGATGGTGTCGGACAAAGAAGTTTCACCTTCATATTTGTCACGACTCCAGGTTATGATTTGTTCTACTGGCTTACCTCGGTTATTGGTCTCACCAATCTGAAATCTTAGCTCTTTGGATTTCCAATGTACACTTGCGTTTGATTGATAAATCCAAGGTCGTCCAAGTATCACAGAATAGGATGACAAACCGAGTGGTTTGATAACAATGAAATTCATTGTGAATGGATTGGCTTGAATGTAGATAGTGACATCCTTCAGTTCTCCAATAGGTTTTCATCATGTCAAATCAGCTAACTTGATGTTTCATTGTGTCGGTTGAATGCCAGTCAGCCCCGAAGCATGAGCTGTGTCTTCTGTTATTATATTCACACTGAAACCAGAGTCAATTGGCACTTTTTCGATCAGGCATCCCGCAATGGTAATATCAATATCAGGTGCACCGAGATCACCTAAATTGATAGATAAAACACCAGCATTTGGCAGAGAATTTTTTTTCTTCTTTTTGGGCACAGAAAAACCTTTCAGTTGCTTTCTGTAATAAGTGTTATCTGCCAACAACTGTTCAAAAGTAATGTTCGGACAAAGGGATCCAATATCAGTCACGATGTCATATTCTTTCATTTTTTATTTCGAGGTTGGTTTATCGATAACAACACTAGACAATTTCATCTTCGCGATTTCTTTGTCCTCTTCCTCAAAAGTGACCACCTTTTCTATAGCAGCTGTCTGAAGTTCAGTGTTGATGATTTTCTTTGCTTCTGCCAAGATATCTTTTGCAAATAACTTCGCAGCATTGCAGTCATAGTCAGGGTCATCTTTGAGATCTTCTTTAGTTGTAGATGTGTTCGATGTTTTGCTAGAGGATTTCTTCTTCGAGGATTTTCTGCGCTTTGTCGAAGATTTCTGATCAGGTTTTGAGGAGCTTTTGCTTCTCGTTGTGACTTTGAATAATTTTTCCACGTCACTTGGCCAGGACTGATCATCTTTCTTGCCAGTTTCCCTTCAATAACATCAATTATTTGCACAACAACATCAGTCGTAGCTTTCGCTGTCGTGTCAGCAGCAGCTAGTATTGCTACATACTGATGTTTGGGTCGCGGCTTCCGTGGTTGAGGGCAGTCAGGATACTTGCGGCCAGGCTCTCTACAATTCGAACATAATTGTACATAACCAATTGGCTTTCGCGGTTGAGGACAGTCAAGAGAAAAATGTCCCAGCTCTCCACAGTTGTAGCAGTTGTCTGAAACTCGTTTAGTCGCAGTTTGAGACTTCGCTAGTCCAACAAATTCAGGAGGATTATGTCTTCTTGGTGCAAACTTGGGTCTGTCCTGCTGGGCTGATGCTGCAATACCTTGTACATAGTTAGTAGTCGCATCATTTTGAAAAATAAAAAGTACCTCCTGGGCAGGATCTTCAATGTATTTGACATTCATAGTAGTGCAGTCTTCCTTAGTGTGTCCAAAGGTTCCACATTTCGTACACCACATTCCTGAGTTGGAAGAAGACGCTTTTGGTCTTTTATCTGCAACTTCAGAAATCTACACTTTCAAGTCATTAAACTTTTTTTAAGGTAAGCCATATTACTCTTCCAAAGATTTTCAACTTTAGAAGTTGACAACTTATCCTCGACAACTTTTGCGTCATTCTTTCATTTAGTTCCTCGTTTATTATTTCTCTCTCCTTTGTCAACTTCTGATTCTAATGAATCGCTGCTTTCAGATTCTGAGCTTGAAGAACTGGTACTTGAATCAGAATCAGAATCATCATTGTTGTCACTAAAATCAATCTTCGACTTTTGAGATTTCTTAGTCGATCGTCGCTTTCGTGCTAGTTTCGAGGTCTCAAAATTTTCAGCACTAGCTATTCCGGATAAATGTGAAAGTTAAAGGATTTGCTCTTTAGCTTATGAACTTAATCTTCGGGATAAGTCGACTACTCATCCAGTGTTTTATGTAAGCCGATTAAAACTTAGTTTAATGATATATTATATTTCCATAATTGTATATGTGCTCCACATGATCATTACACACAAAATAATCCTATCTATGAACATCATGATATGCAATTTCCCACTCACCTTGGTAGAAGACTTATCACCTTTTGTCATCCACTTACTATTGTCCACAGCTACATCATGATGTTATTTAAGATTTGACCAAGTATATATTCATGGAATAGGTTATGAATCAACGTCAAGCTCGTTGGTGTAGATATTTGGGATTCTTTTCCCATGTTGACATTGACTATCTTTCTGGTGTTGAGAATGTTGTGGCAGATATTCTTAGTAATTTGCAACAAATTATGGATATTATCTCGACTCAAACTAATTTTACGTCCTCTTTTGAACAAATATATATTCGTGAAAGCACATCTCCTTTGTGCAAGTCGTAAGAGCTTTGTACCTGGTCGCACTAGATGACAATGAGATAGTAGCTTGTTTCGTTAACATCCAAGTAATAGCATGTGCACTTATAGATTTTCTATCCATTTGATCTCCAGCAAAGTCCGAATCTGAAAATCCAAACAAGTTAGATGATGATCACTCTTTTCTTATCTCCAATCTATCTCTTCTCATATCCAAATCTACATCACAAAAACAAAAGATATTACTACTAATACTAACAATCACAAGCAAAACAATAACAATCACAACAAGCAAAACAATAACAATCACAACAAGCAAAAAGATTTCATTCATTGTCACTCACATGTCACTCTCATCTCATGCTCACTCTTCTGCTTTCTCTCTTTTCTCTTCTCTTGTCTCTGACGCAACTCTCTTCTCTTCTTTCTCACACAATAGAACATGGATTTTTGACACTCAAAAACCAAAAAGGACGCGAGGAACCATTAGGTTCATGCGTCGAATTTGTTTCTTCTTTTGTTAAAAAAATTTGCATGGATTATCCACATGTGGATAGCACGTTGAAAACTTTTCAAGCACGAGTCCACGGGTTCCACTATCTGGATTTTCCGTGGATAGCGCGTGGCTTATCCACACGTGGATAGTTATCCACGAAAAATCCAATACTTTTTTATCTAGGAAATTAGTATGGCGTATAATCCACGCGTGGATTATCCATGCAAAGCCAACATCCATGTGTCGGTTTTCAAGATCTGGCTGCGGGTCCCAGAAAACTAAGCATGGATATTTCACGCAGTTTGAATTTTTTGATTTTTGACTCCCAATGTATAGTTGTTGCCGGAAATGATATTTGCGTGGATAATCCACGCGTGGATGTTCCATGCGCTTGTATCCATGACTATATCCATGTCGATCCTGCGTGGATATTTGCATGTTGTGTTCTTGTGAGATTTCCAAGACTAATACCACAAGCTAGTCCACCTAAATACCTACAAAACTTTAGACACATATCAACAAGAATTTCTATAAGCTTGCTAGAAGTAGAAGTTAGTTAAGAGTTGCCACCACATTTAGCGTCACAACCGTTGCATCATATCAACAAATAATGATCGTGTTGGCAAACTTTGAAGTATAGCCATTATTGCAACAAGAATAGCCATAACAAGCAAGACTATATGAATCTTATGATGTATCAAGCCCAATTTCAAGATGTTCAATAACAGGCAAGATCGTGAAAACTAATCTACAATTTCCCACTATCAACACACAAATTGCTTTTTATATGTCCTTAGTATTTTTATTCAAGACTACTACTGCACAAGAAACACAAATATGTAGCATGCTCTCAGATATTCATGTAAGCGCCCGATAGCAATTCATCATGTTCTTGCAACTTTCTGTGAGTTCTAGAGTCTCATTTGCTATATATATCATTTATGTATGTTGCCTTGTACTATCAAAGTCAAACACTCTGAAATGAAAATGGCTCCAGCATGAAATATACTCACATGAGCTGCTAGATGAGTCAATGTAAATGTTCTACAATTGGTACATAGAAATCAAAATTGTCGCAAATTGTGAGTAGAACTTTGGGATTTGGATCAGGTTTTTAGACATGGGATTTTTGGTTCAAGTCGCCAAGTGGATGCATACTAGCATTTCACTAAACCACTAAGAGCATCAAATAAGGCCAAATCTCAATGGTAATGTTAGATACAAAATAGATCTTGCTCAAAATTAGTTTTACGATAACTAGTTCTACTCGTCTTATGCCTTGATCTCGGGAGTTCATCTTGGAACATTGCATGTGGTATTGTATAAACAATAAAATGAGATGTACTCAATAGAAGTCGCAATTAAAAAAATTGTTTATAAGGTATTGTATTGAATTTGTTTATAATGTCTTGTATTGAACTTCTTTATAAGGTATTGTATTGAATTTTTTTTTTTTGTATGTCAGGTTGCTTACTATAGATTTGTTCAAAATCATATGACTATAGATTTGTTGGAAATCGTGTGGAAGAAAATGTACCCAAAAATGTATCCGAGGAGGATGTGAATGAACGTGAAGGAGACCTTGAAGAAGTGGATGTGGATGTCAACCTACAAGACAAAGTTGGAAGCGATGAGAGAGATGATAGTGATACATAGAATCATCTCTTCTCTTTTTTATTACAAATTACATATTGGTATGGAATGTAAGGCCTTAGAAAGAGGCAATGGGTGAAGGGTGAATTGATTTCCTCCTCGATGCTCATGGATATGTACCTTTTTGATAACTAATATAAATGTTTTGCTACTTCAAAATTGAGATAAAAAATGTTCAGTGCATATTTGTTCATTCTATGCAAATGCAATGTATAGTATATTTATGAATTAAATTCAAATGCAATGAGTAGTCTATTTCTAAATCAAATGCAGTGTATAGTCTATTTATGAATTGAATGCAATGTAAATTGTACTTCAAGCAGATGAGTTTAGTATGATGGAATGCAATGCATAGTCTATGTAAAATAGAAATGATGCACAAGTGGGTTTGTCTATTGTGAATACTATGTTCCATTTAGGAAGCTATTTTGGTGTAGGACTTTATCTCCCCAACTCCCAGATGGAAGGAACCCTGCCATTGTGCTACACCAACAGTGGCAGAGCAAAATTTGAAAGGCATGATTTATCCTCCAGATCTAGCCAAGGTTGAGAACCCTTGTCCAAGTTGGTTCGATCCAAACCTTCATTTAGGTAAAGATTGCACGGGATTTTTTCCTTTGAAAAAAAATGTTCTGATTATCCTATCTTGGAAAGCGGCCCATTGTTTCAAGCCATGCTGCCCAGCATTCTATACATTCCTTCAACAATTGTCGAATATAAGAGTTATGCATTCAAAAGAACAATTTAAGGCTGAAATGCAATGACTCATCTATAGCTTTCCACTCATCATGGGGAACTACAATAGAAACTAAAAATTAGTACTAACACTCACTAAACTCAAGCTAATGTTGGGCTGGATACTGCGAACTAGACACGAACAATGTCAAAGATTTATGCCCTAACCACACACATAATGTGTGAACTACAGTTTCCATGCCTAAAATTGTTTAGACAGACCCTAAACCCTAAACCCTAATACCCTAACCCTAATTTCTAAGTAAGAAGAGTTTCTCCTTGTTCAAGAACTGTACAAATGTAGATCAGTTTGTTTAAGGGTTTGAAACGTCTAAAAGTTTGTTTGATATAGTCAAATCTATGACATGGCCTCTCCACACAGTACCATTTTCAAGTTTGTACTCTTGTTTAGATCTGCATCATCCACTAGTGCCTAATTTACGGGCCAGTAACGAGCGATCATTTATGTGCTTCAATGTCGGTGAACATGAGGACCGCGGAAACTCTTCTGTGCGGCTTGTGATGCTCATGGGGATCGGGCAGCATTATGTGGCACACGCACAAACCACTTGTCAGACCTCCGAATCTAGTCCTAGCGCGTATGATTGTGTTAATGTTGCAGCATTTATCACAAGTTTGGGATCGGGCACACAATCTTGTCAAAACAATTGTGGTGGCTCATTGTGCACAACCATGCATACATCCGGGTCCTGTCAAGTCGGAATTTGTGGCGCTTGTAACCAATGTGTGCCTTGTGATGTGGTTGGGCTGAGCTCAATAATGTGGTTTCGAGCTGCCAATCCAATGGTCAAGCGGGTGGCTTCTTCATAGACAACAACAACAATGACCTCCAATTCATAGTTTTCTAAGCCTCGGGCCCATTCTTGCTTGTTGGACTCTTGGTGAATAAGGCACTTTGTCATCTACTTACTATTGTCCACAACTAAATCATGACGTTATTAAAGATTTTACCAAGTATATATTCATGGAATAGCTTGTTGGTGTGAATATTTCGCATTCTTTTCCCATGCTGACATTGACTATCTTTCTGGTCTTAAGAATGTTGTGGCAGATTTCCTTAGTCATTTGCGACAAATTATGGATACTATCTTGATTCAAATTGATTTTACTTGCTCTTTTGAACTATATATATTTGTGATATCACATCTCCTTTGTGCAAGATGTAAGAGCTTTATACTCGGCCGCACTAGATGACGATGAGATAGTAGCTTGTTTCTTTGACATCCAAGAGATAGCTCCATCACCTATAAAAATAGCACGTGCACTTATGGATTTATCTCCAACAAAGTCCAAATCTGAAAATCCAGACAAGTCAGGTGATCATCTTCCATAAACAATGCCAAAATCTCTTGTTCCCAAGATGTATCTCAATACCCTCTTGCCTAGCTTCCAATGCTCCACACTAGGATTTTGCATAAATTGGCTTAATCTACCAGCAAAATAGCTAGGATCAGGTACTATGATGGTTAGATATATGAGTGAACCAACTAGCCTCCTATAGAGAGTAATGCCCTCAAAGGATCTTCCATTACCTCTTATAGTTAGCTTTACGCTTGACTCCATTGGTGTATCACAAGATTTAACATCTACCATATGAAATATTTTAGATTAGCATTAGCATACTTCTCTTGACATATGAATGTAAATTGAAAAGTTCTAAACATCTCTATTACCAAGATATAATGTAAAAGACCATGCACCTCAAACTCCTTTTTGAGTGCAAACTTGATGCCATTATTATCTTGCTGGTTGCCACCACTCAGAATGATGTCATCCACATAGATTAGAAGAATAGTAACATGATTTCAAACAGATCTATAGTAGACAATATGACATACAAAAAAAACAAATGAAATACAATACCTTATAACAACTTCAATACAATACCTTTGAAACAATGTTTTTATATAGCGACACTTAGAATTTGCTTTGCACAGGAACACAGATCATGCTACACAGTAACACAGACAAAAAACACTCTCCTCAGAAAGCTCACATAGCAACTGTATTTCTTAAAATAAAATTACACTGTACATATAGATGTTCACTCAGGCAACCCATGCATGACCCAGGTTGCCGTTGGCGGGACGCGTGTCCCGTCGACTTGCCTCGTGGCGAGGCCAACTGATACTTATCCACTGGCAGGACCCACAATACAGTAACAAAGTGATTCTAACTTTAATTCTAAGTCTCTCCCTTAAAGTAGAGTCACTTTTTATATAGTCATATACATAGCTTTAAAGTCAACAAACTTTAAGTATAGAAAGCTTTGATCTAAATTTATCAAACTTTTCTCCAGTAAGTGGCTTATTGAAAATATCAGCTAGTTGTTCTTCTGTGCTACAATGAACAACATGAATTTCACGACTCAGCAGCCTCTCACGTATGAAGTGATACTGAATCTCTTCTTGCATGGAACACTAGATTCTTTGCTAGCTGGATACCACTCTGACTATCGCTATGTAAAGTCGTGGGATTTTTCTGCCTCATGCCAATTTCTTCCAAGATTTGTCTCAACCATATAGCTTCTTGTGCAGCACTAAACATTGCCTTATACTCTGCTTCTGTGGTGGAAAGAGCAATTGTACTTTGCTTCTTACTAGACCAGAAAAAGCAATTACCACTAAACTGGAATATATATCCTGTGGCGGATCTACGATCATCATAGTCACCTCCCCAGTCCGCATCCACATAGCCACACAACTCAGGTAAACCATCATGCTTTTTGTAAATCAAGCCATACTCTGAAGTGCCTTTCGCATAACGCAAAATGCGTTTAGCTGCCTTCCAATGCGTTTTCGTAGGTGCTGCCATAAACTGACTTACAACACCAACAACATAGCATATATTTGGTCTAGTAGTGGTAAGGTAAATCAAGCTCCCTACTAACTGTCTATATAGCGTAGCATCAAATGACTGTGACTCATCAAGCTTAGAAAGCTTTTTACCTGGTTCAATAGGAGTGTTTACTGGTTTGCAATCTTGCAACCTAAACCTGTGCAGCAACTCTTTGACATACTTCACCTGTGTTAAACCCACTTCATGTCCTTTTTGCAAATGTACTCCAAGGCAATAATGCATCAGGCTGAGATCCGTCATCTCGAATTGTTCCATGAGGTCTTTCTTGATCATGTCTATCATCTCTTGATTATTTCCCATAATAATCAAGTCATCAACATAAAGAGCAATCAAAGCAACCATACCATCAAAGCATAAGACGCATAGATTTGGATTAGAATGTGTTCTCACCATCCCTTTGAACGAAAGTAGGCATCAATCTTGCTATACCATGCACGTGGTGCTTGTTTAAGACCATAAAGCGCTTTTTTCAAGCGACATACTTTATTTTCCTGTCCTTTCGTTACAAAGCCTTTAGGTTGATCCATGAACAGTTCTTCTTCTAACTCACCATTTAAAAAAGCGGATTTCACATCCATCTGATGCAAAGGCCAACCAGAATGTGAAGCTAAAGCAATAAGTAGACGTAGAGTATTCCACTTACAAACTGGCGCAAAGGTCTCCTCATAGTCAATGCCTTTATTTTGTGCGTACCCTTTGATCACCAATCTTGCTTTGTGCTTTGATATACTTCCATCTGCATGGTACTTAGTCCTGTATACCCATTTGCAACCAATGGATTTCTTGCCAACTGGTGGTTCTATTAAGTCCCATGTGCTATGCTTGGCAATTGACTCCATCTCCTCTCCCATGGCCTTGACCCAATGTCATCATCCTTCGCTTCACCATAAGTCGAAGGTTCTTTGCTTTAAATAATGTTAGATAAAAGAGCATAATTTGCTTCTGATCTTTCAGATAGTATCTTCTCTCTTGTTGATCTTCGTAGCTCTCCCTGTTTAGATGATCCTGGAAAGTCATCTATATCGTGGCTCTCCATCAATCTCTCAAACCACTTAGGGAGCTTTCTGTCAGGTGATCGGCTTCCTGGTGAAAATGTATCCCACGGTACATCCTTCTTCTTGTGTTTGTCACCTGCAACATCAATCCTTCTTGCACCAAAAGGTTTTTCCCTTCCTCTCCAACCTGTTTCTTGAGGTTGAGTGGTAGTATCTTGAGATGTATCCTCATGTTCATCACTCGGAAGGTCAATGAATGGATCATCATCAGGTGGTATCCTCACTATACCATCTTTCCTACTGGATGTGTCTATCTTCTCAGCATCCTCATCTCCATACATCTTGGATTCATCAAAGATAACATCATGGCTTATATGGATTTTGTTTTCGACTGGATCAAAACATCTATAGCCCTTCACACAATCATCATATCCTAGGAATATGCACTTGATAGCTTTTACATCAAGTTCACGTCTCTCTTCCTTAGGAATGTGTACAAAGGCCTTACATCCAAATATTCGCAAGTGGTTCACCTTTGGCTTCTTCTTCGTGAATGCTTCCTCAGGTGTTATCTTTGGTATGGCAATGGTAGGATTTCTATTTTGAAGATAGAATGTCGTGCTACATGCTTCTGACCAAAAATCTTTTGGTAGTTTCACTCAGCTAGCATAGATCTGGCACTTTCCACAATCGTACAATTTTTGCGCTCAGCTACACCATTGAGAGCAGGAGTATGAGCTTGCGTAAATTGTCTTTTAATCCCACATTGATCACAAAGATCATTGAAGTCATTAGACTTATACTCACCTCCACTATCTAATCTTAGGACTTTGATCTTCCTACCTGTCTGATTTTTGACCAAGTTTTTGAAGTTCTTGAAGTTATCAAATGCATCTGATTTCTTCTTCAAGATATAGATCCACGTCTTACGTGACATATCATCAATAAAGGTCATGAAATAGAAGGCTTTACCCAAGGATATGGTCCTCATAGGCCCGCATAAATCTGTGTGGATTAAATCCAGAATGTTCTTTGCTCTTGCAACACCCCCTTTATTGAATTTCTCTCGATGCTGCTTCCCATATACACAAGATTCGCACATCGATTTCAAGTGATCTTCTATGGTAGGCAGTCCTGTTACCATCTCCAATTTTCTCATCAAACTGAGGCTTCCCAAGTTCAAGTGACCAAGCCTCTTGTGCCACAACTCAGTTTGCAAAAGAATGGACGATACAAGTCCATGTTGCCCTTGATTGTAGCATTCAACCTATACAATTTTGTATTGGGCTCTCTTACTCCATTCGCAATAACTTTAAACTTCTGGTTTGCATCCTTCACAAAGCAACGATCATTAGCAAATTCTACTTTCAACTTTTGATCAATAATGACTCCAACAAAAAGTAGATTTTTCTTCAAACCTAGTACGTAAAGTACCTCCTTGATCATCCTGCTTTTGCCATCACGTAGTTGGATTGAAACTGTGCCTATCCCCTTGATCATGCACACCTCACCATTTGCTTGTGAAACAGATGTTCCATTATCCAACACCTTCAAACTACTGAACCAATTCTTGTTACCTGTCATGTGTCTTGTGGCTCCTGAGTCAATATACCATGCTTGATCATCTTGATTAGATGACAATGCAGATATGAAGATGCTAGAATCTTCAATCTCACCCTCATCGACAAGGTTACCTGCTTGTTTTGGTTTCTCCTTGCCTTGTTCCGCCAGGAATTTGCGACGTTCACTCTTCCAATGGTCCTTTTTACCACATTGGAAGCACTTGCCTTTCTTCTTAATTTTGCTGGAAGATCCCTCATCCTCCTGAGACTTGGCAAATTGCTGCTTAGACGTCTTGCCCTTGCCTTGTTTTTGGTGTGTCGCAAGTGCCTGATTGTCAATATTTTGACGTCTAGCTTTCACCATTTCTCGTCGTTGATCTTCCTGTATCAAGATTCTTGTGAGCTCGTCAAAGGTTGGCAATCTTTCTCTTAATGCTATTCCGCTCATAAACATCTGATAGGGTTCTGCAATGCCGCATAATGCATTATGCACCAGCTCCACATCACGTATGTGCTCTCCAATAGAATGCAGTTCATCTCTCATTGTCTTGATTTTGGTCATGTACGTCTGAATGTGCTCTCCTTGATCCATGCGGGCACTATTCAACTTTGACTTCAAAAATATGATTCTTGACTGATTTGACATCTCGAACTGCTCCTTTAGCACATCCCATGCCTGTCTGGGTGTAATAACATCACAAATGTGGGTAATGATGTGATCCTTCACTAACAAGTTAATGAAGGTCAAAGCTTTCCTCATCTTTTTGTCGAACACTTTGATGTCTGTTTCATTTGGCGGCCTTCTCTCATCACCTGTGATGACTTCCCACACGTCTTTCTCCATCAGTATGTTTTTCATTTTGATTTTCCACACTGCATAGTTGGAAATCCCATCCAATTTGCTACTTTCACTCAAAATGGACTCTCTCATGTTTGCCATCGCAAAACTACTTGAAACTTCTGCCTTAGGCTAAGAACAGTATGTCGAGGCCAACAGTGATGTCAGAAGTTGAAAATAATGACCTGCGCTTTTTTTCTTACCAAGCCACTCGCCGCCTTTCCACCAATTTGAAAGCCAAATCGGCGTCGCCTTCCGAAATGCACTCAGTCGTCAACTCCCAACAACGTGCCCAATGGAATGGTGAAACCACTTCTGGCGTACTCCGAACACTTTCTCCACTGCAACCACTCTACTTTGTTGTATCGTACTTGCAGGTACAGTCCGGGTGCCCTTCGTTTGGAGGTTATAGCCTTTCGTTTGGGTCAAAATGGGCAAAGGACCCAAAAATAGGGACTTTTCTAGTTTTTGAACTGTTTCTTCACTTTGAAGAAACTTCACTCTTCACTTGTGAAGGGACCCAGCTCAACTTTCAGTATGAAAATTTTTAATGAAGTTGAAGGCCAGAATGCACTTCACTTCTTCAAGGCCCTGTTCAAAGCTCATCCAATGGCTGAACCAAATCTTGTGGTTCAAATTTCTTTCCCATCATAGATTCTGGACCGTCGATTCATTTGACACCTCATCCAAAGGTCCAAACTGCATCTGGGCATCGACCCATGCTCCTGCAGTCGCTATGGTCTTCGGTACACTAAGTTGTCTATTGCGTTGGGCATGCGAACAGCCTGCGACCTCCCTGCCTGCGGCCGTGCCTCCCTTCTCTGAAAATTATTAGATTAAACTCTCTTGTGGATCGTTTTGAGCACGATCTGAGGCCTGGAGCAGGGTCGCCCTACTGAATCCATGACTGTAGAGTGTTCAATCAAGAAATTTCGTGGAGAAACGATGATTTTAGCTCAACTTGACAAAGTGGCTTTTTCACCTTTTTACCGCAAATCTGCTAGGTTAACTGTCTGGAGACAAATCTCTGACATAGACCTCAAAATCCCTCCATGGCTGGTTGAGAATGTGATTAGCTTCCTTCCTGTCCTTACGGCATCCAAAACGGTGCACAAACAGCGAAGAAATCACCAGTTCTGTATAAAAACTATAAACCGAAGCCCGGTTTCAATTTTCAGCTGGCTTCGAAATTGTCAAATTTTCACCAAATTTTTCCCTGTCTGATGCTATGCACAGGCTAATAATCCCTCTGCCGAGCTTAGCAAGCCTCTATAAACTAGAAACCGTGCACCAGTGCTTCTCTTTTCATCTTCAAGCCGTAAAACCCCGAACACTTTGAAGACAACTCTCCTGAAGATCTCTTCAACGGCGACACTGTACTGTGTACACTCCCTGAACGGCTTTGATACCAACTTAGAATTTGCTTTGCACAGGAACACAGATCATGCTACACAGTAACACAGACAGAAAACACTCTCCTCAGCAAGCTCACATAGCAACTGTATTTCTCAAAATGAAATTACACTGTACATATAGTTGTTCACTCAGGCAATCCATGCATGACCCAGGTTGCCATTGGCGGGACACGTGTCCTGTCGACTTGCCTCGTGGCGAGGCCAACTGATCCTTATCCACTGATAGGACCCACAGTACAGTAACACAGTGATTCTAACTTTAATTCTAACTGCAACTTGTGTTGAGCACATCTCATTTTATTGTTAATACAATACCACATGTAATGTTCCAAGATGAACTTCCGAGATCAAAACACAAGACGAGTAGAATTAATTATCGTAAAACTAATCTTGAGCAAGATCTATTTTGTATCCAAGATTACCATTGAGATTTGGCCTTGTTTGATACTCTTAGTGGTTTAGTGAAATGTTGTATGCATCCACTTAGAGATTTGAACCAAAAATCGCATGTCTAAAAACCTGATGCAAATACCAAAGTTATATTCGCAATTTGTGACAATTTTGATTTCTATGTACCAATTGTAGAACATTTACATTGACTCATCTAGCAGCTCATGTGAGTATATTTCATGTGGAATGCAACTATGGCACATACATTGAAAGCCAAGACCAAGAAGTGTGTGGCATTGATCATAAAGTAATGAAAATTTTAATTACAGTTCAGTTATTTAAGATTAATATTGATGCATACAACAGTGAAACTGAGTACATCTTTGGTCAATGATTAATTTGGAGACACTTTTGAAGCATTTATATGTCTTTTTAATATATAATTGTGATTCGGTTGCTTTGGTGTCTATCATAGTTACATAGTGTTCCAGAACATGAGCTTGATGCTCACTCTGGAATAGCTTTGATTTTACGAAGAGTTTCAATTTGTAACATAAGAAAGAATGCTTGTTTTTGAATTTTGCTGTTATATTCTGATGGGGTGAAATGAATCATATAAAAAGCGTCAGCTGGTGTATTGACACTTAAATCCCTTCACCTTATCAACCACAACTAGCTTGTAGAATGTAGGGTTTAAAAACTCTAGAGTGATGTTTAGGTGCTAAAGATTTATAAATTCTTGACTTTTCTTGCAATGCACACTAGAAAACTTTGTCTCTGCAACATTCAAACCCTAAACTGGTTACTATATAGCATACATTTGCCAATACACACCTAAGTTGTCAACATACACTTGCCATTTCTCAACCATTAACATGCATTTACTAATTCATCTATTGCCATTTTAAGTAGCTACAAACTACTAGACAATGTAACTAGAAAGCTGAAAGTTGAATGTCGCAATATCATGTAGTGCTCAAGCTCAAAAATAAAAAGTAAACACGAGTCAGCAAACAAAAAAACTGTGAATTAGAGTGTTTTATGTCCCATTACGTAGAAGTTAAGTCATGGGTTTAGGCATTCTACACAACAAAACTTAGTCAATATCTTATTAACCCAAGAAGGCAGCACTAGCACACAACAAAATGAGTCTTTAAATCTTGGAAAGGGACATTCAACTTCGGCTAGCCAGTTTGAATCGGTTAATTCGAATTGGCTGATTTGAATCGGTTGGTAACCTTGGTATGTAGTGGTGTGGCTTGCCACCAAGAAATACTTATATATCATCAAATCTTCTGCATGAACTCTAGATGGTACTATAAAACATTAATCAAAGATGCAGCATTCTGAGCAAAAATGGGGGATTTTATAAAGTAGCAAACATTGCGATCTGCAGTGTACATCACCATTTTGTGAGAGATATTTTGTAGCATGGAAAATTGGTCTTACATTACTGTAATACAAGAACAATGTTAGTAGATTAGATTATAAGGGCACTAACTAGAGAGTGCTTTGAATCACTTAGAAGAATGATGCACATAATTTTTTAACCATCATTATGAATTGCATCTAAGTTCTGTTCACAATTATGGATATCATGGCATGAGTTTACTTAGCTTGTTAAGGGCATCAATGGATATGGCGTGAAGTCCATAATTTTTATTGCTTTTAGTAGGTAGTGCTAGAAAACAAAGAGTGACAATCCCTTTGAGCTGTATTTATGGTTAAGCTCATCTCCTTTGAGACTTCTCACTGGAAGTCTGTTAATCCAGGAATTACTAGGACAGGCCTCTGCTTTATTTTGGGAGACAATGAATGTGTGGGTGGAAGCTTCTTGAAATTATGGTGCTCTAGTATGTGAAAGTGGGACACATTTGGTGCCTTCAATTACCAGGAAAATTTAATACAAAGTTACAAACTAAACTGAAAACTCCTTTCTCATATTTATGTAAGCAGGGCTCCCTGCTAGTTTGCTATCATGATTTCAGAAGTTTTTGTAAGTCCGTAGTCATAGCATGAACCTTTCATCTAATAATCAGTTACCTCTGAGTTGATCCAAAGCCAATCATATATCTACAGCTTTTGTAATCTCCTAGCGGCAATGTTTAAGCATGCTGTTTGTGCTAGTATTTGACTTTTGTGTATTTCTCACTGCAATTGAAATGAACTTTTGAAGCTCATTTCTCAGGCTTATCTTAATATTCACATAGCAGTTTGACACCTTCTTGGACTCCAATCTTGCAATACAGGTTTCATGATTATGCATATTCACAGGCTTCCTGATTTATTTTGTTTGTTCCAAGACAGATTGGACGTTATCGAACTTTTTTGGCTCACAATGATTGTATATGAGATATAACAACATTTCCTACAGCATTTGAGGGCCAAGCAATATTGGAGAAGGACGACTTGCTTGAAAAGAAGCTTTTTGTGACGTGCTCAGATGATCGCAGCATAAGAATTTGGAGTCTCGACAGTGGACATAAAAAGTTTTATATTTGTAACTCAGATATTATGAACCAAAAAGCACAAAACGTTTATTGCAAGAACATTGTTGGAGTCCTCTACATGGGTGAGGGTCTACTACTTATGCTTATGGCATCCCTCTGAATTAGTCCTCATGTTTTGAAAGATATAAAGATCTCCAACATGTCATGACAAAAGCATTTGACACCTGTTATTAACATAAAGAGTGGTAGATTGAAGTATTGTAGATTATGTTCATGTGTACCTATTCTTCCTCCAAAGGCTGGAAAAAGTTGTCAGCCAGCTTTTTAGTTACTTGTGAAATCTTTTAGCTGCATCATATTAGTTATTATGAGTCATCAACATAAGCTCCAACTTTCCAGTAGCTTTGTGATACCAATTTTATTGCAGATATTTTTTAGTCTGCTCAAGCAAAACGAATCTTACGGGGTGGGTATTTTTAGATGAGCTTGTGGCAGAACTCTTCAAATGCTTGTCTTTACCTATATTCCAACACATAGCAGCACTATGACTGTTTATTCTTGACAAAGAGAGCAGTATTTAGCTATTGCTTATTTCCCAGCTACTCTAGTCCAGTCTAAACCTACATGCTCATTATTGGTTGTCATTTTTTTTGATGGTGCAATCTAACCTTTCAGTTCAGTCGTATTTCGTCACGTCATCACAGCCGATTCTGGTTTTAGAAGTGCACGTTTTCACCAAGAGATAGCTTCACGCGGCACTATTTATGATATGGATGTCGATCCAAGCGATAAGTTTGTTGTAACAGTGGGACAGGTGGCTTTACTTGCTCTTTTACTGCCATTCTGAATACTGTGTGCTACCTAGTTGCAAATGTAGCTTTCTATAATAAATTTCTTCAATCTAACCTTGTCAGGATAAAAAAGTAAACATTCCGAATCTGGAAACTGGCAAACCCATGAGACACATCAAATTTGAGGGTGACTTTGGTGAGCCTGTCAAGGTGATTATATTGCACTTTTCTCTTGATATGTATTCTGGCTACTTGTACAACTGTCTCTGCTTGAGTATCAACAATTCTATTAACTAGCTTCACTGAATATGGCTTTTGGAATGATAATCCTTCAGGTTCGGGTTGACCCAAGTGGCACGTACATTGTTTGCTCTTATTCAGACAAGCATCTGAGAGTTTATGATCTCTCTAGTGGAGAACAGCCACTCCAAGCATCGGCGCATGCAGAAATCATATAACCGGAGTGGCTTTCTTGCCTAATTGCCAGCATTTGATCTCAGTAAGCATTTTTTGCTGATTTGTAGTTTTAAACACTTTCTTAGAAACCATGTGCACATACACTGTTACTGAATCATGATACAAGCGCATCCTTGACTTCTCACATGACGTTGAGGATGGCATGAAATCACTTACAAACGTGCATGAGCTCTATAAAGTATGTTGGCGTGTAGGTCGCAGTCTATTACAATGAGGGCATTCAGAATGATTTGCCTTTATTGTTCGTAAATTCAATTCCCACCACCTTGTGGCTAGGAAAGTTATATTGAACGCAGTTATTCTTAATTTTCGGTATAAAACTCTCCTCTCCCTTGCTGATTCATCCCTGGCACCTTTGATTTCTAAGTGAACCCTGGTTGAGTTATTGAACTAGGTCTTCAAGTTATGTGGCACATGACACGTGCAGTCACACTACTTCCTGATTATGCTATTTTACATGATGTCATTAAGTCTTATGTGGTATCATGTGCTCACTCTAGGGTCCCTCCCCTCTGGACACTATTCTTCAAGTTATATTGAAAGCAGTTATTCTTAAATTTCGGTATAAAACCTGAACATACCTGAACATAACCAAAAAAATATGTGCAATGTATAGTATTTGACCATCAACTGCACATGCATGCACAGACATACGAATAGTTCCTGAACTACAAAAAAGAGATATGCAACTTCAATTCTATGGACGTCACCCATAAAGTATGAAGCCATCAACTCCATGCGTAGCATGGACTAAATGCGATGACATCTTTGCTCATGTCATTACCATATTAAGAGTAGGCCTACGTCACATGCATAAGGATCATGTCACATTAACCTTTATATATTTCTATGTAGATTGGCATGAGTTTTTGTCACTTCTCTAAATGGGAAGGGTAGATTAAGCCATGATGAAGTCTGATGTAATGAGCAAAGCCAATCAATGGAAGTCAGTATCTCGAAAGTGGAAGAAAAGTGACATCTCCTCACTTTTGTTTTGCTCCCTTCATGTGTTGACCAAAGAATTTATCAGATAGCCAGCAACTTCTCTTAAGGCTTACATTTTTGCTGCAGTACATTGGGTATGCACTATCAGTCACAAAGATTACAGCAAGAAAATTCGTTTGTTATATGGATTCTTATTTTTAAAACACAATCTTAAATGGCTCCAGGGCCTTGATTACATGTGTGCTATTATCCAATTTTCTATTATGTAGGTGAAGACCTCACTTAGTTATTATGCCAGTGCAATAGCTGAATAGTAATATGATTGTAATTGTCGCATATTTGTCTGGAAACTTCCTCCAATGATGTCACTCATAATTCGAAAGAAAATGTTGGTGAAAATAGAGAATCAGCCTACAGGAACTTTAAAATCGATATTGAAAGCGCCATGAAATTATTTCTACTGCACATGATACAATGACTGTAAATTAATTCTCTCTCTCTCTCTCTCTCTCATTCATGAATGGTATGCAACTTCCCTATTCTATACTTAGCCCTTAGTACCTTAAAAAGATATACCCTTTGTAACTATTGGAGGGAAACTTGAAAACCACCAAAGCCACTTCAATGGTCAAGATCAGTGGAGGTACGTCCTACGGACATGATCCCTTTGCTTCTTGAGCACTCTTGTTTCAAATGCATCTACATAAGGAAGGAGTGGGCCTGCAAGCTTTCTCCATGCCCTCTCTCCTCTTCTCTCTTCATCTTCTTCTACCTTCTGCTTTGGCATATCAAGAATTGCAGTGTTAAAGCTTACGCTGCAACGGTCAGAGGGAAAACTTTGAAATACTTTGGTAAGTGGCCTTCATACCAGTTTACTTTTGATTTGAATACTTTGTCTGCAAAAGAGATGGATAGATTCGGTTGTAACCTTTGGCATTCTTGTTATATCATCAATAGCTTTGGTAGCAAGCATATGAGAGTATCAAGCGCTTGTTATGGCATGCATGATTGCATTCGATACTTGCTTTATAACATACAGGTGTTACAAGCCAGCGCTGGCCGACTTTGTAGGCATGAATATGAGCCATTTTGACAATGATGTAGGGATGTGGTAGCGCTACCATAACAACTGTAAATCGCTGTGGTAGTTTTTAGCTTTTTGTTGGTTGCTACAGCGCGACCCTAGAGGGTGCTAGTAGCGCTGCTAGCGCTGAAAGACTTGGCCAAAAATCGCTGTTCAATGATGAGAATGCTGACAATTATCATAGCTCGATTGTTTGGCAGCGCGACATACATCAGTTCTTCACAATCTCTTGCATATACTTGCAAAAAAGACGTCGTTATCGTATTATAGTGATGGTTGATGGTAGAAATGTTCTTAAATGACTGTCCTCTACGTATATGTCTCATAATCAGAGAAGAGCTCACTATGATAATAGGTTGGTGATAATACTTATGATTATCTCTGTCTCACACAGTTTTACAGCATAAAAGAGCACGAAGGGTTTAGGTATACCTCAGTTGACAGCAAATATAAGGTACGTATGACACTCATAAGATCTACACTCCAAATTAAAGTTTATGAAGAAGACCATAAACCCATTCGATAGGTATTATAAACTAATTGGATAACTCATATGCATGTATCTACGCAATGACGATTCTTAGAAATGGATACGGAAGGTCAATCTTCTAAACTACAAATTGCAAACATGATTGCTTCGCAAGAATCTGTATTGTCTACCATTCAGGTCTGAAATGCATGGATGTTTACAAATTTCTATTAGTAAGGCTCAAAATGCAGGGTGATAGAGTAAGCTTGATGAAAATATGCAAGAAAAGTAGTATGATATGATAACTATGTCTATTTTTCATGCAATCAAAACTAATATATCAGTGCTTACTTTCGGAATGATGATAACCCTAGAGTTTATAACATGCTTTTTTCTATACAGGGATTTGCGTATTGTTGTAAGTTCTTTAAAGTACATGGTTTTGTGCTAAGAATGTATTCATTCATAAGATCGAAATGGCATGAAATTGCCCCGATCTTAGTTTGAATGTGCATACGCAAATGCCTACTTTCACA
Source organism: Diphasiastrum complanatum (assembly GCA_029204225.1). Classification (NCBI taxonomy): domain Eukaryota; kingdom Viridiplantae; phylum Streptophyta; class Lycopodiopsida; order Lycopodiales; family Lycopodiaceae; genus Diphasiastrum; species Diphasiastrum complanatum. The sequence goes on from CM055100.1 coordinate 545,882, forward strand.
TTTTTGCACTAGATTATAACAGTTTCTCTGATAATGTCCGAAGTACTATTTTGGTTTATAATTGTAAGAACGGTAAGTGGGGTCAGCGGACTCTTGTATGGCATGGATTTGCTCAAGAAGTCACGATCGGACGCCTTGATTCGGTGTTAGCATGGTTTGGTCGAGTACTTGTGACGAGAACTAGTAAGGGAAGATTGGACTGCACTAAACTTTATTTTACATTGCAAGCTGATTAGTTGAGTATAACGTATTTTGTACATGGATAACAACTGACATTCAGCATTGACACATGTGTTCCTCACTGTACTAACTTGTGCGGTTTTGTGTGGTGGGGTGGTGGCAGGTACCAGCTGGATGGCTTGAGATATGTTTCGCTTTACGGTGCTTTTAATAGTACTGTATACTTTTCAGCTATGTGTTACCTTGGTAGTCTATGAATAAAGTGTTTTAAAAGGTTTTGGTCTTGACTTGTCAAGAGGAACTTTGTTCTGTTAATCTCTCTCTATGCATCCTTGAGGTGTAAATCCGACTATCCTTTGGCCAGGGTAGTACCAAATTCTTTACATTACTTGGATTCATTGCTAACATAGGTCCGTTTTATGTTTTAGTCCTCAGTTGGTTTCAAGGCGCAGTAGAGTTGGATTATGGGGAGCCCCTTCCTCCTCCTAATCTATTTACACAAACTCGGATTATCTGCATGAAAAAAGCTGTCATGTTGCATAGTTTTATTAAAGGAACTGATCGTAATACTTGTAATGTTGCGGGACCCGAAGATAAGTGTAAAAATCAGTCCTCTATTATTTGGTTTGACCATGCCATTTGGTATATGATGAATAATCTTGGCATTTTCTTTCCAGGTGCCTCACCCCAAAATCAACTCAATGCTTTTTTCCTTTGGCTACACAAACTTGCTAGGGAAATTGTCAAAGCTCAGATTACCTGTTTATACCTACGCTAGTACATGATTGATGCATCTATTGAACTTGCCACAAATCCCTCTCCTAAGCTCCTTGCTCATCTTGGTGATGCCGAGAACATTAGAGAAATCGAACGTCTGCTCAAAAGACCTAGATTCTCCACTGTATAAGGTAAATTTTTCCAGAACACAAGTAAACGTTCAGGCACTTTCAACCTTAATAATCCCAACTATGTCATGTTTGGCCAAGGGAAAAGAAGAAAATTTACTAGATACAGGGGGAAATAAGGACAAGGAAGCGGTACAAAGAGCGACTTGCCAATTAAGAAGCTGAACTTTTATTGGGATTGACATGGTTGCAGGACGAGATCATTTTGGAAAGAAGGGAGGTTATCAGAAATACTTTGGATCCCTTATAGCTCATCACACATGAATTTAAGGAAAAGCTCTTTTTGCATTTACTTTATCGCAATAGAATGTTTGAGACCATTCATGTGAAGAAGTTTTATTCTCGCATTTTACTATAGCTATTTGGCTTTATACACAAGACCTTTGATGATATAGTGTTTGGTTGGTCATACATGCCAAATGTCAAAATGGATTGGTATTTTCCTTATGAAGTCTTCTGCAATTTTCAAATTGAAAATCTTTAAGGTCGTTTTTGTTCTACTCTTAAATGTTTCAATGGCGGATAATCCTTTCTGGATATACCCTTTGGAGTACCTTGAGATTGATGGAAGTGATAACACGGAAAATTCAGCAAACTTTTTGAATATTACAATCTCTTTCGACCTGGCTTCAGGCTATGCAGTGCTTTTCAAATATGATAAACGAAGAGACCTTCCTTTTTTATTTTTGCAATATATACTCTTGGCTTCAAACAAACCTCTCTTTGATTCATATAAGCTCATTATATCACAAACTCCGTGGCATGTGTTTCTGAGACCACGTATGAGTATCTGTCAATAAACTTCAACCATGGCATATGTTTTGTAAGTCCATGAGTAGAAGCTTAAATATTAATAAAATAGCTTAAACTTAGATTTAGAACTTAGACTTAGGAAACTTAAGATTAGAAATATTTTATCTTAAGTTTTCCCTGATCTTTCATTTTATCACCTCCACGAATTCCGACCATGGTCAGATTTTGAGAAAACAGCCTGATATACTGTCAAAATCCCTTATTTCTCACCCAAATCTTTGTCCTAGAATTTGTCGGCTTCACTGAGGCTAGATCTTATCAAGATCATTCTTCCAGCAAGTCCGCAAATTCTATCTCAGAGATTTTGCCTATTTACTTTCAAAAATCACATTTTTTTCATATTCCCTATCTGCCAGTCAAAACTCTCTGTTAGAATTTGCCATCAAGCCTCAGAATTCGTTCTCAAAGAGTACGATTTCCCTGTCCTACCCGCGAATTCTGAAACTACAATTTTTTCCCAAAAAATCTAAAAAAAATCACTATTCTGACACTAAAAACTCTCTGTCAGAATAAGCGAGTATTATAGTTAGATTTATCTACCTCTCCACAATTTCTCAGCTTGTTTGTGAATTCTATCACGACCAGAAAGACTAGTTTTTGTCCTACACTATCCATTTTGCAAGCAAACTGCCCTTTTGCAAAGTACAGTACTAACTTGCTCATCTGTATTCTGCATCATGTCTTCACGACGTGTTGTGTGTTTGCGTGTTTGCCTATCTTCTATCTTCCAACCACAGCACGAGTCTTCTCTCCAGGTCCTACACAAGCTGCGGAGCAACTTATCAAGCCAGTGGGAAGCAACAAAAGAGTCAACTTGGGCATTTTCTTCAAAAGAAGTGACCCAAGTGACCTTTTTCCAAACCAAAAAGGTATATTAGAATTCGCCAACCTGTCTGCAGCCCTACTAGACCTTGATCTTTCATTTTATCACCTCCACGAATTCTGACCACGATCAGATTCTGAGAAAACAGTCTGATATACTGTCAAAATCCCTTATTTCCCACCCAAATCTTTGTCCTACAATTCGTCGGCTTCACTGAGGCTAGATCTCATCAAAATCAGTCCTCCAGCAGTTCCGTGAATTCTATCTCAAAGATTTTGCCTATTTACTATCCAAAAGTCACATTTTTTCATATTCCCAATCTGCCAATCAAAACTCTCTGTTAGAATTTGCCATCCAACCTAAGAAATCGTTCTCAAAAAGTACAATTTCTCTATCCTACCCACCAATTTTGAAAGTACAATTTTTTTTCAGAAAATAAAAAAAAATCACTATTCCAACCTTCAGAACTCCATATCAGAATTCGCGAGTATTACAGTTCGATTATTCTGCCTTTCCACGATTTCTCAGCCTGTCCGCGAATTCTATCACGACCAGGAAAACCAGTTTTTTGTCCTATACTATCAATTCTGCAAGCAAACTACCTTTTTGCCAAGTACAGTATTGACCTGCTCATCTGTATTCTGCATCATGTCTCATGGCTGTGCTGAATCTTCTAATCCGGCTCCTCTCGACTAGAATGAAGAATTCCACGTATCGATACACCAAAGTACGATGGAGAATCTGACCTAGTCCGATTTCTCCAAGACTTTGATAATGCATGCCGTTTTTATGGAGATACCTCTAAAATTGAAAAGCTACGTCTATTTCCTATGGTACTCTATGGAACCACCAAGGAATGGCACTTGAATATCGAAGCTCCTGATCTTGCTTCTTGGACCACCCTCCAGGGTGCTCTCATCAAGCATTTCAAACCATCCAAACTGACTCAGAGCCCGTTCATTCAAATTACCCACATCAAGATGTGTCGCGAAGAGTATGTCCGAAACTACATTGAGTGTTTTAAACATCTCAAGGTAGAATGTGTTGATGAAAATATCACCGAACGAATGGCCATAAAACTATTCTTAGTTGGATTGCCTAAACACATCCGTCGTGAACTCAAACCAGTTGACCTTTATGATCAACTTAAAGATGTGATGGCCGATGCTATTCGTGAAGAAGACGAAGGTTCTGACGATGACTTTGACCATCGTGAAAAGAAATCTAAGAATCCGGACCATCCTAATCACCCGAAGTCTGATAATATTGCTCAGTATTTTGAACTTTCACATCAAATGAAAACCTGGCAAAAAGCTCAACAATCTCATATGGATAAACTCACTGCCGATTTTCAAACCGCCATGAAAAAGATTGCTGAGAAATCATTTCCAACAAGGGAAAATGTCTTGTGTCCAATCTGCTCACAGCATCACACTGCTAATGAATGCCCTCAACTGTGAAATCATTTTCCAGCATCCACCAGACCCACCATCTATGGAGCATACTGCCCTTACCCACCACAACAACCTGTGCCACGACCAGGGGTCTACCAACCACAACCACCTGCACCAAATCAATACCCATTCCCACGTCAACAGTTTTTTGTTAACCAACCTGCCCCACAAAATGCTATCCATTATCTTGATCCGAGTATCGTTGATCCGGCCACCTACTATGTGGAAGGCAATACTCAAATGCAGTACTCTACTGAAACGGTTGTTTACTACACCTATGATTCTAATGCTCAATTAGTGGATCCCAATGCCCAAGCTTACAATCCAAGCCAAGCTGTCTTTGCTGCACATCAACTACCCACAATACGAGGATGTTTTATCTGTGCAGGTAAACATCCTAGTATTCGCTGCCCAGATAAACTCCGCTTTTCTCCAACTTGTGAAAACTGTGGTATTGAACATCACGTAAAGAACTGCCCATCCCATCTAAGCCAGCCACTCCTGTCTATTCAGTGCAAGTAGAAACCTTACCAATCGAAACACATCCTGCTTGGGTCTTGACTCGGGCACAAACCCAACACCAAGCCCCTACACTTGCACCCAGCAAAACTCAATCGTAGGCTGTTCCTCCAAGTGACGATTCAACCCCGATAGTTTACCCTCACCCATCTGAAGAAATTCGGCTGCATCATTAGTATCGCCAGCAAATCTGCAATGCTGACCAATAATCTTCCTCTTCCCATAAAGTACCTCACAAGCCCTTTGAAAGCGAAACCCCTTGAAGGTACCGAAGTTTGGGGAGATTTACTATAAGCCAATGTCACTCTTCCCTTCCTTGTACTCTAGAAGCCTGTTGGCCAGTGGAAATAACAGATCCAATCCAATACCACCACCACTATTGACGAGTTGCCTGAAATGCCCTTACATCTAACCAATCCACTCAGCGAATGAGGCAACATCAAAATCCCAGCTACTCATCATCAATCCCGTGAAGTTTTAGCAATACTCGATGGAGGTTTCGAGGCTAATATCATTTCCACATCCCTCATGATGGAATGGAATCTGAGAGACAAGCTAGCCAAACCTACTTGTCAGCTTCGGATGGCTGATCAAAGTGTGGTCCGACCTACTGGTTTCCTTCTGCACGTGCTGATCAAACTAGGAGGCTTCAAGTTTTCCGTTGATCTCGTAGTACTTAATATTCCCAATAATGCCTATTCTTATGAATTACTACTTGGTCGTCTATGGCTCACCAATGCACGAGTCATTCATGACTGGAGCAAAGGCCGAGTCACTTTTGAAAATCGTGACAGTTCTGTCACCATTGATTCAACGGGTAAACTCAAATCTGCACGCATCCATGACGAAGGATCCTCAACCACCAACTCAGTATTTGAGCCATACCAGTCCAGCCACGAAAAAGGTCATTATGTTAAATCTATTGATATCATAAACTGGAGTCACAGTCTAGCTTCCATTGATTGTGTGAATGCCGATTACTGTGCTCAGCATCAGGATAATTGTACCTCTCCACTCCCAATTGATCACGACCAATTGCCTGATCTGGATACACCTAGCTGCGATGGAAATGGTAGGCCCAATGGTCACAGACTGTCCTTGATTGGAAGCAGATGCAAGGGAAGCATCAGAGGCTAGGGGAATGGGAGTGCGAACAGTAGCAGGGGGAGGAAGCGCAGCTGATGAGGTATGCCTAGTGCAACGTTGTGACGTGGAAGGCGAGTCCAAAATTACGATCTCGCTGCATGGACGACGACGACTATGAGAACTTGAGGCCTGGTGAGACAACTCGGTCGGTGCTTCTTCGTAGACCAAAAGCATAGAATCTAGGTGGAAGTCATCGATTCTGTTTTCTAACTAAGAAGTGGCTAAAAGGGACAATAAAGGGCCAGCAGCAAACTGCTGCTTAGTATTGGCCTTAATAGCTCGTTTGAGCTCACCAAAAACAGTCTTGAACCGTTAGTTTGCTAGAAAATGAAACATAAGCCTGTGATTCATAGTAAGTAGCCTTGCAATCCTGTCAAACATCACCAACACTCAACAACCAACAAATTAGAGTATTTTTACTTCTGTTCTAGCTTGTTCCCACTGTTTTAAAACCAAACCGTCTTCCAAACAGACAATAGACAACATTTAAAATACAATAACCATTTATAAGAAGAATAAGAGACTATAGGAAAAAATCCAGCCAACCATCAAAGTAACTTGTTGCTTTCACAAAGATGCTAACCACAGTAATCGACAACAACATAATTGACACGAAATTCCTTCAAAGAAACCAATTCGAAAAGCATAAAAACAAACCGATTGTGAACCTGGTAGTGCACTTACTAGACAATCGATTGCAATTCCAAAATCATTTCCAACGGGAGGAAAATTCCAGAATTCCACCATTTTGTTGCTTACTTCGTCGGATTTTCGAGAAAACATCGAGATTTCCACTCGACACTTTCGATGATAAATCCTGCTTAGACTGGCACTGATACCAATATAAAGTCCACAACACAAAATTATAGCCTAAGCATACCATACAAAACAACAACACATGGGAACTGGTGGAGATTAAACCAACGCAACCAAACCTAGATCGTACGGATCTAGCCCCCAGGCTATGGATCAATCAGAGTCATGGAAAGAGGAGTCACACCAGCAGCATGTAGCTACTAATCACAAAATCAAGCATACACTATTGAGAGCCCAGCAGGTATACTTATACCATCCTCCATGGCCCATGTATCACTAGTAGTGCATTGTGACACCTCACTAGACACCTCTGCAGCCTATCTGGGCCATGTCTAATGACTCACTGATAGATCCATACCAACTCCACCACCATGTGTTTAGGCCTACAACCATTAATTATGACCATGTACACATAAGGGCCCCAATTCCCTTATAGTCACAATTAACTTACGGGTTGTTGGTCTACCGATCCCTAGCGTGGACACGCTACCCGAGACCAGTCATGGGCATGACACCTTCGGTTCCTTCAGAAACCTCAGGACACATATTTTCACATAATCTTCTGCCCCTGCCCCTGCCCTTGCCCCTACCCCTCCCCCCCCCCCCCCTTCTGTATACTCAAAAAATACATTACGGACTGGGTAGCGGCGGGTGTGAGCGGCCCACTATCGGCTGTAGCATGTACCCTTCATGCACCGAGCTGCCCTGTGACGAGGTGCATTGAAGGCTGAATGCTACTAGGTAGTAGGCCTGCTCAAGCTTGCTAACGGACATAGTTGAAGTTTTGGCCTTTCAATTGAAAGGCCAAAACTAAAATGAGTTTAAACATTTGTAGTTAGATCCAATTAAAACCTGCCACCTGTATACTATAAGCCCAAACACTAATTATGTATAAAAGTATAGTATAAATCATGTTGATGACTATGCCTCTTCAAATTAAGCTTGAATATCTAAGAATAGATAGCTTCCAGTATTGGTTTCATTTGTTAACATCGATCAATACTCCTCAACGTCAAATCTTTTGCGACTTAGTGACAATTTTTTTATATCATGCAACATTTACTGTCATGACCCGTATGGTTCACTGTTGCGCTCGGGCGAGGAGGTGGAGTCGTCTTCATCTTCCTCGTCACCACTCCCTATATCACTACTCTTTTTGGTAGTGTACAAACTTTTAATCTACGACTTTAGCCCATTGGCCTTGTTCTTCATCTTGTCCATCATGGACTTTTTTACCAGTGTGCTTAGATTGGTCATGTTCAGGGACGCTCGGTTTGATAGAGCTGATATAATCCTACTTACCCAGTAATCCATCATCAGAGAGTTAGATTGAACATCAATTTCTTAGTTGCAACGAGGCCAAGAAATCATCTAGTTTTGGCAAATGTAGTATTTTTAAGGATCAAATATCCCCAGTTGTAAGATTGTAAGATTTTGGATTAGCCGAGCGCTCCTGCACCTAATCAGCACCCTCGCATACTTTGTAAACTTGCGTCTGAATCTTTCTAGCGTTCTTGCACCTATAATTGAATTTTAAATCCTAAAGCATCACGTACATACTTACTAATCTACACAAAATCTCAAAGCTGAAAAACCTATCCAAAACATCTACAAGAATGCAATCATAACGAGTCAAATAGATCATGAAAGCCTTCTAGAACAAAATTCACAACAATACCAAGTAATCTCTCTGATCTATATATCAAATTCCGATTTATAATGAGCTGCATCACATGACTTCACCAAAAACATCTTCCAATCTGGCCGGATCATTACAATGCCATAATCCCAACCATCATGCTTCCAAACTATCCAAAAGAAAAGCAAGAATGGATCAAATCAAGAACTCCTCCAACCTGCTATTAGACTCGGATCTTTCCACTCGTTACACTTTCAAGCTTCAAACCTCTCCAAAAGAAGCAGCACATGATCTTGTCCTTGTAGTCGTGTTAGTAGTTCTAATGACGTTTTGTTCTTTGTTCATGATGGAAAGCGATGGCGATTGTTAGACTTTTGAACTCCTCCTGGGCGCCCTGAAAACCGGGAACATAATACTCTATTTGGGAAGGTGATGGAGGGCATCTCTCCTAGTTTCTTTAGCACTCTCTCTCTCTCTCTCTCTCTCTCTCTCTCTCTCTCTCTCTCTCTCTCTCTCTCTCTCTCTCTCTCTCTCTCTCTCTCTCTCTCTCTCTCTCTCTCTCTCGGGCAAATCCGAGCACTCTAATCTCTGTGTGCAGAAGCCTGAGAGGGGCACGATGGAGGGGCCCAAGTGGCCGTGTGCGGGTCCGAAGTGAGGGAGATGAACAAAATGGGGGGGGGGTGGCCTATTACACTTAAAGTAAGTTATTGAAACTTAAGTGGGCCATGCAAGGTGCTAGGTGGGGTTGGTTGAGAGGGACGGGGGTTTAGGCTAGTTTTAATTTTTTGAGTTTTTTAAAAGCCTAGGGTTTTTCTTTTTTGTAGTAGGTTTTTTAGTTTTAAGAACTGATGTTTTGATTTTGCAATTGAAGTGTGAGCTAAAGTTGTTTAAGGATTTTCATTGCATTGGCACTTAAAATTTCCATTTTTTATTTATTAGAACCCATTTGCCGATTCATAGGTATTATTTGTTAATGAGAGCACGTATGGTCTAAAAATTAGCTTTTTTTGTAGACATTGCTTAATTTAATAACTATTATAACCGTAATGAATGTGTTAATTGAACGTAATTATTTACGAACAATAAAGGTACATCATTCTGAAGGCCCTCATTGTAATAGACTGCGACCTACACGCCAACATACTTTATAGAGCTCATGCAAGTTTCTAAGTGATTTCATGCCATCCTCAACATCATGTCAGAAGTCAAGGATGCGCTTGTATCATGATTTAGTAACAGTGTATGTGCACATGCTTTCTAAGAAAGTGCTTAAAACTACAAATCAGCAAAAATGCTTACTGAGATCAGTGCTTTAAAATTTTGACATTCTAGCTGCAAAAGGTTCTCAAGGACTGCTTACTGTTTTTTTTCTGCTTACCAAAAGCAAGATGTTACGTAGTATGTCACTTTGAGTTTATCTCTTAAGTTAATGCTTCTCCAATGCTCCGATGCAATTTATGGTCTATGTAAAATAGAAATACAATCTATAATGTCTCTTATCTTTGACGCAACTCTCATCTCTTCCTTCTCACAAAATAGAACACGGAATTTTGACACTCAAAGACCAAAAACGACGTGATGAACCATCAGGTTGCCGAATTTCTTTCTTTTTTTGCTAAAAAAAATTCGCATGGATTTTCCATATGTGGATAGCACGTCGAAAACTTTTCAAGCGCTATCCACGGGTTCCACTATCTGGATTTTCCGAGGATAGCGCATGGATTATCCACACGTGGATAGTTATCCGCGCAAAATCCAATACTTTTTTATTTAGGAAATTAGTATGGTGTATAATCCATGCATGGATTATCCACGCAGAGCCAACATCCATGTGCCGGTTTTCAAGATCTGGCTGCGGGTCCCGGAAAACTAAGCATGAATATTCCACGCAGTTTGAATTTTCTGATTTTCGACCTCCGATATACAGTTGTTGCCAGAAATGATATTTGCGTGGATAATCCACTCGTGGATGTTCCACACGCCCATATCCATGACTATATCCATGTCGATCCTGCGTGGATATTTGCATGTTGTGTTCTTGTGAGATTTCCAAGACTAATACCACAAGCTAGCCCATCTAAATAACTACAAAACGTCAGACACATATAAACAAGAATTTATATAAGCTTACTAGATGTCGACAAAGTTATAAGTAGAAGTTAGTTAAGACTTGCCACCACATTTAGCGGCACAACCGTTGCATCATATCTTAGAAATTCAACAAATAATGATCGTGTTGGCAAACTTTGAAGTATAGCCATTATTGCAACAAGAATAGCCATAACAAGCAAGACTATATGATGTATCAAGCCAATCCCAAGATGTTCAATAACAGGCAAGATTGTGAAAACTAATCTACAATTTCCCACTATCAACACACAAATTGCCTTTTATGTCCTTGGTATTTTTATTCAAGACTACTACTGCACAAGAAACACAAATATCCAGCATGCCCTCATATATTCATGTAAGCGCCCGAAATTCATCATGTTCTTGCAAATTTTTGTGAGTTCTAGAGTCTCATTTGTTATTTATATCATTTATGTATGCTGCCTTCTACTATCAACGTCAAACACACTGAAATGAAAATGGCTCCAGCATGAAATATACTCACATGAGCTGCTAGATGAGTCAACGTAAAAGTTCTACAATTGGTACATAAAAATCAAAATTGTTGCAAATTGAGAATAGAACTTTGAGATTTGGATCAAGTTTTTAGACATGGGTTTTTGGTTCAAATCTCCAAGTGGATGCATACTAACATTTCACTAAACCACTAAGAGTATCAAATAAGGCCAAATCTCAATGGTGATGTTGGATACAAAATAGATCTTGCGCAAAATTAGTTTTACGATAAATAGTTCTACTCGTCTTATGCTTTGAACTCGGAAGTTCATCTTGGAACATTGCATGTGGTATTGTATAAACAATAAAACGAGATGTGCTCAATACAAGTCGCAATTAAAAAAAATTGTCTATAAGGTATTGTATTGAATTTGTTTATAAGGTATTGTATTGAACTTCTTTATAAGGTATTGTATTGAACTTCTTTATAAGATATTGTACTGAATTTGTTTTTTTGTATGTCAGCTTGTCATGTGACTGTGGAATTGGTTGAGACACCTGACACGAGTGGTGCAGCCATGGATTTGTTCAAAATCATATGACTACAGATTTGTTAGAAACCGTGTGGAAGAAAATGTACCCGAAAAATGTATCCGAGGAGGACATGAATGAATGTGAAGGAGACCTTGAAGGACTGGATGTGGATGTGAGCCTACAAGACGAAGTTGGAAGCGATGAGGGAGATGATAGCGATACATAGAATCATCTCTTCTCTTTTTTATTACGAATTACATATTAGTATGGAATGTAAGGCCTTGAAAGAGGGAATGGGTGAAGGGAGAATTGATTTCCTCCTCGATGCTCATGGATATGTACCTTTTTTATAGCTAATATAAATGTTTTGCTACTACAAAATTGAGATAAAAAATGTTGAGTGCATATTTTTTCATTCTATGCAAATGCAATGTATAGTCTATTTATGAATCAAATGCAAATGCAATGAGTAGTCTATCTCTAAATCAAATGCAATGTATAGTCTATTTATGAATTGAATGCAATGTAAATTGTTTTTTAGGCAGATGAGTTTACTATGATGGAATGCAATGCATAGTCTATGTAAAGTAATACAATCTATGATCTAATGCAGTGTAGAATAGAAATGTATGTCACTTTGAATGTACCTCTTAAGTGAATGCTTTTCCAATACTCCTTTTTGTTGTTGAACATTTTTATCTTTCAATAACTTTAAAATTTTGCTCTTTCGATTTTTTGCAATGCAATTTCTTCTTTTATCTCCAATCTATCTCTTCTCATATCCAATTCTACATCACAAAAACAAAAGATATTAGTACTAACACTAAAAATCACAACAAGCAAAAAGATTTTATTCATTTTCACTCACATTTCACTCTCATCTCATCCTCACTCTTCACCTTTCTCTCTTTTGTCAACTCTCTTCTCTTCCCTCTCACACAATAGAACGTGGATTTTTGAAACTCAAAGACCAAAAACGACGTGAGGAACCATCAGGTTCCCGCGCCAAATTTCTTTTTTTTTGGTTAAAAAAAATTTGCATGGATTATCCACATGTGGATAGCGCGTAAAAAACTTTCCACGCGCTATCCACAGGTTCTACTCTCTGGATTTTCTGTGGATAGCACGTGGATTATCTTGCTCAAGAAAAACAAATATCCAACATGCCCTCAGATATTCATGTAAGCACCCGATAGCAATTGATCATGTTCTTGCAACTTTTTCATGAGTTCTAGAGTCTCATTTGCTATTAAAATCCAGTTAATTCACATTTATATCATTTACGTGTGTTGCTCTTCTACTATCAACAGGTGGTTTGTGTCTGACAGGTGGTTTGTGCGTGTGCCACATAATGCTGCCCCATCCCCATGAGCATCACAAGCCCGCACAGAAGAGTTTCCGCGGTCCTCATGTTCACCGACACTGAAGCACAGAAATGATTGCTCGTTACTGGCCCGTAAATTAGGCACTAGTGGATGATGCAGATCCAAACAAGAGTAGAAACTTGAAAATGGTACTGTGTGGAGAGGCCATATTGATACGACCAGCTTTATAGCCATTGTGAAACATGGATTTGAGCAGCTCACGTGATGAATGAGTCAGGATTGTCGCTAAAGCTGTAGACCGATTAATCATCAAACGCGTCGCGCTGCCTTCAATCGAGACTACCAAGAATTTAGATGTGCTACGTCGCAACTCAGGACTCGGTCCATCAAAATCCTCAAACTTCTGTGAACCCGACATGACTTTATGAAAAGAGGCGTGTTGAACTAGATTTTGATGGAGTCTGAAGTCCTGGAATCCGAGCAGTGCTCATTTTAGATTTCTTAGAATAATAAGCTAAATTCAGTTAATTTGAGAGTATTCTTCCTCTTCATAAAATTTTTTACGTGATCGCCTCTTGAAAGCTGAATATAAATTATTGTATAATTGAAAATTCTAATATAGAAAAATATGAAACATTTGAATCAAATATGTGAAAGAAACATGCAACTCATGTCATAGATTTGACTATATCAAACAAACCTTTGGACGTTTCAAACCCTAAACAAACTGATCTACATTTGTACAGTTCTTGAACAAGGAGAAACTCTTCTTACTTAGAAATTAGGGTTAGGGTATTAAGAAGTTATAGATGAGTCATTGCATTTCAGCCTTAGATTGTTCTTCTGAATGCATAACTCTTATATTCGACGCTTGTTCAAGGAATATATGGAATGCTGGGAGCATGGCTTGAAACAATGGGCCGCTTTCCAACATAAGATAATCAGAACATTTCTTTTCAAAGTAAAAAATCCCATGCAATCTTTACCTAAATGAAGGTTTGGATCGAACCAACTTGGACAAGGGTTCTCAACCTTGGCTAGATTTGGAGGATAAATCATGCCTGTCAAATTTTGCTCTGCCACTATTGGTGTAGCACAATGGCAGGGTTCCTTCGAACTGGGAGTTGGGGAGATAAAGTCCTACACCAAAATAGCTTCCTAAATGGAACTTAGTATTCACAATAGACAAACCCACTTGTGCACCAAAAGCCACAAACTCCACAAAGCTCCAATCTAATTACCCAAACACTAAGTAAATCAAAACACGAAGCATGCAAATTAAGTAGACCAAAGTACATAATAGAAGAGCAAAGATAGCTCTCACCCTTCACCAATTGTTTACGCCAATACGACAATCAACAACCAGCACCCTCGTTAAAGTAGTCGTATTTAAACATGAATCCCTAACTAACCATAATCGACGAACTACAAAACAACGCACCCTACAACTTTTGAAAATGGCCTGACCTCATATTACAATGAAACAAATATTTTCACGATTTAAGGATACACAGAGGCCTACATAAATCATTCTGTCCTAACACATATCTCGAGACAAAATAAAGCCACTTCCACTGAGCTTATTATCTGCCTCTGCTCAACTATTTCTTGCGGTGTACTATCTTATTGTCTTGATTGTTGTCATCTGCATTTGGATTTGGTATTGGAAAGAGGAAATATTCGAAGTATGAACTATTGCCAAAGTACAGATAGAATGTGCCAACCCTTGCTCATTCCAATATCTTTTAATGATTAATTAAGTATGGTTTTGGAATTTTGAAAATTATGATTGATGAATCATAGGATTCTAAATATTTATGATTGATGGATCACAAATAAATAATTAGTTGTTATCACTAGATTATAAGGAAATGTGATCATTCTTATAAATGGCGAATAATTTGTGATCTATTGAAGGAGTCAAGAATTTAGCTCAGCTGGTTTGAAATCTAAATTTATTTACTCCTGGACCAGTCTTTAATTGAGAACGTACGTGTCTCACAGGCATTTTCATAGGGTAATTTATTTTACTTATGAGAAATATGCTTACCTTAGTCAGTGAAACTCTAGTACAGGTTGTAGTCTACAGATGCTTGTGTACAATAATTAGCCTAGATCTCTAGTTAATTGGGAGACAAAAAAGTCTATCGAGATTGAATGGCTGGTATTTTCTAGCATGAGATGCTAGGAAAAGATCACTTAACTCAAGAGAGTATCTGGAGTATTCAAAATTGAGTTAAAATCGTTTTTATCTTCATGGATCTCCAAGAGATTTTGGTAGAGTGAATTGTTATATCTTAGTTTTTGAATTCTAAGAGTATTTGTACCATGAAGCATTTATGACAAGTCTTTCAAAAATTATGGATGGTCTTCGACTATAATTGTTTGCTTCTTTAAATTTTGAACATAGATCTCTAATGTAAAGTGATAATTTACTTAGCGGTTTATGTAGATTAAGTTTACATGAAAGTGATGTTACTTGTTGGAGAAGAGTTAAACCCAATTGAAAAATTGACCACTTAACGTACTTTTGAATATAATATAGTACTTCAGAACAGAGATATACATTTGAAAAATTGTTATTTGATATTTGAAGTCAAACTAAGGGTAATGATAATGATTTCTCTGGATAAATGTGAAAGTTAAAGGATTTGCTCTTTAGCTTATGAACTTAATCTTCGGGATATGTCGACTACTCATCTAGTGTTTTATGTACGCCGGTTAAAACTTAACCTAATGGTATATTATATTTCCATAATTGTATATGTGCTCCACATAATAGTCACACACAAAATAATCCTATCTATGAACATCATGATGTGCAATTTCCCACTCATCTTGGTAGCAGACTTATCACCTTTTGTCATCCACTTACTATTGTCCACAACTACATCATGATGTTTTTAAAGATTTTACCAAGTATATATTCATGGAATAGGTTATGAATCAACGTCAAGCTCGTTGGTGTAAATATTTGGAATTCTTTTCCCACGTTGACATTGACTATCTTTCTGGTGTTGAGAATGTTGTGGCAGATATCCTTAGTCATTTGCAACAAATCATGGATATTATCTCGACTCAAACTAATTTTACTTCCTCTTTTGAACAAATATATATTCGTGATAGCACATCTCCTTTGTGCAAGATGTAAGAGCTTTATACTTCGTCGTACTAGACGACAATGAGATAGTAGCTTGTTTCGTTGACATCCAAGAGATAGCATGTGCACTTATAGATTTTCTATCCATTTGATCTCCAACAAAGTCCGAATCTAAAAATCCAAACAAGTTAGATGATGATCCTCCATAAACAATGCCAAAATCTCTTGTTCCCAAGATGTATCTCAATACCCTCTTTCCTAGATTTAAATGCTCCACACTAGGATTTTGCATAAATTGGCTTAATCTACCAACACAAGAGCTAAGATCGGGTCTTGTGATGGTTAGATATATGAGTGAACCACATAGCTTCCTATAGAGAGTAATGTCCTCGAAGGATCTTTCATTACCTCTTATAGTTAGCTTTACACTTGACTCCATTGGTGTATCACAAGATTTAGCATCTACCATATGAAATATTTTAGAATAGCATTAGCACACTTCTCATGATAACTCAACTTAGAGTTATTTTACCGATACTTACTTTTTTAGCCAAAAAAAACTAATAATTGCGAATGTAGCCAAATTCTTGCTTTGTGCAACTTCAAACATGAAAACAAATTAATATCAAATTTGTTATAATAGAGCACACATTTATCAAAATCATAGATATATTTCAAATTTAAAATATATTATAATATGCAAATTAGATATGAATCACCTGAAAAGTGCATTAAATTTTATTTATCGTATCAATGATATGCTCTAAGAGTTTAGGAGGAGCCAAAGGACAAGTCAATGTATTGTCCCACGCATGTGAAACAAGTCTCCTTAACTTATATTCCAACAAATTGATGCTACTGCATGCAAAAGCAGAAAATCGGTACATCTTCACAAAAATTTAAGATATGACAATATGACATGACAAGGCCTTTGTGGTACAATATCACATCGTTCGTGTTTTATATGGAAAATCATTTTTTTATCATGCAATCTCACCAACAGGAGTTCTTTGACCTACATGAGGTAAAAATATTATTCGTTAGATTTTACCACAACAACAAAATTTAAATGTACCAATTCTTTATTTTTGATCAATACATGTTATTATTATTATTATTTGAGATTTCGTTGCCCAAAATTTCTCAATATGAAGTCTATGAATTTTAACAACAGACTCTTAAAACTCTCATGCAAAATTCTAAGCCAATTTCTATTTTTTTATATCAAAGTCCTAAAATAGAAAAACTAAATAAATAGATGAATATGAGAGAGAGAGAGAGAGAGAGAGAGAGAGAGAGAGAGAGAGAGAGAGAGAGAGAGAGAGAGAGAGAGAGAGAGAGAGAGAGAGAGAGAGAGAGAGAGAGAGAGAGAGAGAGAGAGAGAGTATTCAAAGCATAAGTAAACTGGTATGAAGGCCACTTACCAAAGTATTTCGGAGTTTGCTCTCTGACCATTGCAGAATAAGCTTTCACACTACTATTCTTGATGTGCAAAGCACAAGATAGAAGAAGATGAAGAGAAAAGAGGAGAGAGGGCATGGAGAAAGCCTGCAAGCATTCTTTCCTTATGTAGATGCATTTGAAACAAGAGTGCTCAAGAAGCAAACGGATCGTGTCCGTAGGATGTACCTCCACTAATCTTGACCGTTGACTTGGCTTTGGTGGTTTTCAAATTTCCTTTCAATAGGTACAAAGGGTGATATATTTTTTTAAAGCACTAAGGGCTAAGTATATAATAGAGAAGTTGTGTACCATTCATGAGAGAGAGAGAGAGAGAGAGAGAGAGAGAGAGAGAGAGAGAGAGAGAGAGAGAGAGAGAGAGAGAGAGAGAGAGAGAGAGAGAGAGAGAGAGACCAATGACCAATACCCACAGTTAGTGAATCTCTCAAAAGCTAACTGCCCACCAAGAGATTGTCAATATTTTTAGGCAATTCAAATAACAGTCCAAGAAAATCATCATGACGTAAAAGCTTGTTAATAATCATACATAGTTTATCCCGGTAGAACACGTTATCTTGAAATGTATCTACCAGCGTTCGTACTTCCTTAGGAAAAATTTCTTGTTTGTTACAACAGTACATGGCAGCTATTGTTTGTGATATAATGACCTTATATGAATTAAAGATAGGTCTGTTTGAAGCCAGGAGTATATATTGCTCTCTGACCATTGCAGCATAAGCTTTCACACTACTATTCTTGATGTGCAAAGCAGAAGATAGAAGAAGATGAAGAGAAAAGATGAGAGAGGGCATGGAGAAAGCCTGCAGGCCTATTCTTTCCTTATGTAGATGCATTTGAAACAAGAGTGCTCAAGAAGCAAAGGGATCGTGTCCGTAGGATGTACCTCCACTAATCTTGACCGTTGAATTGGCTTTGGTGGTATTCAAATTTCCTTTCAATAGGTACAAAGGGTGATATATTATCTTAAAGCACTAAGGGCTAAGAATATAATAGAGAAGTTGTGTACCATTGATGAGAGGGGGAGAGAGAGAGAGAGAGAGAGAGAGAGAGAGAGAGAGAGAGAGAGAGAGAGAGAGAGAGAGAGAGAGAGAGAGAGAGAGAGAGAGAGAGAGAGAGAGAGAGAGAGAGAGAGAGAGAGAGACCAATGACCAATACCCACAGTTAGTGAATCCCTCAAAAGCTAACTGCCCACCAAGAGATTGTCAATATTTTTAGGCAATTTAAATAACAGTCCAAGAAAATCATCATGACGTAAAAGCTTGTTAATAATCATACATAGTTTATCCCGGTAGAACACGTTATCTTGAAAGGTATCTGCCAGCGTTCGTACTTTCTTAAGAAAAATTTCTTGTTTGTTACAACAGTACATGGCAGCTATTGTTTGTGATATAATGACCTTATATGAATTAAATATAGGTCTGTTTGAAGCCAGGAGTATATATATTGCATAAATCAAAAAGGAAGGTCTCTTCTTTTATCATATTTGAAAAGCAATGCATGGCCTTAAGCGAGGTCGAAAGAGATTGTAATATTCAAAAAATTTGCTGAATTTTTCGTGTAATCACTTCCATCAATGTCAAGGTACTCCAAAGGGTATATCCAGAAAGGATTATCCGCTATTGAAACGTTTAAGAGTAGAACAAGAACAGCCTTAAAGATTTTCAATTTGAAAATTGCAGAAGGCTTCATAAGGAAAATACCAATCCATTTTGACATTCGGCATGTATGACCAACCAAAAACTATATCATCAAAGGTCTTGTGTATAAAGCCAAATAGCTATAGTAAAATGCGAGAATAAAACTTCTTCACATGAATGGTCTCAAACATTCTATTGCGATAAAGTAAATGCAAAAGAGCTTTCCCTTAGATTCATGCGTGATGAGCTATAAGCGATCCAAAGTATTTCTGATAACCTCCCTTCTTTCCAAAATGATCTCGTCCTGCAACCATGTCAATCCCGATAAAAGTTCAGCTTCTTAACTGGCAAGTCGCTCTTTGTACCGCTTTCGTGTCCTTATTTCCCCCTGTATCTAGTAAATTTTCTTCTTTTTCCTTGGCCAAACATGACATAGTTGGGATTATTAAGGTTGAAAGTGCCTGAACGTTTACTAGTGGAAAAATTTACCCTATACAGTGGAGAAGCTAGGTCTTTTGAGCAGACATTCAATTTCTCTAATGTTCTCAGCATCACCAAGATGAGCAAGGAGCTTAGGAGAGGGATTTGTGGCAAGTTCAATAGATGCATCAATCGTGTACTAGCATAGGTATAAACAGGTAATCCGAGCTTTGACAATTTCCGTAGCAGGTTTGTGTAGCCAAAGGAAAAAAGCATTGAGTTGATTTTGCGGTGGGCACCCGGGAAGAAAATGCCAAGATTATTCATCATATACCGAATGGCATGGTCAAACCAAATAATAGGGGACTGATTTTTACACTTGTCTCCACATCTACACTTGAAGAAAGCCTCGTTTCCAATTCTAGAGTCTGGCTCGGTGGAGATTCATCCTATTAAAACCAGTGTCCAGATGTCCACGAATACGTGCCCAGGTTTGCTCAAAAGGGCACCGGGAGGGCTCGAATTTGCTCGTACAGATAGCAGTTTCAAAAGCAATAGGGGTCTCAAGAGTAGAATTTTTGTTGAAAGCAGCCTGTTTACAAGTCTGGACTTCTTTTTCATTAAGATGGGTAAGGATGCACCAATGCTCAATGGAACTAGGAGCAAGAAAATTGACAGAAGGCAGACTCCAGAGTTTGTACGAAGTGCTAGCAGATTTGAGCTCAATAGTGAGAGCAGGTACGAAAGGGACTTGGCAATTTTTGGACTGACAAAATTCAAAGGAGGATTGATCACCAATGTCGCAAATATCTTGAGAAAATAATTGTTGTGTGGTACCATCTTCGTCCAGTTCATCTAAGAAGAAAAGAGGAAGTGGAGAAGAGGGTGGCTCAGGAATGGTGGGAGAGGGTTCAACAGATAGCAGGTCATTTTCTTTTTCAAGACAAGCAAAGACTTATCTAATATGATAGTTATAAAATTTTTCTTCGTTCGCATATTTTGCTGCAATACCAACCAAATTTGAAGCCAACGTTTCAATGGTACTCATAGGATCAATCTTGGTCTTGCCAAATTCCGGGTACATCTTAATCCAATGTAAAGTATCCAAGAGATCGGTAAAGCAAAGCACTTTATCTTCGGGTCCCGTAGCATTACAAGTATTACGATCAGTTCCTTTAATAAAACTATGCAACATGACAGCTTTTTTCATGCAGATAATCAGAGTTTGTATAAATAGATTAGGAGGAGGAAGGGGCTCCCCATAACCCAACTCTACTGCGCCTTGAAACCAACCTGAGGACTAAAACATAAAACGGACCTATGTTAGCAATGAATCCAAGTAAGGTAAAGGTTTTGGTACTACCCCGGCCAAAGGACAGTCGGATTTACACCTCAAGGATGCATAGAGAGAGATTAACAAAACAAAGTTCCTCTTGACAAGTCAAGACCAAAACCATTTAAAACACTTTATTCATAGACTACCAAGATAACACATAGCTGAAAAGTATACACTACTATTAAAAGCACCGTAAAGCGAAACATATCTCAAGATATCCAGCTGGTACCTGCCACCACCCCACCACACAAAACCGCATTCTCATCGTTGAACAGCGATTTCTGGCCAAGTATTTCAGTGCTAGCAGCGCTACTAGCACCCTCCAGGGTCGCGCTGTAGCAATCAACAAAAAGCTAAAAACTACCACAGCGATTTACGATTGTTATGGTAGCGCTACCACATCCCTACATTGTCAAAATGGCTCATATTCATGCCTACAAAGTCAGCCAGCGCTGGCTTGTAACACCTGTATGTTATAAAGCAAGTATCGAATGCAATCATGCATGCCATAACAAGCGCTTGATACTCTCATATGCTTGCTACCAAACCTATTGATGATATAACAAGAATGCCAAAGGTTGCAACCGAATCTATCCATCTCTTTTGGAGACAAAGTAGTCAAATCAATAGTAAATTGGTATGAAGGCCACTTACCAAAGTATTTCAAAGTTTGCTCTCTGACTGTTGCAGCATAAGCTTTAACACTGCAATTCTTGATATGCCAAAGTAGAAGGTAGAAGAAGATGAAGAGAGAAGAGGAGAGAGGGCGTGGAGAAAGCTTGCAGGCCCATTCCTTCCTTATGTAGATGCATTTGAAACAAGAGTGCTCAAGAAGCAAAGGAATCATGTCCGTAGGACATACCTCCACTGATCTTGAACGTTGAAGTGGCTTTGGTGGTTTTCAAGTTTCCCTCCAATAGTTACAAAGGGTCATATATCTTTTTAAAGTACAAAGGGCTAAGTATATAATAGAGAAGTTGCATACCATTCATGAGAGAGAGAGAGAGAGAGAGAGAGAGAGAGAGAGAGAGAGAGAGAGAGAGAGAGAGAGAGAGAGAGAGAGAGAGAGAGAGAGAGAGAGAGAGAGAGAGAGAGAGAGAGAGAGAGAGAGAGAGAGAGAGAGAGAGAGAGAGAGAGAGAATTAATTTACTGTCATTGTATCATGTGCAGTAGAAATAATTTCATGGTAGAGATGCAACTCCAATAAAAATTTATCATTGTATCGTGTGCAGTAGAATTAATTTCATGGCAGGGATGCAACTCCAATAAAAATTTGTTCCGGTTTCGTGGCAAATAACAGAGTGGCACTGGTTAGCAGCAGGGATCATCTGAACGAGATAAGATTATGGCTTGTCAAGGGCTGGGCAGACAACTTCATAGCTGGGGGAACAACTTCGGGCCTATCTAAAGTGATATTACAGTCTTTTGACACAACCAAGACTCTGTTACAGGTGATTTTTTGTTCACTATTATAGTCTTTTGCTTTCACTGTTACGGCTCTATTGCCAAGAGCAATTGAAGTTGAAAGAATTTTGTACTTATTACGTATGCAATGGAAGCATGCACTTCATTTTTGAAAATATCATTGTGATTTATTGTAGACGTTGGTTGTATTATAGTTATCCATAAAACTTCCACATTGGCCAATGATGGAATTGATAATTAGGATATGGCATGGCCGGTGTTTTACAGTAGTGAGCTTGCAAGCCGCCTTAACGTTTGTCTTGACTCTGAAGTCAGCCGGAAGGTTTAATAATGTCTAGAGGATTTTTCAAACTATGAAACCTGTTCTGTGAATTGACTTAGACACTCAAACTATTGATGTCATCAGCTCATGGCAAAAGTTTTGATTTTCTTCAACATTATTGAAATGAGATCTTAGAAAGAAAACCAGCCTGCCCATGTTATGTAAGGAAGTCCTAACGAATGATTTTCGTTGTCATTCTTACTATCTGCTTTCAACTTTCTTATCTGATGTTATTGCACATGAGATGGAAACAAAGCTATGATCCATGAGGGCGAGATAGGAGAGCACGAGTACTTATATGATAGCAAAATACAAACTCTACACAATTGTTCTCAAATTGCCTACGCTTATCCTGCTTGCTCCTGCATGTGCCCTGGAAATGCACTCTATTGGCTCAATTGCGTTGAAAAACGGACGAGGGACGTTAGTAAAGCTGTCGGTAGCTCTTTCAAGCGAGGAAGTTCTAGCAACGGCATTGCCATGTGTTCTCATGATGTTCACGATGAGCGATTTTCTATTGAACTAAGCCTAACTTCCATCTAGGGACACCCAGGGCCCTAAATGTGGCGTTATTAGCCATAATCATGTACGGTTTTAAAACCATTTCCATCGTATGCAACAAGCATAAGCTCAGCATCGCATCTTCAAAGATTCAACACTCCTCTTTCTCCGACATTTATCAAGAGCATAATGGTCACCATGCTTAGAAGAGCAATCACCATCGCTTTCCATCATGAACAAAGAACAAAACGTCATTAGAACTACTAACACGACTACAAGGACAAGATCATGTGCTGCTTCTTTTGGAGAGGTTTGAAGCTTGAAAGTGTAACGAGTGGAAAGATCCGAGTCTAATAGCAGGTTGGAGGAGTTCTTGATTTGATCCATTCTTGCTTTTCTTTTGGATAGTTTGGAAGCATGATGGTTGGGATTATGGCATTGTAATGATCCGGCCAGATTGGAAGATGTTTTTGGTGAAGTCATGTGATGCAGCTCATTATACATAGTAAAATGTGAGCATGTAAGCAGTTTGGACCAGTACATGAGTTTTGCGGGAAATCCATGCCATCCCATCACTCTTATCTGTAACAGACAATGTACAGTGCTCGTGACTTCTTGAGCAAATCCATGCCATACAAGAGTCCGCAAACCCCACTTCCCGTTCTTACGATTATAAACCAAACTACTGCTTCAGAGATTACCCGAGAAACTGTTATAATCTAGTGCAAAATGTGAAAGTAGGCATTTGCGTATGCACATTCAAACTAAGATTGCGGCAATTCCATGCCATTTTGATCAACTATATGGTAGCGCTACCACATCCCTACATTGTCAAAATGGCTCATATTCATGCCTACAAAGTCAGCCAGCGCTGGCTTATAACACCTGTATGTTATAAAGCAAGTATCGAATGCAATCATGCATGCCATAACAAGCGCTTGATACTCTCATATGCTTGCTACCAAACCTATTGATGATATAACAAGAATGCCAAAGGTTGCAACCGAATCTATCCATCTCTTTTGCAGACAAAGTAGTCAAATCAAAAGTAAATTGGTATGAAGGCCACTTACGAAAGTATTTCAAAGTTTGCTCTCTGACTGTTGCAGCATAAGCTTTAACGCTGCAATTCTTGATATGCCAAAGCAGAAGGTAGAAGAAGATGAAGAGAGAAGAGGAGAAGG